>CAUJNA010003550.1:595997-608497 GCA_963377175.1 Effrenium voratum | reverse complement strand
TGTAGGATGTCCTCGGCGCACGCGAGATCATGTCACGAGGCTGTTTGTCAGAAGCCAACTGTCCAATCAATGTTCGACAAATATCAACCGAACCAACGATAAATTTGGCATGTTAACAAAGCAACTAATAAACTCAGTCCCGGCATCCCTTGACTTTTTTGGTGCCCACACAAACAAAGCAACATGTTCGGGAGATTCTCTCAGAAAAGTGAATGAACTACTTGGTCGCCTCCGGGTTGAAGTGGGGGAAACCCAGTAATGCATAGGTGGCCTTTTTGGATGAGCTTGGTAAAGAATAGATGGGTTCCACAACGGTTGCAGGTTGGATCGATTTCAATTCACCACTGAAATCCATCTATTTTCAGCCAAAAGGACACCTATGGCCAATGGCTTTGCCAGGCGAGTGAAAAAGCCGTTTGATTTGAGGCGAAAAATGGCGGAGGCGGAGGCTCAAGATGAGCAGCACGGGGAGCTGGCGATTTCCCAGGCTGTGCGGGCAATAACAACAAGATGGCGTTAATTCATCCGGGTTCCCAACGAGGGCACTTGCTCACAGGCAACTGATACATGATGGAAATGCCCTTCATTTGAGTGGCATTAACCTTCATATCTCCAAACCCATAACTGAAAATGCCCTATCCTAAATTAGGGATGGGGGGGGGCATTGAATGCTCGGCGCCTTTTCGCGGATCCTTTGTGTATTGTCACAAGGGGCTTGAGGAGCCAGATGGCAAGCCGAGCACTGACACAGCTTCACAGCGCTTTACATGGGTTTGTTGCGCACCCATCCAAAACCTGATGTTATGGGTCAGGCTGCCCATCTGATTGGTGAGACATGTTGACGGGGAAACGCGTTCCACCCCAAGGTTTTGTGCCACTGCTTTCCGGCAAGCAAGCCAGCAAGCGCACAAGCGAGCAAGCAAACCCTAAGCCACCCCCAAACCAAGCCTTTCCCGACTCTCAAGCATCCTAAGCCAACCCACAAACCATCCCTGAACCCCCTCAAACCGACCCTCAACCAAACCTCAGCCAGCCCTAAAACAAGCCTGAAACACCCACCAATCCCAACCACCCTAAACCAACCCCAAGCCAACCCCAATCAGCCTAAACCAACCCAAAACCGACCCCAAACCAACCCTTAAGGCACCCTACCCAACCCTAAGCCAACACTCAATGAACCCTAAACCGACCCTCAATGGACCCTAAGCCAACCCTAGACGACTAGAGCCACCATAAACCAACCCCAGAGCAACCTAGACCAAAACCAAAGCCACCCTCAACCAACCCCAACCCAACCCTGAACGGACCCTAAACCAACACTAAACACCCAAGCCAACCCTAAACCAACCCTCAACCTTAAACCGACCCCAAGCCAATCCTAAACCAACCCCAAACCCACCTTGACAACCCTAAACCAACCCAGAAATGACCCTAAGCCGAGCCTCAATGGACCCTAAACAAACCCTGACTAAGACTAGAGCCAACAGACACCAACAAGCCAACGCTCCCCGAGATTTTGAAGTCGCCCATGTAGTGTGGCAGATGACGGTTTTTGCAAAGGCGCGTGGGGATTGATGGATGTGTTGTAGGTTTCGCAACAGCCAACGGTGAACAAATAGTCCCTGAGAATCCTCCAGGAGAGGCATCACAGGGGGTAGCTTCCCAGATCCGAAACCGGTTCCCAGTTTGAAGCTACCAGTCCAAACCTGAGCCACAATCAGAAACCCGGGCAGAAGGCTAAGGGATAATTTTAACACGACGGGGTGCAGCCGCCTTTTTTGATTCTTTACCTGGCGGTCAAAATGTAGCGTTGCAAGGTGTAAACTTGCCTTCAGGAAGGAACAACAGCATTGACCAAATTGAGGCCAGGGGTCCGCAGGTGCAGAAAATTGAGCCCTGGTAACCTGGTAACTGGAGCTGCGGTCCCCTGGTGGTCTAATTTGCACCCCATACCCACGTGGTTCTGGGTAGGCGATCACAATACCTCACTAGCGAATCGACCTCTGAAACTTTTGGTTGTGCCTTTTCCGCAACCATTTTTAGTCATGGTGATCACCTTTGGTTTCCGGGTCCTTCTTTGGGGCAAGCACATGAATTTGGCTACTGAGAAATACCAACGGTGATCACCTTTTTTAGTCATATGGCCCCAAAAGGGTCCAATTTGTGGGTCCGATTTTCGGGCAAGTGAGTTCAAGATCATTCTGGAATCCTTGTGCATGGTAGTGGTGTCCTTTGTGGTGTTCCACTTCAAAGTCCCGATTAGGTTGCGGGGATCCCCGATGTTGAACAACCCTATGCCAGACCTTGGGGCAGCCTTCTCCCCAAGTAGTCAGTCAGTACAAGTCAGGCGTCAGGAGGTACAATTTGTGGGTCCAATTCTTTGGGGTCCAATTCTGTGGGGTCCAATGCTTTGGGGTCCAATGCTTTGGGGTCCAATGCTTTGGGGTCCCATTTTTGGGGCGGAGAATTTCCGATCGCTTTTGAGAAACCACCTCACCTTTCGCGCGTCCGCGAGGAGCGGGGCTTGCTGTTTGCCAAGCTGCAATCCGAGGAGGAGGAGCGCGTGGAGTTCGGGTCAAAGGGTGGTTCTTGGCACCCGGGGCAGCGCGCGGCTCGGTTTCCATGGTTGCTTCCCCGTTAAACCAATAACAAGGTACCCTCACCAAAAGCCGCGTTGTGCTTGAGGGCACCCTTTTTTGGGGGGTTGTATCGTGAAACCAGCGTGAAACCCGCCATTTAGAAGGTGCCCGAACAGCAAATATGCACCAACCATGACGTCCTGATTCTCCACTTTACACGCCCTTTCCTTTCCCTAGTGACGTCAAGTTGGTTCCCCTCGAGTCATAGAAGTTGGCTGCTTGCCTAGTGGGCAGCCCCCGATGGTCCACTTCCATGTTCGCACGAGTGCGGTTTGTTTCATTGCCTTTGTCATTTGTTGTTGAAAGTAAAAAATTGGTTGCGCCTTCCGGCAACGGATGCTGTTTTTGGCTGTTTGATTCTTTTCACTTGTTGCAAGGGTTGCAAACAAATGAAGCCAGTCATGTGATATCAATTCCTAGTTTGAGGGCTGCCACTGCGGTCGGTTTTTACCATCAAACAGTTCCTGGGACGAGCGTGCCGAGCGTTTCCCAAGATCCCAGAGCCGGTAAATTTGGACGAAGCAAAGCAAGCTCAATGGAAGGGGTGGGGGGCGAAGCGCGCAATGCCCGGGGTAGCGCCCCATCAATGCTTCATGGCAAGCCAGCCACGGGGCCCACAAATGGTCCCGCGCGAGGAAACTGGGCTTGCGTGGGTTCCATTGGGTTTTGCGAGCTGTACCTTTGGGTCGGCGCATGTCGGCGCTGAACCCTTCTTGGCATTCAATAGTATTCATGTCTCACGCTGCGAGCTGTTTGCTTTCGGTGTCACCTTTTTGGTGTGTTTTTGCGTGGCTGCTTGTCTTAGGTCTGCACAGGGAACCAGAAGGAAGGCCAAAATCCAAAAAAGGGGTCGCCTTTGACACAGTCCACTTGGTACCCTTTTCGGCTTTTGTGAACTGAATCTGAAGCCGAAGAGGGGCGTTGTCACAACTGTCCATGCCCTTCCAAACGCGCACAGACCTTGCAGCTTCTGAAGGGTCTGGTCCAGTGTGCCGCATGTTTTTTTTGGAGTGCCTGGCCGTGGCTTTCGAACCGGGCCTTGGATAAAATCTCAAACTGTCCGGGCCCTGAAGTCTTTCTCATTCACCGAAGCTCCAGTGTAGGTATTCTGTGGTGCATTTTGCTTGGATGTTAGGACTTTAACTTCTTTGCCAACTAATGGGTTTTCCATTAAACCAATAAAAGATAAACTGCTAGCAGGGGAGCAGAAAGCAACCGAGTGTTGATCCGTGTCTTTTGACATTTCTCATTTCAATATTTCTTTGTTCTGTGCAGCCGAAGTGCTTGATGTGCGCCCTTTGGCCCCTCGTCAAGGTTTCAAAGAGGTTACTCACGGTCCAAGGTCCCTTAAAGTATACATTTTGGCCAAGTTCAATCGCACCTTCACCAGCTGTTTCAATTTGACAGATAGAGCCCGAGGGGATCCTTTCCCGAAATCGAGGCCCTACAAAGTACAAAGAGTTTTGGTTGGGTTTCATTTCAATCCAGGGTTCCCAGATTTCCCTGATTTGTGCATATTCACGTCACCCGTCTGGCCGACCCTTGGTGGGGGTGATGCTTCAATGGAAAATTCGGGAACCTTGCAACAAAGGGTAACACGAGCGTTTGCCCTCCAGTTTGGCTCGAACCGGTCGCGGCTGCGTTGGATCAGCTTTTATTTGTCAAAGGTTCACCAAGAACATGCCCGGAATCAGACATATTCAGATTTCCGGTTTTGGTATTGCCAGTCTTTTCTCACCTGTAGAGCCTTAAAGTCCCAGTCGGATTTTCATCATTATCCATTTCAAGCAGCAAAAGGCAATTTGTTGCAGGCGGCCTTAGCCAAGTTGAGATTATTGAACAGAACACGAATGCATCTTCTGGTTTCCTTTATTTGTACATGGTGGGTCTCAAGCAGTGATGCATATCAATTAATTTGGGTTTGATTTGGTGAACAGCGATTGGCATGTCGCCCAGCAGAAGCCAACGCGGCCTTAAGATTGGCGTGCGCAGCCGGACTTGGTCGGCCTGTGGCCAGTTTACGGGCGATGCAATTATTTAACCCAGGGAAAACCGGGTGGCCGCTTGACGCAACTCGGCTTTCGGGAAAGGCCGAATTTGGGCCTGTTTTTGCTCATATTGCAACCAATCACCTGCCTGGGAAGGGTTTTTTCCACGCTCAGGGGCCGCACCTTTTGTTGGGATGCCTGGAAATTCCTTGGCATGGGATTGTCTCGTGGGGTATGGCCTTTGGTGTTCCCTTGAAACAAAAGGAATCCTGCCCACCACTAAACCTATCGAAATGGGAAACATCACTCCACGTTGGGGCAATATCCATTTTGTTGGTTGGGTAGTGTGAGGGTCGTTTGTAGAAAGGGGAACACAGTGATCGCATAGTCATGCGAGCAAACAAGCCATGGCCTGTGGCATTAGGCGGGGCTGACGCCGCCGATCGACCGGCGCGGAAAGGTGGTGAGCTGTTGCAAGGGATTGCAGTTTTGCTTGCGCATCGGGGCTTGCAAACTTGCAGACTTTGAACCTTGTCGCGCAATTCTGGGGGTCATTGTCTTCAGACCCCACGAGTTCCGCTGGGGAGATTGAGCTCACATAATTACGACTCGCCAAGGGAACCCTTGCTTCCACAGTGCTTTTAGTAATTCAACTCCCTTGCACAAAGCGAATCGGCTTTTTAACCCTTGGGTCCCCCGATTTTGTCCATGCTTTGTCAAGGTTCCAAAAGGGAAACTTGTTATTTCTGGGTCCTTTCAGGATGTGGGTTCTCTCTTTGCTGATTATGGCAATTCGATGTAGCTTGTTGGCTCACTCCCTGAGTTTTTGGTCTCATATTTTTTGGGAGCACCATTCTAGTGGTGAACACAAAGTTTGGACTCGTCCACTCAGCATGTGAGTTGAACCATGGTACCCGCGCCTTCACCGAAAACTCGTTGACACGTGTTGTCACGACAAATTCATGAGGATTTTGGCATCGATGGTCAGAGGCCAGTCCGGCAGAAGTGCGGGGTGTTTTCACATCACTTTGATTTGCTTAAGGTGGTCTGTTGGCGTTCCCATGCAAATCTCAGTTAGTTGCTTACGTCCCCTTTGTTATGTTCCCCCTGGCTGTTTTGAAACTAAGGAACTATAGTAACTCGGAAAGAGGGTTTATCACCCATGTTGCCCTCCGGATATGGAGCGCCAATCATTGATGAACCGGCGTGCCTTGTTCCGGGACAAGGTGTCCCAACGGATGTAGCATGTCATAGTCATAGTTTCAGAGAACTCCTTGCTTGGAGTAGTTAGCTCTTCGTTCTGTCGAACAAAATAAGGGGATCCGGCCTCTTAAATGACATGCGCTTCCTAGATCCAGAACGTGTCACACCTCTTTCAGATGATGCATTGGTCAGGCGTTGGTCCGTGGGGCCATGCGCTGCATACGCACGGTGCTGAGACATGTCAATAATAATGGGGTTGTGGAGCACTTGTGTACAGAGCTAATTGCATGATCAAAAGACGATCATACTTGGAGCGAGTTTGCCATTTACATTATGTCCAGATATCAATAAGGCAAGAAGGCCAGCGCTGAAAACAGGTGAGTTACTTGACTGGGGATTTCGGATTTTTCGCTCTGCATGAGGATGGCTATTTGAGGGCCACCTTTGCCTTTCTGTTTGATAGGTGCCCGGCTACAACTCGTCAACCCTAAACAAGGGCTCCCTTGTTCTACCGGGGTCAGTGGGGCAACTGGCCTTATGTCTTTGGACAGGGGTGTGTTTTGGGCCACAAAGGCGCTTTGCAGTTTCCTTTAAGGAGCATCAATGTGCCCCCAGCGATGCGCTTTTGGAAGTTTGGGGTTGGGATATACCTCCGCACGTTTCTCTGTGGGCTTTCCTTCCATGGCCTGATTTTTGTTTTGTGTGCCTCGACTCGCTGGATGATTCAACCCATCAAAGGGCTCGGAAGCATTGCATTCAGGGCGCATTTTCTGTGTCATTCTGGCAGCATGTCCTGTGACGTCATTCTGGCAGCATGTTCTGTGATGTCATTCTGGCAGCATGTCCTTTGATGTCATTCTGGCAGCATGTTCTGTGATTGCCAGTGAACTTCCTTTCTGTGATAAGGTTCCATGAAAATCCCATGTTTCTAAGGGTAGCTTCCCCATTCTTTCTAGAAAGCCACCAAAATCCTGGGAAAGCAGCTGGTTTGAAAATAATGGGGAATCAACCCCTAGAATGTTGGTATCACAGGCCTCCATTTCCTGCCAACAAAATTCACCTCTTGGCCCATGTTCGAAAGCCAAGCCCGGGCGGTTGATGCCGGCACCGACGAACGAACGCCACGCCGCTTTTGCCTCAAATAGCAGCAGGTATGAGTCATGTATATGTCACATGTCACATGACTTGCTTAAATTGACGGCGTTGTCATGTGGTCATGATCCTTTCGGTATGGGTTTCAGACGTTCAAACCACCACCAGCTCTCATTGCGCCGCTCATGCCTAGAAGCGCACTTGCTCAGTCCCACCCAGTTTCCGGACTTCATTTAAAAGTTGCTTTCCGGAGCGAAACCATATTTCCCAAGCTCACACGTTCGCTCAGCACTCGACTGCTGGGTCGAGCCCGCAGCTTTCTCAGTTTTTCCCCCGACACTTTCCAGCCATGAAGCTGATCAGCGACGCGTACCACGAGAATTGCGGGGACGGACGGCTGAGCGCGGACGGCCTGAGGCGCGAAAGAATATATATCGCCCGTCGATGGCGCCTTTGAGTTGACTCTTGGAGACTTCTACCGCCAGTTGTGGGGGACTGATTTGGTTTTCTTCCTTCCCTTCCTTCCTTCCTTCCTTCCTTCCTTCCTTCCTTCCTTCCTTCCTTCCTTCCTTCCTTCCTTCCTTCCTTCCTTCCTTCCTTCCTTCCTTCCTTATTCGGATTCCCGAGATGGTGGTTTGGTTTGGTGGATTTGGAACTGAATGGGAAACCCCCCCGTTTCACTACCCAACAACACATCCAAACCAGGCGGCCTTGCGGATGCTATGTGCATGATGGTCCTTTGCAAGCGATCGGGCCCCATTTATTGGAGTCCATTTAGCTTTAATGGATATTTGGTTGAATCTTAGGACTTCAAATCTCTTTGGGAAGCAGTGGATGTTCCATTGGACCCCTACGAACTTAAACTTGTTGCAGAGGGGAGATCTTTCAATGATATCACCATTGCAGCAGACGTCAACATTAGGGCGAACAAGAGCAAGCTATGATTGCCTGTCAATCTTCCTCCCTTCATTGAGAAACTTCTCAATATTGCGGAGTGCCATTGTGCGCGTGCTAACTTGCACCCTTTTCACTGCAGTATGGGACTGGTTTGAGAGTTGCTTCGAGGTTCGCGGTTCGCACAACTGTCATTCATAAGACGTTCTTGGTGAAGAAACAAGGGAAGGGTTACGAGTTGGCGGAATCATGCATTTGAGTGTTGATGTTGGCATTGCCAGACCGAATTCGCCTGGTTGGCTACTTGAAACTCTTGTTTTTTCTTAGTTCCGATGTTCAACCAGCAAACAAGTTGAGTTGTTGCATGGGTCTGTCCCTGTGGTTTGACCTACCATCGTTAGAGCTGACTGCAGGCTGAACATCCAAGCAATGCGAACACCTCTATGGCAAACTGAAAGTTTGGAGGTGTTGCAGCGTCTGATTGATAAACTTGTTGGACTTATTGAGGTTGTTTCCTCCAAAAGTGTTCCTTTTGAGTTTTTTTTTGAAATGACACACTTTCCTATCCAATTCTTCCAGGTTATTGCCACACGTGAGCTCGAGATTTGGTCGATTCGGTTTCCTGCTTCTCTTTTCAGGGCCTTTTATTTGTCTACGCGCTAAACAGCACGGCTTTGTTTTTCCCCAGCACCCCCCCCCCCCCCGAAATACGGTGGTCATTTTCTGGCAAGCTCCAAGTACCGTCCGACTGGGCAGTCGGAGAGTGCTGGAAGGAGTCTATCCTTCCAGATCCCGACCTGATTTCGAGGCATCCCTGCGAGAGGTGGGTGGTGGCTGGTGGGTGGAGGGTACATTCTTGGTATGCGGGCTTCAGGTGTGTGGCTTCCTTTTCATGGTTCTTGGACTGGGTCTCGGGATCATGGACTGGGTCATGTCCGGTTTTCGGCCGGAGCGATCGGACTCAGGGAGCTGCTGCTGTCGCTCTGCGACCACTCCCTCGGGGAATGGGAGCCCAGTGACGTGGACAATATCCTGGCGGACTTCGGGCCCAAGAGTTCCATCGCCGCTCGGAGTGAGCGAAACGAGTCAAAGGTGGCGGCGCGGGGTTTGGGACGGTTTGGGAGCCATGAACCCGAATTTCCATGGACACCACAAGTAAATTGTAACTTTTGATTTGGGGATCCAGTGACCCCTCTTGCAGTGAGGAAGTACTTGCTCTCACAGCCCTCGGTGAAGCTAGCGGGGACACCAACCCAGCCCCTGAAGCATTTTTGGATTTTGGAGGGCCCCATGCCGAGTGAGTTGTACGGGCCATTCAGGGTTGTGACCTTCCTGCTTGGTCGTATGGATGAGCAAAGTTCACTTCGCATGAGTTGGAAACCACGCGCCAATTGGTGCAGGGTGCTGGTGTATGCTGTTGTGCCCACCTGCATGCTACAATTTAAGGTTCGCGCGAGGTATTGTTGATGGCATATACCTGGGGTCATTATTTGACTGTTTCTAGGGGTTATCAAAGTCAAATGAGTCGGAAAACAAAGGGGGAACCAAAAAAAAAAAACGTTGTATGTGTCAATGTCAGGAATGATCCCAGGTCTTTTGGACCTATCAAATTAGCTGCACCGCCGCTTGTAATTTGAATGGCAGGAGTGTGTTGCAGGAGCGGCCGCGCAAGTCAAACTTGGGGCCGCGCAAGTAAAGCGCAAGTGAAGCGCAAGTGACGCAGTGATGATTCATCATCATCATCATCATCATCATCATCATCATCATCCGCATGGTCGAAAGAATCCGGAAGATTGCTAAATTTTCGCGCAAGTCGCGCGCAAGTCGCGCGCAAGTCGTAGATGCCTTGGATCAGGAGTGGCCCATTTCTGTAGTTTGCATTGTCTTTGTTTGCAGATCCCAGCAATGAGTTGCAGCAGCAGCCAGCAGCAGCAGCAGCAGCAGCCAGCCGCAGCGGCAGCAGCCAGCAGCAGACGCAGCAGCCAGCAGCAGCAGCAGCAGCCAGCAGCAGCCAGCAGCCAGCAGCAGCAGCAGCAGCAGCCAGCAGCAGCCAGCAGCCAGCAGCAGCAGCAGCAGCAGCCAGCAGCAGCAGCCGCAGCAGCAGCAGCCGCAGCAGCAGCCAGCAGCAGCCAGCAGCAGCACCCAGCAACAATTTGCAGCGGTGTACACACCTGAGACCTCATACACTTGTAGGGGCATGTTTTTGGGGGACCTCACTCTTATGAAGACCGCCGCTTGGATTTGCAATGAAAACATCCTTGGATAAGAGTTTTAATGCGGGTTTTTTTTTCCAGCTCAAATGGGGTTGTTTCCCTTTAACCCATCACGTACGGGGTGCCTTTGATCATGGTAAAATCATGAGGCCAGTTTACAGAAGTGGTTCACTGACATCATGGGGTTTTACACTACCCCCCCCAACACTCCCCCCCCCACTGGGACAAGAAAATTGAACATGCTCAGTGTCGAAATAGCCCACGAATAAGGCTTATTTAGGCCTTATTTCCAATACATACAAAACAAGGCTTAATCAAGCCTTATTTTCGGGGGCCCAAGTGGTGAAAAAACAAATAGACCCTAAATAAGGGTTGTTTGGCAACAGCTGTGTTGCACAGTTTTTTTGAGCAAGCCGACCTGATGAAGTCTATTTTTCTGAATCTAGCGCAGCTGATTAGTGCCATGTCTGTGGTGGCCAGTGATGTCAGAACACAGTTTCTTCGAACCTCACAGGCTGTGATTGCCATTTTCTTGGCTTCTGATGGCTGCCAGGCAAGGTGGCAGGCTACAAAGGTTGCTCTATGGCGTGGAGCAAACCACCCGGAAGCTGCCAAGTGAACGCGGAGTTGAAAAATAAGGTCAATATAAGCTTTTAAAAAAGTTCTAAAAAAAAGGATTTGGCAGACGCGGAGTTGAAAAATAAGGTCAAAATAAGCTCAAAATAGGCTCTAAATAAGGATTTGGCAGACGCGGAGTTAAAATAAGCTCTAAATAAGCTCTAAATAAGGATTTGGCAGACGCGGAGTTGAAAAACAAGGTCAAAATAAGCTCTAAATAAGCACTAAATAAGGATTTGGCAGACGCGGAGTTGAAAAATAAGGTCAAAATAAGCTCTAAATAAGCTCTAAATAAGGATTTGGCAGACGCGGAGTTGAAAAAATAAGATCAAAATAAGCTCTAAATAAGGATTTTGCAGACGCGGAGTTGAAGAATAAGGTCAAAATAAGCTCTAAATAAGCTCTAAATAAGGATTTGGCAGACTCGTAAGCTCTAAATAAGGATTTGGCTGTCCCCGTGAGGACGCGGAGTTGAAAAAATAAGGTCAAGATAAGCTCTAAATATCTAAATAAGGATTTGGCTGCCCCGTGAGCAAAAAACAAACCCCGGAAGCCACCAAATGGACTGGTCGAAATCGGATCGGTGCGTCGCAAACTATTCAGTTTGTCTGAGCTCTAACACTATTTATCGGGTTTGGATTTGGGCTTGAGTTGCAGGCCGACCAGTGAGGCGGACCCCAAACCTCAAATAAGCCTTATTTCTCGCAGCTTGCCTGCAAGACTGGATTGGTCCAAAATGCGAATCTCACAGCCTATTTCAGTGGGGGGGGGAGTGTTGGGGGGGGTAGTGTAAAACCCCATGATGACAGTCTCAGCGGGTCATATGTTCGAACGAGAACCTGGTGGGCGAGAGTCAAGCGCTTGGCTTGGGGCTTGGGGCTTGCGCGCTAGAAGAGCTCCAAGGGCCCCGGACCCCCCCCCCAATTCAATGGTACCGGGGAACCGTTTTTGAAGACTACCTCAAGGTAGACTCAAACGCTGGTGAACGACTTGTTTGAAGCTGGAGCGGTGAAAGGAGCGATCTTCAGCCGCCTGTCGGGAATCACTCACAATTCTGTGTGCCAACATCAAGGTGCCTTCTTTAAGATCGCCGCTTTTGCTCTAACACGGCCTGAGCTCGATGTGTTTCGTTGAGTTTGTCTAGCCCGCCCATACATCGCTCAAGGACTTCGATGAGTTCCTGAGCGCCTTCGGCAGACCGCAGGTCGTGTCGTCGTGTTTCTGTAAGTTAGAAGGCTTAGTAGGGAATGAGAAATGGAACGACCCCTGTAAACCATTCCTCGTGGCTTCAAGGGAATAAGCCCTTCCGGTTCATTCCCAACACCTGAAAGGTCACATTCCCCACCTATCGCACCAGCAAGTTAATGCCAAAGCCATGTTTTTGGTTTTGCTGGAGTTGTCAAGCTTGCCGTGGGGCTTAGGCTTGTGTCTCCTGCTTTGGGGATGAGCAACGTTACACGGCAGTACTGCGCACCATTCTGACCAAAAAGAAACATTGTGTACCCTCGGTCCAACAACATAGAAGTGGGGGAGGTGTACCATGCTCTAAAGAAGGCCCTTTTGGCCAATTCTCGTATTGTTGGAACGGGGCATCTATGTTGATGGACCAGTCTTTGTCTCAGTGTCTTGCCCTGCTTCCAAAAGCGGTATATGCATACTGGCCGTTGTGCAACGCTTTGTTTGTTAAGTCATTTTCAAGTGCGGTATTTGACGTTGGTTACAATAGTGACGGTGTGCACAAGACAACAGTAAATGTGCCCTGAGAATGGGCAATGTGTTTCGCAAGGCGCTTTCACTCTGCAAATCAATGCTGTGGTTGCTTTGGCCACGGAACCATGAAATCTTCTCTGCGG
>CAUJNA010003550.1:210997-590997 GCA_963377175.1 Effrenium voratum | reverse complement strand
GGCCGTGGAAAGTGGGGTGGGGGGGGGGGGTTGGTTGAAGTGGGTGGTTGAGCATTGAAAGTATTGAAAATAGGTGATTTGGACATGGGTTTTGGTTGAACATCGGTTTTCGAACATTGAAATAGGCCAACAGAGCGAGGGAGAGACCTAGTTTTGTGGAATCGGATCGTGATGAAGCAGGAGATCTGCCAAAGTTTGAGTTCACCGATTCTGGGTCTAAAACGAGTTGCCAGGTGCTTCAGGGATCCAGAAATCTCATTTCACGCAGATGAGCTCGAGGGAACATGGTTGGAAGTTCGGCCCGCCCCCGCCCGGACCTAACATACCGGGGGCATCCCCGCCCTCTTAAAATGGACTTGTGGCGAGGGGGTGACCAGTGGAGATCTCCATTTATGGCAACCCATTTCCCCTTTTGTTGGGAATACTAGATCAATGGAATTGGGGACCCCCACCCCCCTCCCACTAACTTATGGTAGGGCGGATACCGGGGCCAATCAGGCTTGGCTGATTCAGAGTATCGGTGGATCCCAGTAACCCTGAAAGGATGGTTTGTCTTGGTTACCCATACAGGTAAATGGGTCCACTGGGCTTAGTTCACTTCAGCACGTTGGTCCACGTTGGTTCATGAATGTATCATGTTGTCTTAAAGGAGCCCTTCCTGTTTGATCCTTTGTTGGAGGGCAAGATAAAGGTGCCCCCATTTTCCCAGGACCACTGGAGGTCTGGTTGAATCAATCTTTTTTGCCCCCCTTCTCCCAAGATTTTGTCCATGGAGGTTGAGGCGTTAAGCATTTGTTTGTTTGCATGTTTAGTTTCTTTGGTGGAAACGCTCAATCCCTAACTTTGTTTTCACTGTGTTTAGTCAATGAGCAGCAAACCCATTGCTCTTGACATGGTTGTCATTACGAGTGCCAAACGTGACAGTAAGTGCACAAGCAGCGCCGGTTCAATCCAGACACTTTTCGGCGCGTGTGCTCGGCGTTTCGTTTGCGAAGTCTTCTCGATCTCAGTGGCTTCGCCGCGAAAGGTTTCGCGTGCGAGGTGCCTTCACCTCTTTTGGCTTTCCGGGCGAGAGAATGGCACATCATCACGCGAACTTGTGCAAGCAGCTGGTCTACCCAGATGCTTGGACTTGAGAGATGCCCACCCTTAAAACCACCCCAAGGCCCCCCCAAAAAACAAGAGTGTAAAGCATAACAATAACAAAAGAAGCAACAAACACAAAATGGCATGTTAGTTCGTTGCCTTGCAACTAAAATAGCTAGTCATGCGGATGGCCTTCGGAGTGGAAAGGCCATGTCCCGTTGTCCCATCAGAACCCGACCAGAACCCAAAAGAAGCTTTCCTTTATTTCTGCTGCGGATCTGGGTTTCGAATTGCCGTTGGTTTTTTGATTTTGGATCCCCCGCGTAAAAATGGAATTGGGGGAGGGGGGTGACCCATGACAATCCATTTCCATTTTCGACTAGACAAATGAAATTGGGAGCTCCCCACCTCCCAAATATACTGGTTTCCCTTGTGGTTTTCCTGCAAAACCACCAAAACAGGTGTACCCTGGGTACCCTCACAAAATGACATACCCACTGCGCGGATTCTGTCCTTAGGACCACCCTAACACCTCCCTTGGCTTCCTTTTGGCCAATTTTAAGATGTTATTTTGATACAAACGGACTCAGGGGAGGTGGTATGGCCCATCACCCTTCCTTGCGCTCCGACTGCCAGCGGGCAGCCAGCCACCTGCTCCAGGACGGGTCTCCGGTGCAGGTGGTCCACGCCTTTTTCCGGCTTCTGGTGGAACTGAAGCGCTCCAAGCGGCCGCTGGGTGAACGAACGCCCACTAGACCAGGGTGGTTTTTTAGTTCTGGGTCCCCCAGTGGTGCCCTTTTTCCGTGTCTTTTTTTGGGGGAGGGCTCCGCTACTAAAATAGACTACAGAAAAGAAGGGTACGCTTATTCTAACCTCGCCACTGGAGGACCTATGAGTTGGATGCCGGGTCAGGCTGCAGTGGGACCAACAAGTGAATCAAGTCCAGGCCTCCGCTGGAGGTCCTTTGTCCTTTCTCCGGAGGGGTTTTCCAGTTGATGTGTTTACTGTCAAGATGGGCGTGGTTTTTTTCTCCCTCAAATGGACATTAGAGGTTTGGGAAAAAAGGAAGTAAGCATACAGAATCCCACTGCGCGTGACAGACGCAGTGAGGCTCGTTTCCCTTCCTGCATTGCGTGGCGCAGCGATTATTGCAAATCCAAATGTGAGAGTGATGCATGTAATTGCACTGGCCACCAAGCCTTTCCGCGGATATGTCCTTTCAACCCCAAGGCCACTTTCCATGCGCAGTCCCTTTCCGGCTGGCAGAGCTCCCAGGTCCTTCAGCCTTATCTTCCGGAGCTTTGGCGAGGACCGGGAAGCCTCGGAGGGCGCGAACAATCGGTGGGGTGGGGGGGGGGGGAATTCTGTTTTTTTTGGGGGGGTTGTGGCGGGACAAAGCCCTGCCAAAACAAGCCGAAAAGACTGCGGTGTTTCTTTCCGGAAATGCAGTGGAAAGAGCTGACGAACCTTGATCCCGGGAAATCCATGTTCAAAGACAATGCTTCCGCGTGCGTAAGGGTCAGGGATTGTGAAGGCTTGCCAACACTCCATTTGAAGAGCCCAGAACAGTAATGGACGTGTCCCCTCTTTCTCTGGGGACGCGAAAGAGAGTTTCAATCTTAAGTTGTTATTTTTGTTGGTCATGGCTTAGGTATCATGGTGGAACATGAATACATTTAAGCGCTCTCAAAGTTTGAAGGAGTTTTAAATTCAATGGAGCCAGCACACTGGTGGAGTTCCTGAAGAGTTTTTTTCTGAGATGTTATGACACGACCATTCTCTTTCCCAGAAGCTCGCACCCACTCAGAAGATTGCGCATAGAAGGCCATGGCCCTTCTTAGAAGCGTTTTTGGCCTTGGCAGAAGCATTTCCAAGGACTTCGCAGAGGTGGCTTTACCACTAAGAACCCCTTTGAGAGCAACGCCTGTTCCAAGATATTAGTAATAGTACTACTGACGCCACCTTGCGGCAACACCCTTCTGCCTTTTTGGGTTCTCTTTTGGCTTCCCTATAAACACCAGGCCAACAAGGGGTACCCTCAAAAAAAGACGGACCCATTTCAACCAGCGAAAGGTTAAAGGTTCGAAGGGGTCGAAGTCTGGCCCAAGTTTTACGCATTCCCAAGCTGACGCTCCCACGCGTGTTTTTGTCCCTGCTCAAGTTTCGCAACAGGAGTTGGGCCAGGTGGAACAACAACACCTGTTCTTCCAACACCCTCATCCAAATTCCGTCTTCTCAACCAATCTCTACATCTCACTCCCCTGAGGTCCCGGACTTTAGTCACTTGCGAAGATCAAAGTGGTAAATCAAACAAGTTTGCAGAACTGTTTCTGGCCAATCCACATCAAAAGCAAGAAACGTTCTTGCAATTCCCAAGCTGTCCCTTACCATTGGGAAACGGCTTAAGGAAGGTTCTGACCAGCTTGGCCTAACAACCCCCCCTTTCCAGTTCTACACGAAATCGGGGCAACCGCACGCGTCCGCCGCGTCCGTCCAACGCATAGGCGGCCATCGGACTTGCCGCCTCGAGCCGTCAGCCGCCTCACTCGCCACTTCAGTCGAGCCGCGGAGGACTTGGAGCTGGTGGCCCGTGAGTTGAACTCCTTCTGCCAGGGGAACCACCCGCTCTTCCCAGGCGATCCATTTGCCCGCGCCATTTTTCGCGCTCGATCCGCGAGTGCGCAAGCACGAGCGCGCAAAGCGTATTTCTCTTTGTTTTGTTTTTGTGT
Organism: Effrenium voratum; assembly: GCA_963377175.1. NCBI lineage: Eukaryota > Dinophyceae > Suessiales > Symbiodiniaceae > Effrenium > Effrenium voratum. The sequence goes on along the minus strand of CAUJNA010003550.1, from coordinate 587,182 downwards.
CTCCGGTTTTTGAGCGGTCGGAGCGTCCAGCGAGTCGAACTTCGAGGGGTTGGAAGTGTTCCGAATGGTCGCAAAGCGGGGATGGAGGAGATGGGGAAAAAGGAGGGGGTTCTTGAAAGATGCAAGTGAATATGTGGCCTGGTGTTTTTTTGTTGGTTTGGTGGGCTTTTTGTGATAGCAAGCCAACCCCCTGAGCCACAACATAGGGATGGAAATCCAAGTTTGGCACAGAAAGGCTTGCTTTGGCTCGGCAACTCTGATTCGACGAGCAGAATGCCGAATCGGAGTAGTGGCGAAACAGGCTCAAGCAGCGCGACCCTGCTCACATTTTACGGGAAACCAAGAAAACTGCCGCCAACTTGGGGTGCTAGTTCTTGCTAGGATCTGGGGAAGGGTTCTTCAATGCCAGGCGTTGTTTCGGCATTGTATCCTGACCAAGTTGGCCATGCGTGCTTGGGGTTTTCCTCAAGTTGGTCTCTTTGCCGCTTTGGCTACTGGGTAAATTGAAACTTGTTGCTTGTGGAAGCTTGCTGCAGGATTGTGCTACCCAAGCCACCAAAATAAGGCATTTAGTTCGGGGCATGCCTGCGTAGTGTGGTCAGAGCAAGCCCGTGGGGGCTCTGTCCCTTCAGGGTTTAGGACCAGTTTAGGGATGTTTGAACTACACCTCAGTGTGGGTTGCAATTCTTGAAACATATCCAAGGCTGAACCCGATAGGTTGAAAAAACACACAATATTTCAAGGCTAAAGGAAACGCGATTAAAACCTCTTTTTTTAGGGGGCCCGAAGCGGGATCTAATAGCAAAAAATACTGGGTTCCGAACCTGCATGGGAAGTTGCTAGACCGCGTTTATTGGATGCAAGTCTGAACTTACATGACATTTCCTCATGGCTTCGTCAACCCCTTTACTTGCCCCAGGGAAGTGTTGATTTTTGTCCCTTAGGGTCAACCCATTTCGAAGCCAAAACCCACTGATGGCTTGGCCTCAGGTTTTCGCATGGACGGCAGCGACGGAGAGCCCGACTATCGCTTCGACATGAGCGACCCGGAGCGCTTTGGGAACTTCCACGTGGAAGCTCGCCTGGTCGGCCACTTTTTTTTGGTATCTGAACCTAGGTCCCCCAGTGCCCTTTTACCGTTTCTTTTTTGGGGCTACTAAAATAGGTACCCTTATTCTAACCTCTCTACTGGAGGACCTAGGAACTCTTCTTCCACTTGCTGAAAGGAATATGCCTGCCTGGGGGTACAACGAGCACGGAATGTGCCTGCCTATTCCGTAGCGAGCTCACCTCAAAATACAACGAGCTCACCATGATACAGGTCCTTTACTTGGGGATTCCTGAATTCAGTTCTTGGAAGTATAATAAAATTTGCAGATATGTTTGTCGTATTTTCCCCTGGTTTTACAGGGAATCGATTTCACTGCTGGACATATGTTTCTCTTTGTTTCCAGGGGACTTGAGCAAATGGAAGTATTCGTTCGGATTCAGAAGCATAACAGGCAGCGAGACTCAGAGCGGCCTGGGATTTCACAACTGAGCCACGTCCTCAAAAGCCGAGTAGATGAAGGTTAGGGAGGGACAATCCCATGTACTGAGCGACCCGAGGAGTTTGAAGGCCCAAGACCCGCACAGCCGTGTTTGTGGGCTTGGGTTTCCAGAACGGGACGGATTCGTCAAGCCGACAGGTTGGTGTGTCTTTCGTGAGGTTGGAACCCTCAAAATGATGGTCTTCCTTTTTGTTCTCCTTGAAGCCCACCAAGGATGGGTTGATGTTCCCTCCAAAAAAGACAAACCCAGTCCTTTATCCAAGGAGAACTCCTATTTTAGGGTTGGGATGGGAGCTGGGAGCACCATCCTTCATCCAGTTTGATGAATCCGGGTTGAAATTATGACCCTTGTGCTGCCCTTGACTCTTGCCATTTTTCTTAGTTGTTTGCTTGCTGGTGCTCAGCAGGGAATGAGGGCATGACGCCAAACCGTCGGTTTTCGTTAAGGGAATCTCCAGGTTCATTCCCACATTCCCTACCTATCGCACCAGCAAGTTGGGTCCTGATAAAGCTTTTTTGTGGGCTGCAAAATTGCCATAGGGATTGGAGAGGCCTCCAAGCAGAACTCCTTAGGGCCGAAAAGGGCATGGCGCCAGCACCCTCAGTTGGATGAATCCGGGGTCGAAGTTACTTCGCCGTTTGCCACGTTTCTCAGTTGATCCTGATAATTTCGGGGTGGCAGCAAAACTGCCAGATGCCAGGCGCTGCAGAGGTGTACCCCACGAAAGCATGGTGGAAATATAGGCACTATCGGCACTGTTGTTAAGGTTGAAAGCCTGTTAATTTGTTTTGTTCAATGCCTTGTTGGGGGTTCCGTTTGGGGTTCCAGTGACAAAGACATGTGATCGACATTTGGTGAATAGGTTCCTTCATTGGGCTCCGGGCGAGTTCAACTCACCCAACCAGAAGACTTTTCGCGAATCCTTGAGCAGGTGGCTTTGGGTAGGTATCCTTCTACCGGAACCCAGTTGAGATTCTTTCTGGGCAAGTTTTGACCGGCAAAGAAAATCTGCCAAGTCTTGGCCGTGGAGGAAGACTGGGGATGAGTATGGTTTTGTTTGGCCTTCCCACGATGATGCAGCGCTTTTTGGTAAATAAGAGAGGCACATACTGGACAACATCGGCGTCACGCACCAGTTGGAGTTGGCTTCATGAAGCTTCAGTATCCCAACTTAATGAAGCCCCATGACGCCAACCCCAACTGGTGCGTGGTGCAGATTTGGGCGGTGGGGAGTGGGGGCTGCTACGTTTAGGTCGAATTCAAAGTGATTAGAGTGCTCGGCCGGGAAGTGTTGGACGCGTACGGCGTTCACCACGTACTCCCAGCCTTGCGCCCTACTGTGAATGGACGAAAGCCTGTCCCAGTTGGAATGAATTAAATCCTAAACAGACAAACCTGCGAAGAGGTGGTGCCGCATTCGTATGCCGGAAAAAAAAAAAAGAAAAAAAAAAAAAAAAAAAACGGGCCTGGTAAAGAACCCGCTTGGAACTGAAGGCACATTTAGGTCCTATGGGTTTTTCCCTATGGGGTCCGTTTTGCTTGCAAGCCTTTGGACACCCAAGAGATTGTCCCTTGTCGGCGAATCCAAGGACGAAGGTGAGGAGCTGAATCTGGTCCTGGGCACCATCGAGCAGCCCGGAGAGGGCCGCTTTAAGGACGGGCATCCCCAAAAGCGCGGCGAGCCTTTCCACAGATTGGTTTGGCGGCTTCGGCGCCACAAACAACAAATGGCCATGGGGCATAACCTGTGGTTCCATTTTGGGGTGGATGAACATCCATTTGCCACCTATTTTGATGTTCACCAGCGGCACAGGGTTTTGACCCACAGCCAAATCTGACCAGACCGAGAATGCGGCCGGCGGTTTCCATGTTTGGCGGGTCCGCGGGCGGCATTTTGTAGGATGCGACAGACCGGAGCCTCGCCTTCTACGAGCACAACGACCTCCCTGTGAAGCGCATCGTCCGTGGCACGCAGCTTCGGTCCCGTTTGGAAAGTTGTCCATGAATAAGGCTTAGGTGCCACTCCCGGGCGAGCCGAAATCTGGTATTCCACCGTGTTATTTTGACCCATGGGTCGTTTCCCCCGGGTGTAATTCTATTAATCCCAGGGTGCATCTGGTATTTTAACCCATCTGGTAAATGAATCCCATTAATTCCATCTGGTATTTTAACCCCATTAATCCCACAAAAACCCTCAGACCAATGCTTTTGTTTCTTCCTGCTGCCAGTGTGTTTGGCTTGGGCCAAGGGCAACTGGAGGATGCCGCTGCCACTGGGGCACCACATGAGGTCTTTGACACAAACCCAACAGTAGAGGTTTGCACAGGCCAGCGAGAAAGAAAAAACGGAAAAGGTCATGGCGTGTTAATGCGCCTTAAGGCCATAAAACATGCTAACGTGCTTAGTGCTTTGGGGTGCTAGGTTTGTAGGGTGCCCTGTTGCAACAGATCACCCTCGTTGGAGCAACCTGATCCCAGTCGCCCTTCGCACTGAAAATGGTCAACCTAGAAGTCCTTTTGCTATCAGGGTCACTGGACAACTGGGTGATGCTTTCCACATTCATAAGCTTTACCAGGGTTCCATTTGTATAGGGGCAGCATGGTTCAACAACTGTTTCCACATCATAATTCGGGAAACAATAGATGGTATCGGAGACAAGCTGGAATGTGAGCCAAGTGTCACTTTCTACTACCCTGCTTCCTTGGCTATTCCGCTGGTATCCCTGCATTCCTAATTTGTTTGTCGGTTGCAACACGCTCAGCACTCCTGTTGGACTGGTTTGGACGTGGTAGACGTGATGTTATTGAGGTTGAGATTCGTTGCCAACGGCGTCCTTTGCCCGCAGTGCACATGCAACCACATTCTGCCCAAGGTTTTGTGCAGCCCTCCCTTGGAAAGAAAAGCAGAAGTGAATGAACCCCGCTTTGAGGTGGGTCCCTTTCTGCCTCGCAAGAGATCAAAAGGTAAGCCACGGCTTGGCCCAATGTTCAGACTCCGGGAACATACCCCTCAAGGATAAGACAAAAAAATCACCGTCATATTGCTTCTTTGGGGTTTTGGCTGGGGGTGAGTGGGAAAAGTCTTTGAGGAACTCCTACATCAAGGGTCCGGGGTCCAAAGCATGCAACCCAACAAACCCCGAACCAGCCCACGGCAAACAGCGCGGTTTACGGGCAAACACCGGTTTACTAGGTCTCAAACCACCTTGCAGCCCCAAACCAGCCTCTCGATGATCGTTTCTTTCCGTTGGGTGTGGCCCAACAACCAGGGCTCGAACACGCAGGCTGCATCAGGGAACTCCTCCCGCGGTTTTGGTGTGTGCTTGGCTTATTTTCCTCTAGACCTGGTACTGCTGGGCAAGTGAGTTTTGCACTGCTTGCCCAAAGCGAATGAACCTTCTAACCTTTGAGTTTTTGTTTGATTCGGCCCATGTGTTGTTCAGGGCTCCAAAAGGGTAACCCGAAAGCCTGCCCCCATGAAAGAAATGGCAATACCCCACTTTGGATGATGAGAATCCTACTGGTGGCAAATGGTATGATTGGCTCAACCATTGTACTGGTGGCCTGCCTGAACCCCAGACCTCAGGCGAGGGCGGCGATTTTTGATCCGAATTCCAGGTCCGCGGTGGTGGACTTCTTGTGGAACCTCTCGTCCCAACGGGTGACCGCAGGCTTTCGTGACAACTTCCTTTTCTGGAAGCGGAAGGGCCACACCCAGGACCGCTAGGTCTCCCAGTGCCCTTTTACCCTTTTTTGAGGAGGGTTCCCCTACTAAAATAGACTGGAGGAAAAAGAGTACCCTTATTCTAACCTCTTTACTGGAGGATCTAGTCTGATCTGACTGAGGAACTCAGTCAACGGCTGAAATGACAAAGGAAAGGTCCTGGTGGATCCAGTTACCTGGTTTTGTACGTAACCCGCCAAACAAATCACCCTTTACAAACTACTTTCTGTTTTAGCATGGTTACCTGCTATAAGGGCAACTGGGATCCACTGGGAGTGTTTTAGACGGCTGAAATGAAGATCTTACTCGTCAAGACCGAGTCGTCCTTTTTGGTGTTCCTATATTTGGCAACCATGTTCAGTGCTCCCAAAAAGCGATCCGCTTGTTCTGGGTCCTGTTGGCAAGTCTATGAACAGTTCGGTGTGCGGTTTAAAAGCAAAACACTTTTTTGGATAGTAGGACAACCGGTTGAAGTTTCCCCCATTTTTGAGACACGCCGGCGTCTCTCCATGTTTCTACGCCCAAAGGCAGTTACTTTCCCTCCATTCCCTCTTTGGAACCTTCAACAGTGGCAGTTTCAATGCCAACCACCAGTAAATCGCACTGTTTGAAGGTGGTTGGTTTCACTACAGTACTGGACATATTGTTTCATTTGTTCCAAGGGACTTAAGCAAATGGAAGGTGAAGTCAGTGGATTTGGAAGGCTTGGGGAACCAACCACTGTGTCACAGAAGTGAGGCATTTGCTTGTTTTACGAACGGCCCTGCCAATCCAAGCACCAAAGTTAAGGCTGGAATCTGAAAGTGAAGTTCTTTGCCTGCCTTCTGCCTTTCAAGGACACCACCACCCCCCAAAGGACACCCAAGACCCTCCGTCTCCAACGTGAACATCATCATTTCCTTGTTATTTGTGGCCAGCTACTAACCCTAGGAGTGTTAGATTTTTCTCTTGGGGGGGGGAGGGTGCATTTTCCTGTGGGGTCGCTAAAAGAATTGTTTTTTGTTTTTATCCGGTAGCGACACTTCAGAATACTGGTTGATAAACCACCGAACTGGTGCCGGATTTTGTTCTTTCACTGCATTTCCAGGGCAACATGTTCCTTTCCTCCTGGCTTCACTTGAAGCTCGAACAAACAGCTGATTTCTCTAGGGGTACCTTCCCCATTCTCTCCAGGGATCCTTCTTTCTAGAAAACCTCCGGAAACTCAGGATAAAAACGGAGCCGGTTTTTGAAAAGAACAATGGTTGAAAAGATTGGGGAATCAACCCCTGGAATTTCAGAAGCCTTTACCGCTCGAAAGGAAGGCGGCAAGTTCTTCCTCTACGACGCCTCCCGGGGCACAGATCGCCACGAGATCTTCTTCGACGACAACGTGCACTTCGACGACTTGAAGATCATCCGGCCCTTCAACAGGCCGGAGTGCTTCTCAGGTTTGTTTGGTCGGGGGTCGGTTGGTTTCGTTTTGTGTTCGGCTATTTGTGCATTTGTTGGGTTTGGTGTTGGCTTCGACTCTGATGTTAGGGTTGATTTAATTTGTGTGGGGTCGTGCTGGGGTGTTTTAAGCAAGTTGTTTGTGTCGCGTGTTTGGCATGCATGTATGTATGTATTCTGTTTGTTCATGTGTTTGCTTGTTCGTTTGGTTAGTTAGTTGGCTGGCTGGTTGTTTGGTTGTGTGTTTGTTTGTCTCTTTGTTTGTTTGGTGGGTTGCTTGTCCGTTTTGCTTCATTGGATGTGTTGTTTCTTTGTTTGTTGATTTGTTTGCCTGTTTGTTTGTTGGTTGGTTGGTTGTGTGTGTGATTGCGTGTTTGTGTATTTGTGTGTTTGATTGTTTGTTTGTTTGTTTGGTTGGTTGGTTGTTTTCTTGCTTGCTTGCTTGCTTGCTTGCTTGCTTGCTTGCTTGCTTGCTTGCTTGCTTGTTTGTTTGTTTGTTTGTTTGTTTGATTGTTTGTGTGTTTGTTTGTTGTGTATTTGTTTGTGCGTGCGCGTGTGTGCGTGCGTGTGTTTGTGTGAATGTGTGTGTGTGAATATATATATATATATATATATGTGTGTATGTGTGTGTTTGTTCGTTCGTTCGTTCGTTCGTTAGTTTGTTCGTGTGCTTGCGTGCTTGTTTGGTTGATTGTTTGTGTGTTTGTTTGTTTGTTTGTTTGTTTGTTTGTTTGTTTGCTTGCTTGCTTGTTTGTTTGCATGCCTGCTTTTTTTGTTTTTTTGCGGGTGTGCTTTGTTCGGTTTGGTTCGTTTGTTTTTTGTTGCAGTGTTTCGTGTTTGATTGTTTGTTTGTCGGTCTGTCTTGTCTGTTTGCTTGCTTGCTTGTGTGTGTGCGTGTTTGCCAGCTAGCGTGTTTGTTTGTTTGTTTGTTTGTTTGTTTGTTTGTTTGCACGGTTGGTTGGTTGCTTGCTTATTTACTTGTTTGCCCGGGCCGCTTCCATACCATGCCTGACACAGGGGAGTAGTTTGGGGGTAGTCGTTTGGGGGAAGTGCTGGGATCTCTTGGACTTTTTTTTTTTTTCCTTTTTTTTTTTTTTTCGAGATTCACTAAATACGGGCCAAGCAAAAACTATATGTTTCCTTTGGGCGGAGGCTGACGCAGATAGATGGAGGTTCTTTTTCGGGAGGGGCGATGCTTCAGGTTGAGTTTGTAGACTGCACCCAAAACCCGTGATACCTTAAAGGAATCCGGCACCCTGACCCTTCCTCCTTTCACTGTAAGACAGTCCCTTGGGCAGACCCGCCATGGTGCCCTGGTGAAAACACACATCGGAGCTTCCCCAAAAGGAAAGTCGTCTTCCACAAACCTCCTGGCATCTTCCATGATTGTTGGAGGGAGGGATTCCATCTGGCTTGATCCTTTTTACCACAGTTGCAATTCCCAAGGATTTGGCTCAAGTGGCAACAGTGCCTGAGAAGCATCCCTGTGGTGGGACCTGCAATGAGAGAAACGCATGCTAAGTGTAGTTGAGTGGTAGGTGTTTCAGCGTCCCGATCAAAAGACCTTCAGGCTAAGGTGGGCTATAAGCCAAGGATAAGCCCTTACGGTGCGATTAAGGGTTAAGGGATAGTCTTTTCTGCCCCCTGCCCTTGGCCTTATGATCTATCCTCATTTGAGTTGCCAAAGGCTCGGGGAGCAACGAGGAAGCAAGGATACATACATACTGCCGAACCATAGTCGCGCATGTACACCAGGTTTTGCCCGGGTGATCATTTGGGGTTGGGAAAAATCGCTCCTGTGATCTCGCTTCCATTTGTTTTAAGGTTCATCACGTATGCGCCAGAAGCAAACTCTGGTCGGACCCAGCGGGCCTACAATTAGTTGAATATATGGCTATCAACCCCAATTTTGGGGATAATACCAGCTGGGTCAGACTTTCTGACTCCGAGTTTGATGGCTGTGTGTGATTCGTCCCATGGGATGGCCCATTAGCCGCCAGGCTGAGACAACGTCGGTCCTGGTGGGGCCTACCACTGCTGCACACGAATGTGTCGTGCGCTCGGCATAGGCCCCCCCCCAGACTCAGCCAAAGGGCTTGGCCCTTCAGGAGCTAGTGTGGCCATTGAAGGGTGCAACACCTTGACAAGCCTTTGCGTTGCATTTTCACTTCAAACCGGAACAAAACGGACATTAGGTCTTTCTTGAGGGTTCCCTCATTTTTGGGGACATGCTCAAGGAAGCCCAAGCCAAGCATTTTCTGATTCCAGTCCAAGCTTTCATCGTTTGTAGCTGGCGTGCTCGAAACACGGTCACTGGATTTCATCTTTGGAGATGACCCGGATCTCTGGAAGTAGCCCGTTGAACCCTCGGGCCAAACATGTGAACCTGTCTCGAACAAACCTGAGTGACTTTGTAGGACGGAAGGGACACTGCAAATGACTCACTTGTGCTTGCCTAATGGTCATGCCTGCTTATGTTAGGAATGGCGGTCGACTCGTTGGTCGGAGCTCGGACAACCGTTCTGAGTCTTCTTTGGGTAATTGCGAAGCACACCGCAAGTGCTTTGTGATTTGCCCGCTTTCCGTTCATAAAACAGAACCACCACGCTAGCAACCACCCAGAACCAACGATAGATTATTCTGGCCGTGGCCATCTCCAACACTTTTCATAGATGTGAGCTGCAAAGGCTAAACATCAGTGGATGGTCATGTGGCTCATTCGTGGCAGGCCACTCAATTTCTTATGGCTTCACTCAGTTGTTCAGTGGCACCAATTATTTGTCCTCTTCTTTTTTTTGGGTGGCTGCCCCACTAAAAATGGTCTTCCCCTTAAAAAGGGTTCCCTTTTTGTCCAGGGTCACTGAACAACTGAGTTGAACCAAAAAGTTCTGGGCAATGCCTGGCTGATCATCCACACGTTCCGATTCGAGCCTTGTAGCAGCTGCAGCAGCACTTGCCGGAAGGCAACCGCCGGTTCAACACCCGAAAGGGTCCGAATTGGTTGACTTCGCTGAGTTCCTGGACTTTTGTCACCTTTTTGGGAAGGCCATTTTAGTGGCTAGCAAGAAAGTTAGGACTTTGTAGTCAGCCAATCCACCCACCCGGGAAGTGTGAAGGGGGCCGCCTCGTAGTGCTCGATGCTCTGAACTTTTTGCTTCTCAGAAGGTCAACTGGGGTTCTGGTAAACCAATGGATCCCCTAGGACCCTAGAAAACTTGTTGGTAAAGCGCATTCCCTCCCTCCCTGTAAAGCCCAGCAAGTCAAAGAGGTATTTCTCAAAAGGGGCGATTTGGCACCCGGTGTTGCATCCTTTGGGTGCGACGCTGAGGTGTCGGGCAGATGCCTTGACTGCTATCAACGACGACCTCTACTTTGTTGGAGAAGTTCGAAGGCCATGTTTAAGCTGCCCGCTGGGGCGCTGTCTTTGTGCTTCGTGTGCGTGTTGGCATATTGTGTGTGTGTGTGTGATGTGGTGTTTGTTGTGTGTGTGTGGTGGTGTTCTCTCTCTGTGTGTGTTTTTGCTTGCTTGCTTGCTTGCTTGTTGGCTGGTTGGGTTGTTTGTTTGATTGATTGACTGATTGATTGGTTGATTGATTGTTTGCGTGTTTCTGTCATTGTTTGTTTGCTTGCCTGCTTGCTTGGTTGTGTGTTTGTTTGTTTGTTTGTGTGCTTGTTTGTTTGTTTGTTTGGTTGGTTGGTTGTTTGTTTGTTTGTTTGTTTGTTTGTTTGTTTGTTTGTTTGTTTGTTTCTTTGGTTGTTTGTTTGTTTGTTTGTTTGTTTGTTTGTTTCTTTGTTTCTTTGTTTGTTTCTTTGTTTGTTTGTTTGTTTGTTTGTTTGTTTGTTTGTGTGTTTCTGTGGTTGTCTGATTGCTTGCTTGCTGCTTGTTTGTTTGTTTGACGTTGTTTGTTTTCGTGTGCTTGTGCGCTGGGTATGTGTGGTTGTGCCTTGTGTGTGTGTGTTTCTGTGTGGCTATATTTGGTCTGTGTGTGTGTGCGTGGTGTGTGATGCGTCACGTGTGTTGTGTGTTGTATGTTGTTGTTTTTTTGTGTTTGTGTGTGGTACGTTGTATATTTGTGTGTTGTGTGTGTGTGTGTTGGTGGTGTGTGTGTGTGTGTTGAGTGTGTGTGTGTGTGTGTGCTGTGTGTTGTTTGCGTGTGGCGTTTGTGTGTGTGTGTGGGTGTTTGCTTGCTTGCTTGCTTGCTTGCTTGCTTGCTTGTTTGTTTGTTTGTTTGTTTGTTTGTTTGTTTGTTCTTGTGTGTGTATCGTGCTTAGTGACTAAGTGAATGACATGTCCTTAGAAACTGTCGATTCGCACATTTTCTCAAAAGGGACGACTCAGGTGAGCCCTGGAATTCCATAATGTGGTCCCATTTTGCCTTTCTGGTTGGACTGGAAGCGTGGATTTTTTTTGAGTCTGCCTAAGGTGTGCGCGGGTGTGAGTTGAGGGTTTTCTGCGATTCCGCAGGCTCGAGGAAAACTATCAGACCAAGTTGGCGGCAATGCAGCGTTGCAGTACCTGCGACCTGGCCAATTTTTTCGCCCATCCCCCAACCACTCCTTTGCTGCCGGGGGGGGGGGGGGTTTGGTCACTCCCCCGGCTCCTCTCCGCTTCAACCAGGCCACGTGGCATGGGTTGCGGGCCATGGGGCAGCTGGACAGTCTCTAGAGTCATATCTGTCCGTTTTAGCTTGGTTTGGTTCAGCATCGATGGGTTGCCCTGGGTTCAGTTTGGGTCTATATCTCTATTCATCTACCAGGGCCATCTATTTTCCGAAAGGACACCTGTCACCTATGTCTGGGGACCTGTTTTGCGGGATTGTGGATGGCTGATGTTTGTTGCGGAGTTGTTTCCCCCATCTAAGTTGCTTTTTGGAAAGTCGGTTCAGGTACCTGCGCAGCGGCTTTCCCAAGGTTCCATAATGCGCCTGAAAGTGTGAACCTTGTTGTTTTTTTTTCTCAGGCAAGTGAGGATATACATATATGTGTTCGCGTTTGGGCGTCTTGTTTGGTTGGTTTGGCCTTAAGAGGAGAACCATTTTTTAGGCGGGGGGTCTACATCCCTTGGACAACATACCCATTTGGTGAAATTGAGCAGTTTGTTGGTCTTCGGGTCCAGATAGCCGATCGAAAGTTGCAAAGCGTCGGCATGACCCATGCCGAAGCTGAAAACGCTCGATATGTTTCCTTGTAAGCCACAGGCAATATGTCCTTTGGTTTCAGGTTTCAGGGACTTGGCTAGGTTGATCCCGCCATATTTCGGGAGTCGTTCCGATGTTCGGTGCAAGTCCGGAAGGATCAGATCAGACCTGATCGCCCAAAGGTTTCTTTTAAGGGCGGGGGGTCCCGAAAGAACTAAAAGCGCCTGAAGTGGAAGGTTCCGCTTTAGACGTCCCGCCCCCAAGGCAAGGATAAGATGGCTGCCATGTGGCTGGGTGGGGCTGAGGGTCTCTGTTCTACGCTTCTGTACATTCCCCCCTTTTGGGTTCTCCTGTTGGTCCCTTGTCCAGAAAACGGATTTGATGTGGCGAATCTGTGGATCCACCCCTGTATATGTACATATGTAAAAGAGTCCTAAAAAAATGGACCTACAGGGAGAAGAACTGGTGAAATCCACAAAAAGCGCAAACACAAATCGGTTGTCTTGATTTCTGTATGTTTGTTCTGGGTTTTCCAGTGATCCAATCCTTTTTGCAGACATAAACTTTGAGATTTTCCGCTTGAGTCTGGTTTATACTGTGTAACTTTTAGCAAGGGAAGGCACCGCTTGGCCGCCATTGCATGGGTAAGGGGCACAAACCACCCTGTTTTTTTTTTTTTTTGGGGGGGGGGGGGCGGAGGGTTTTCCTCTTGACCAATTTCCCGCGGCCAAGTTCTTCGGAGCGCCGGGGGATTGGACGTCACCAGGTTTGCGACGCCTTCCTTTGAAGAACTCGAGCCTCTGCCTGCCCAAGCCTGAGGAGCATCTCGGCCATTTTTCAGCCGAGACACGTTCTCCTTAAAAGATACATTTTGCCCATTTGAAACATGGCTTTTTCCACCAAAATAAAGTTGGAAACCACCATTTACAAGGCAATGTTCAGTTGTATAATATAAAGATCCCTGTTCTTCCTGTCGCCTTGGAAGTCATTGGGTTTTCCGGCTGGTGTGCCAGAAACCTTTGTCTTCTCCGAGATTCTCCCGGGTCGAACCGAAATTCTGAGAGTCGGACCTTTTTTGTTGTAAAGGAATATTTGTTGTACTTTCCCCTGTTGGTTTTTTGTTTGTCTTGCTGAAATGTTCCCTTCTGGTACTTCCCTTCTGCTGAAATGATGCTTGTGAGAGATGCAGGGGCCCTGAGAAATGGCTCATGACCCCGAGAAAGGGAATTTCCAGGTCCATTCCATTTCTCATTCCCTGAGCAAGTCGTATTTTCCAGTGTTAGTTTTGAAGGGATAACTACCGGAATTATGTGTATGTTTCTTCAGTGGACTTATGCAAAAGCAAGGGACCCTTGTCATCTCAGAGCGAAGGGAAGGAAAAGAAGCGGGGGTAAGGACGATTTACCTCTAAGACACGCGCCCGGCGATCTTTCCGCTTTCTCCACATGTGGTACCCAGGCCGGTGGTACCACCTTTAGCTGGTTCGATAGGCCAAGAGCGAATTGGAATGACCCAAGCTGAACATCCCAAGCGGAGGCTAAGCCACATGTGTTTTATTAATTAACGTCAATTTTCTCTCGCATCAGCTCATGGAGGATGTCTTCACCTTACCCTCATTGGTGGTTTGGAGGTTGGAAGTTTCAGCTCCTTTTGACGCCAACTGGGAAGGTGCCACCTCCAGTCCGGCCAAATCACATGGGGATCAGCGTGCGGTGAAGTTGGCCTGCAAACACGGAAGTGCATGGACTCCTTTGAGAAGTATGAGACTATGAGAAGTCCCCCCCCGCTGCCTCCCAGAAGCCGGCAAAGTGAATGCCAACTCGTGAGCCCATGGGAGCCCTGGGTGTAAAGTTCCTTGGCATCGGAAGGAGTTGGATCCAGTTCTTTTCATCGCCAGGCTTGGCCTAGCTTTAAAATATGCTTGCCTTTTTTCTTGCTAGTTCTCAGCATGAGGGAATGATCCTATCTATCACTTGTCCCTGGGTTCATTCCCACGTTCCCTACTTATTGCACCAGCATTGTGTGTTACTTCATGTTCTCAGCCAGCAAAAGTTTTCAGCTTCTCTCAGGTGGCCTACGGAACCATGACAGACGACAGCATCCAACCTTGAATGCCCAATTACTAGGCTAGGTACCCCCTTCCCCAGTTTGAAGGGACTACATTGGCTGGGACAGGGTGGCCCCCATGCAGTTTCCCTTTTTTCATCCCATGCGAGGCATTACGACGCTTGGGAAGGCCGGCGCTTGGGACCCTTTCGGCTCCATGGGGCCATCGAAATCGAGCGAAGACTTCGGTGATTCGAATTGAGCGCGGTGAAAAACCATTGTGTCACATGGCTATGAATCAAGTGATTGGTGGACATCAGTCCCCACCTGAATGATGTCCACCAATGGGCCTCTAATCAAAATTCATACCGTTTCGCTGCCCAAAAATATGAGGGCCTTGAACCCCCCCAAAGGCTTCACATCATGAGGTCTTGGGCTCCTCGGCGTTGTGGTTTGTTTGCCCCCAGTTCAATCAGCCGGATATCAGCGCAAGCCATGTAGGCCTCCAAGGCTTCAGGTGTTGTAACATGTGCAGATCGGTGTGGCTTTCATGATTTTCTGGTTTTCTCTTGTAATATGCGCACTCATACCTTAGCTGGGCCTGAGGCAAAAGTCGAACCCTCATTTCCCTACCATCATTTACCCAGTGTGCGTTACTCTCTGCAGATTTTCCTCCAAAGCATTGAGCATGCTTCGGCAACCCAAGCACGGACCCAAGAAACAGCAGCAGAAAAGCAAAATGAAGTGCAGGCCCAACAGCCAAGCAACCACTCATCCCGGATGCATCCCCTTACCTCCCTTCTTTTTGCTTGAAACAAGACCCTACTTTACAGCCTTAAGGGTTGCTTTGGGGGGAAGAGGGGGAGAGGCGAGCTCTCTTTGGAGGCTTCCCCGGCATAGAGCTCCCTCAGAACTCATGCTTCGTGAGCTTTCTGATGGACTATGCAGGTCCTTGAGGCATCCCCTTTTTCAGTTGAACGCCATGGCTTTGCGTTTTGCTTGCTTCAAGAAGCCTTTTTTTTGGCGCGGGGTTCGCGGCAGCCTTCAGGGCGGGTTCCAGAAGGTTCCGGAGGGTTTCAGGGGCTGTCGGGGGTGTTCGACATACTTGGGCATCATGCATTGCAACCACATCACCTTTTCTAGGTTTTGGATACAAGAATTTGCAGTGATTGATGTAGAATGTGAGTGAATGCCCTCTGAACGTCAAACAACCCCACACCAGATCCAGAATTCAAACTTAGATACAAGCATACTTCACCCATGTGTTGCACAAATGAAACATTCAGACTCCCCCGTCTCGCCAGTTCGAGCCCAGAATTCGAGGCTTGAGGAAGGACGAGCGGGTGCTGCCGGCCACTTCAGAGGCGGACGTGGACTTCTTCTCTCCTTGCCACGGGCCCCGTGTGGGATGAGCGATCCGAGTCCGCAGTTTTGGGCTACAAAGGTGTCCTTTTCATCGGCTGGTTCGGGTAGAGATGGATGGGTTCACTGGTTTCGAGCATGTGTTTGTCCATTTGCCAGGGCCATCTAGTTTGCCAAAGCGGACACCTTTGTGTTGACGACGACTGAGGTGTCCCGGGAAAGGGTTGCGTGTTTTCTTTCTTTTTTCTCAAGGGCTGCGGTGTCTGTGTTGCTTTTCAGGTGGGATTTCGGAAAGTATGTTCGAAGTGGAGCCCCTGCAAGCTGTCCATTGTTGTTCTTGAAGTCCACCGGAATGGGTTGCGGACGTTCCTGCGAAAATTGCGGCTTTGCTTTCTGACCTCGGACACCCAGAGGCTTCAGGCCAAAAGGCCGTCCGCACGGCACATGTGCCGTTTCAAGCCAGCCTTCAGCCTTCAGCTTCTGCCCTTCACCCTGCGATGCTTGCGCCCCTTTGACACCATCGCCAAGCGATGGTTCGAGCGGAGCGCGGCAGCGGGAGTTCTCGCGTTTGAGGCCGGCCCCCTCCGGCGCCCTGGAAGACAGGGTAATTCTCAGTTGTCACAATTCAATCAGGTGTATGGTGTTCCAACGATGAACAAGAATACCCTCCTGTCCACTAAGATGGAGACCAGCATGCGCACCCATTTTGTCGGAGGGGTCCCATGTTGTTTGGAAACTACACAATCCCTACTCCAACCAGCTACCATCAATCACCCCATGTTTGCGTTTAAGATCGCAAGGGTAATTTTACGCTAAATGCCTCCTTTTTAAGTCGCGGACCTGTTAGGCGGGGGGTTTGAACTGGGGTTGCCCTCCAAATCCAAACGTCGCTGATGTGTGAATTCGGTGGCCACTTAGATCAACTTCAGATCGTTGGCTCGGTCCCTATATGAGCGGCCTATATTCACTGTCATCTACTGTAGCCAAGAGTGTAGCGTTGGGTACGATCACCAGTAGCTAAATGAAACAACGCCATGTCATAGGGACAACAATCACATTGATATCCCCTTGGATGATTTCAATATCAGCGATTTTGGGGCAGGGCGTAGCTTTCTGTGGGAACAAATAAGATACCCTTTGATTTATGCGCCAAGCGATGGGCTGCGAAGGACTCTTGGGACAATGCCGGGGTGTTGAATGCAGCGATTTCTTTGCGCGAATTCTTTGAAGATCCCAAAGTGTTCAAGTTCTGAATGCGGGTGTGATGCATGGTGAACCCGCGGTGAGTCAGAATAGCCGATGTCTTCGGCGTAAGCCATAGGTTTGATCCACCTTGGTTTGTGACCTCTTTAGGGACAATGGGGGAGAGCTCAACATTTCTTGTGTTTGGTAGATTTGGGGTTCCCCTACTTAGACATCAGTTCAGTGACACGCCGTAAGTCCCTCTGGAGGGTTTGGGACCCACTGAGCATGGGTGTCTGTTTGTTGAGGCCCTTTTTGGACTGAAGGCAAGGCGAAGGGAAACCACTGATTTGGGGTTACCCGAAAGACAGGCCCTCCAAGACCAGCTGTTTGGACCGGCCTCCTCGGGTTTTTCGGAACGTCGCTTGGCACTTGGCTGCAGTGCTTGCGTGGCTTTGGATTTGAACCCCTGAATCTTGTAGAGGCAAAATGAAAAACTACTCCCGGAACACCTGAAAAAACACTGATCCAAACCAAAAATGGAAAAAGTGGGAAGCTGACAATCTAAACATGTTGTGTAGTTGAATGCGGAACAAAGCTGGGTGTTTTGTTCCGTCTCTTAAAGGTGTTGTTGTTTTTTTCCCCCAAAGAACATGGAAGAACATGTGTCTGAGTTAGAAGAAGCTTGGCTTTTGGGCACCGCTATGCCAGAGAGTTCTGACTGTCAATTAGCTCAAGCCTTCACTAGCTTGAAGTAGTTTGGGAAACCCTTCAGGGAACCTCCATTTGGAAGCATTGTTTACTGCTGGCGGTCATTTCCCACGGAGCCTAGATGTGAATGCGTTGCGCTTTTTTGGGAGACTTTGGCTGTGTTGCTCTCGCAAGTTCCATGGGCAACAATGGACCAGTGCTTTATAGCGTTGGTTTTGATAAACATTATTCCAGCCATCAAATGGATGAGTCACGTTCTTCCCTTTCGAGACTTCCAAAGCCGTAACACATGAAAGTAAGGCTTGATTCCCTTGATTGTTTCACCAAGCTTGAGCTTGGAACCCTTCGTTGTCCGTTGACAAGTGAACAATCCGGTAAAGGTCGCCACTGGAGAAAAAAAACACAAAAAACCTCAGCCCAAGCCAAGCAGCGGCCAGGTGTTTTTCGGGGTCTCGGTTCGAAGCACTCAGATCCCTATTGAGCCACCAGTTGGGTCTGTGGGCAAGCATAGGTGTCCTTTTTGGTTGGTTTGCTTAAAAAATAGAGGGCCCTGGTTTGGCTGGGGTTTATTCCATTTACCAGGGCCATCGATTTTTCCCAAAGGCCACCTATGTGGTTGCAAGTGGGATGTTGGAACTTGGGGTGCCTCCTTTGCCCGCTCCGAAGTGGCCAGATCCGATCGAACTCCGCAGGGTTCTGCAAATGCTTCGATATTTTCTTCTCTGACCCTGGGACGCGACCCGGGCCAAAATCCATGCAGGCGAAATCCATAACTAGTTTCCGACTGGATGGGTTTGCCTCAGTTTCCGGAAGGCGTTGCGTTTCAATATTAGCTCAGGTGATATCACAGCATGAGGTGCTCTTTTTAGTGAACCTATTTGGGCTAGATGTTGGGGAAAAACAGAACACGTGGGATGAACTCAAGTCCTCACCATTGCGCCCAATGCTACTTAAGTGAGCCCTGAGCATGCACCATGATCAATGCTGGTTTCTGCACTTGGGGAAAGCGCTCTGTTCCATTTGTTTCGGACGCACATTTGCACTTTCTTCCGAAGGGGCGTTGCGAATGTGTGCGTGTGTCATGTTTGCGTGCCAAAGATCCGCTAAAACTGTGGGTGAGCAAATCCTTGCACCAGTGCACCAGTTGGGATGGATTGCCCTATCAATACTGCAAATCACCTACCACATGGTGCCGGAATTTGTCCATCCACAACTTGGCTGGGAGGTTAGTACATTTTAAAGATATTGCAGCTCATTGCACAACCCTGATGTATCTGTCTCCGCTCGTTCGCCTCTTCGACTCGCGACTCTCGCCCTTGGCCTTGGCTTCCGCGGAATGCCGCGTGACAAGAGAGCCCTGTGAACATCCTCGTCGAGTTGCTGTGTGCAAGATAGCACGCATCTTGTTGAATCTTCCGAAAAAGGAAACCAAAGGGGGAAGCTCAAGGCGATTCTGGACCGAGACAAGGGCATGAAAAGGGCATGTGCAATTCTCTGAAAAGTCTCAGGCCCCCGGCATCTTGGAAGTGCTCACAGGAGTCAGGAGGCTTGCCTTCCGGTACAGGAACTGTGTGTCCCATGTCCAATCGCTTTACTTCAATCCAGGCAAGACGGGCGTTTGCAGATCATTGTAGCGCTGCGGCTGTTGCAGTTTTCTTGCTCCCTGTGGGTTCTCTCAAAGGCCAGTTGCGGCCAGACAGGGCGCAGTCGAGCAAGCGAAGTTCAAGACGAGTCCGGCCTCCATTTCTCGAAATTCGGGTGCAAAAAAAAGGCTGCGGCAGGGCTTCCATGTGATGGTTGGCCCATTTGGTCAAATACCGGGTCTCTAGCACAGAGGTGTCCATTTTAAGTTATGTTGGCTAGAAATAGAAGGCGCTGGTTTAGATTGGTTTTGGTCTATTTACCAGCGCCATCTATTTATCCAAAGGTCGCCTATGCTTTGGCATGTGTGTGTGTGTGTGTTTTTGTTAAATGTCAACTTGGGAATCCGAAGAACCAACAGGGTGTGTCACGTGTCTTTTTTTGGTACCCCCTTTTTTGGGGTGGTTTTCACACTTCATGGGTTTATGGATCCTTGATACTTTTTTGGAAGACCACTTTCGTGGTAAACATGTTTTTTTTTAGAAGCGAGTTAAAGGGACGCCCAAAAAAGCACCACCATTTGGGGGGGTCCCCGACACAGCTCCCAATCAGAGGAATTTCTGCCACAGTATGATTTAAACATGGACCCCGGTAGACGCAGCCTGCGGGTACGATATTTCAACAATATCCATCTCTCCTTTGTCAGCAAATGCAACCTGTTCAGGCACGGGTATATTCACCACCCCCCAATGCCCAATTGTTAAGGCCAAGACAGAGCAAGGCAACAGCAGGCGCTAAAAAGTTCGGACAAGAGATTAACTAGACCAGAAGCTGTTTCTGTAGCGGGAACAACGTCGGCTTTAGACAAATGCTTGGTTATGAGTTCAGGTGATGGGATCGAGCTTTTTTGGGGAGGGAGCGTGTTCGAGTGTCCCTTAACGTAAGTCAACGAGCGAAAGGAGTCCGTATTTCCAAGGAGTCACTGGTTGCAAGCAAGCTGATGATTGTTGCTTGTCCAGTTGATTACCAGCCTGGTTGATTTTAAGGAAGGACATCCTGTACTCCATCAGATGGCTTAATCTGGGCAGTGCCGGCAACCTTGATAATCTATCTATTGAAGACTTGAGCTGCACATCCGCTCATATGAGGGGCATATAGTGCGCCTCTGTTTTGACGTATGGGGTAGCGGGTGTGCGGTATATACTCTTCATTCGCAACTCACCCAGTTATCAGTTGCGAGTCAAAGACATGTAAACGGAGTGCTTCTACCAGTTGCTTGGAAGTCTGGCATTCAACTACCTGAAGACCATTTGAATGGCAGGTTGGCAATAACATTGGCTTCAGTTTCGGCCGATCCTCTCAGCCCAGAGGCTCCCGATGGATTTAGGGCCCGATTTAACCGCCAGGTTTTGAGACCGGGTCCCAAACACCAATTCTTGGGGTGTCTAATGCTTCGGGGGTCGGGTCTTCCATTGAAAGCCGAAGCCAGCCTTTGGGAGGCAGGATTTGGGCCACTGAGTTCCCATTTCTTTGAGTTTGGAGATGCCTGTTGACTCTCGAAGCGGCCATGGGTCAAAATCCAAAGCCCGTACCCCCAGTGCACATCAACCAATCCAACCACGAAAATAGGAAACCTAAAATGAGTAGTGAATTCACCTACCCCAAAATGGGATCCCATGGGTTTTGACAACCACAGCCACGTCTTTTCTGAAGAAGCAGGATGGTGATGTGTGCGGAGGGTTTTCGTCGTTTTGGGAGGGCGCGGGTTCGTTGTCGTTGTGCTCCATGGAAAAGGCAAACCCTCCATTTGCTTAAGAATATGTTTTGTTTTGATTGAAGAGAAATCATCCCCTGGTTGTTTGATGGTGTCTCACGTTGATCAAGGGACCACCCTCTAAAAATCAGGGCCGACATGGGAAGAGCAACCATGCTTCCAGGGACCTGGCAAGTGAACGCAACATGGACTTTTGGGGCCTGGTGGCCCATTTTGGGATTGTCTTCGTCGGGAACCGCCAAAGTGTGCTCCGCAATTCCGCAGCTGTTTCGGTTTCCTGGTTTCGGTGGGACTGCAGCCCTTTCAGTGGCAACAAAGGATGCTTCTAAGAAACTGCTGCTAGAAAGGCAGAACGAACGTTTTAATTGAAGTGCACCTGCTTTTTAAAGGAAATTCAGCCCCACACCTGTTTTTGGTCGTAGATGTCCTGCTGGTTTCCATGAATTTTTTGGATGACATTGGATGACCAGTGACCACACAGGACGTCACAAGCTCTTGAATGTTCTGGGACAATATGAAGCTAGTCCAGCTCAGCAGCTTACCGCACTAACATGTTAACATGCAACATGTGCTTGCGTGTTGCATGCCGAGGCTAGAGCAATGAACGCAGCTGAATGTGTGTTTTTCCTTTGCCGTGGAGGGCCCTAAGTAGGTCACAGCCAGAGTTCCTAACCGTAACCATTTGCTCACTTGGGAAGTGAGCTAAGTTGAGGCCAACAAATTGGCTTTAGTTTGTGACTGCCCGCCGTATTTTGCTGACATGCCAGAGGCGGGAACGGGGGGGACTGGCTTCTAGACACTCCAACCAGCTGGCAGAGGGCCAAAGGCTAAAACAGAGGCCAACCGAAACAGGGGTTGGGGGGCTTTTGACACTACTTGGCATGACCTCTTCTCTTTGGCAGTCCATTTGGAGAGCATCATCAGGGGATCAAGTTTTGTTTCCAAGATCCTTCAAGCTGGGTTTGTCATTTGTTAGGGGATCCCCCAAAAAGATTGGTTTTCTTTGGTTGTCGCTTTCAACCAAACCCAAAAAAGTGCACCCACAAAAAGAAGACAGACCCAAATGCTGGGCCCTTCTTCCCTTGAACGCCATAGGAGTCAAAGCTGGCACATAGAATTTCCTGGAGGGACATGAAACCACAAAACGCAAGACCCCCAAAACACGGCGGTTTTGTGGCCGATTTTTTTTTGGGGGGAGTCTATGTTAACCTGGAGAGGAAAAGGGCACTTGTTCTGCACGTTTCTCGGACCCCGTCAATGTACAATAGCACATATTGATCAAGATTTGTTTAACTTCTTCAGTTTTCAATGGAACTGGTCACGATTGGTAATGTACATCAGGCTGGTTTGGATTTTTCTGGATTAAGATTTGAACCCCAAGTTCTTGCGGGTTTAGTTGGGAAGCCACCCCCGTTTCACCGTCTATTGGGCAGGTGAGTGCAGGTCGGTTCCTTGGTCTCGTTTCGTTGGTGTGGACTTTGAGCTGTTTGAGACGTAGTGGCAAACAGCACAAATGCAATGGTTGTCACCCCCCTTACTTCCAGCGGGGGCAAATGGAGGTTCAGGAGGGGGGTTCTTACATCTCATCATATTTACGGGCTACATTCCTGGCCAAGGTGACTTTTGCTGATCATTCCATGCACTCACTCCGTTGGGATGTTTTTCGGCGCGAAGAAAAGCAGCGTTGCCAGGCCAGACGTGGCGCGCCTTGGCCACGTGGGGATTTGGGGTTCCCATGCCCCCCATCCCCCCTCCGGGGCTTTTCTTCGCCGGGTTCTGGGGAAGAAACAGGAAAAGGCAGGCTTAGCCGTAATCAAGGGCATATGGCTGTGGTTGTCAAAAATAGTTGGTAAACCCAAAATGGTTTGCCCTGGCAAATGGACACATGGACACTGGGGGGTTAATTTTGACACATACCCATATATCACATGGAAACCAAGCATCATGTGTGAAGGGGGAGGCCCACCAAATCAAGGGAACCCTCTCCGTTCAGTCTTCTCGGTGCAGGAGTTGGTTTTTGCATGGAAGGGTTGGTCTGTGACCTCGTGCGGGTGACTGTTCGCTTCGGGGGGGGGGGGCTCTTGTTGGGGACCCTTGGTCGAGTCCCATGTTGATTTCAGAGCACTCAGGGTCGGCATTGGGAGTTTGGGGGAGTCAAGTGAAGGATCGTTGCCCCGGAGGGTTGCTCCCGTGGCCAACATCATACCAGAGCCCATGTGTTTTTGTTGTTTTTAGTTGGTACCTTTTGTTGGTGTTTTTAAAGGGAAACCAAGAGGGAAGCCACCAATTCGGGGGGGGGGGGGGGGGCGGCCCAAAAAATCACCCAGGTCTTCCCAGCCGAATCGGTGCTTTTCTGGAACCCGGCACAACTCACAACCCCAGAAACCAAGCCCCGAATGGTGTCCCTACGCTTAAGGGATCCACTGGACGAGAAGACCGTTCAACCGGAACCCGTGGATTTTAACAATGGGAATGTGTCCTAAAGTGAGGTACCAAAAAGTAAGGCCCTTCTGATTCGCCTGAAACAAAGCCAGGCTTGGCCCCCTGCAAAGGCTAGCTTGGGGTTTGTTAAGTGGGAAAACTCAAGAACACACACGTCCGAAAAACAAGAAGCACGGGCATTCCAAGTAGTGGAATTGCATCTGAAAACAAACTCACTAAGGGTAAGCCACGCTTTCGTCAACAGGCCTGTGAACAGGTGATCCTTTTTGATTTGATTTTGTGGCTCGCAAAATGGATCAAACCAAAGTCGGTGAGGAATATGAAAGGCTATCAAAGGGCATGCGAGGGCGGAATACCCTGCCTGCCTAACCCATAACTCTACTTGGCCTTGGCCCGAACTAGGCTTTTTCCAAGATTTTAAACACAGGATGGTGTGCCTTTTAAACCAGGGCTGGATTTTGTCAACGTTCCAGACCCTTCCCCCAAAGCAGCCTGGTGCCAAATGGCACCCATTTCAACGTTTCGAAAGGAAACCAGCGGATAGGACAGGTGGTTGTTTTTCGAGACTGCTTCAGTACCTGGATGTAGAGCCCAGCTCAAAATGGGTACGGCTTCCGCTTGCGAAGCGCCTCAGGCGCCGGACTCTCCCAAATCGGGTGCCTCTCCGAAAACTCCGAAGACCGTCACTCGCCAAGACTAGCCACGGCAACATTTCGCATAGGGCTTCTGTTTAAAGGGGACGAATTAATTCCCGAAGACCATAGGCGCCCTTAACTTGCTGCTTCTCAGATCAAGAGAGGGGGTGCAGGAAAAGCATAAAGGAAACCAACTGGAATGGTTCATGCTCACTTTCGACCAGTTTCTTGGCACTTTTTGAGCGCATGGACCGCGGTGATTTAAACAAGAAGAAACAAAAACAGCACGGCTTTTCTGAAGCCCGGGGGGGAGGTTGTATTATTCCCCTAGAGCCATCCCTTGAACAGGAAATGAGTCCAACACAGATGTTGCCTCAAGAGTTCCATGTTGCATTGGACTTGGCGTAGCTGACCAGGCTCACACCTTTTTTTGGGGGGGTTGCCGTATCATGTTGCAAACATCTAATGGGAGAAGCCCGAAAGTCGTTGTTTGTCGTCGCAGCTGCTGTGGGCGTTTTTGGGTTCCGGAAAGTTTTCGGGGCTGCTGTTGGATGCCACTCGGGCTTTGCGTGTTTCCCAAAGAGCCCGGGTTTTTAACACTTACCCTTTTTGAGTAGCGTAAGTACGCAATGGCAAAGCACCCCCTATGTTGTCAAGTATATACAGGGTTTCTCTTCCGAGGGGTGATGGGAGGGACACGACTGACCTTGCCAAAGCCAAGCTCTTGTCTTGGCTCACTTGTTCAATACCAACCTTAGATATGTTTGGTTTGCCCTTTGTCCAAATTTAGTAAAGGTCCCAGAAACCGCATTTCCAGGTCCAGGCAAGTAAGCTTGTTTGTTTCTGTTTCAGTCCTGCGGCAACAATCCCCCACGCCTTC
Organism: Effrenium voratum; assembly: GCA_963377175.1. Taxonomy (NCBI): domain Eukaryota; class Dinophyceae; order Suessiales; family Symbiodiniaceae; genus Effrenium; species Effrenium voratum. The sequence continues at coordinate 562,726 of CAUJNA010003550.1, read as the reverse complement.
GGCCTTCTTTGGGTCTCTAAGTGTTATCCCCGGGCATCTGTGTTTCCCTTGGTTGTAAAGGGAGCCCAACATGGTTGTTGTTGGGAAACATTTTACATTTTTGCTTGTTCTGGTTTAGTGGGAAATCCCCACTTAGCTGCTAAAATTTCAATTTGTGCTCCCCTTCCAACGTCAACCAAGCCAAAAGTGAAGCCTTTTTGCGCCCATTGTTTGGGGGGGTGGGGTGTCCGATTCCAAAGGGCCTTGGCGCTGCGCAAGCAATCCATTCAGGTCCCATCTTGGGAGTGGTTGGCTTCCGGGTGTCATTTCTACGCCCCCAACAAAATATCCGGGGCCGGGCCCCCAAACTGAAGCAAGAACACGGCTTGCGCTTCTTGGGTTTCAAGGCCGAGTGAATTGCCTAAGTTACCCCTCCCTTGTTCATTGCCAGGTGTGCTGTGCATCGTCTTTACTTTTGGGCCTTTTTGGTTTTCCACGTCATTTCCCATGGGTCCAAGTTGGGACTTGTTTGGTTGGATCAGCCCCTGACCGCTCCCAGCTCCCAGCTCCGGAGGACGTGAATGAGCTGCTTTCGGCGGACAGCCCTGCCAGCACGGTGAGGTCCAAGTCCAATGCGTCTCGGAGAGCAAAGGGCCGTCCCATGGACAAGAATATACCTGGAGTCTCCATAACCCTTCAAAAACAGGCCCATGCCCCCATTAGTTAGGTATGACCCCATTTTTTAAGGTTCATGGAGACTCTGGGTATTTATGATAATGGGTGGCTCGTGTTTCTTTTTTGGGCCTGTCAGATGATCATTTTGGGCAATTTAGCCGAGCCCCGGTCCAGGGGTGAAAAGGAGCGCGAGCCGAGGAGGAAGGTCCGTTGCTTGGTCATTCCTGATGTCAGGTTGGTGAGTTAGAGCGTTGTCCAACATACACTGTGTTAGAGCGGCCTTCGGATGGACGAGCTGATTTGGCGCGATTTGGGTAGTGAATGTGAGCAGTTTGAGGCGTTCGGGGATCCTGATTTGGGTGTGGCTCAAAATTAAATGGGGGCAAACCGCACGTTTTGGTCCATGTTTCCACTTACCAGGGTTCGATTTTGGTACCGGTTTTTTGAGCCACGGGCACATATATATATATATACACATACCTTTGTGGATGCGTTCAAAGGAAGGAAGGAAGTCAGAAGCTGCTGTCACCCCCACCACTAAACCCCTTCTTGCTTGGCAAGCAACGCCAAACAGGCTTTGCTTTGCTACCAGGCGGCCAGCCACTTGCAAATGGAGATCGGTCATCCAACTTGGACTCGCATCCGATCGAAGACTCACCGGAACTTGATCGGGGGTCCCGGGAGGCCATGTTTCTCTGGCCGTTTGGTGGGTTCCATGCGGGGATGGTAACTGTTGACACCCGCGAAGTTTTGCAGACCCCCTGTTTCCGAAGAAGAAGGTGAAGTCAGTTGCACAGCTGCGGCGAATAGACCTCACCAGTTTGGAACTCGCAGACGGTTTTTTGTTGTCTGTAGGATCGTAACCCCGCAATGCCCATTGCTGGGAGAATGCCAATCCATTATTTGCACGAGGAGTTGCTTACCCCTCCACCAAAACAGGCAAACCATTCCGGGCCGCCCCGTATCGCGCTCAGAGCAAGAAGTCCACAAAGAGGAAAGCGGCAGAGGAGCGAGGCATTCGGCCGGTGAGGGGTTCCAAAGGCGTCGGTGTTGGCGCCTGAAAGGGGGGTGTCGGACAGGGGGCCCGAAGTTTGTCCTTTCTAAACATTTGCTTGGCTCAGGGCTTCGAATCCGAATCCACACACACACACACCAAAGCAAAACTTTGTCGAATTTTGCTTGGATGTTAGGACTGTAACTCTTTTTTTTGCCAACTACTGGGTTTTCCGTATTGCGCCATTACAAGTTAGTCACTTTTAGCAGAGCAGAAAGCCACCGAGCAAACAGAACCTGAGCCGCTCCGCGGATTCGCCACGGATTCGCCACGTGTCGCAGGAGGCGAAGCGGAAGGCGGAGGAGCTACGAGCAGAGCTCCAGCGCCAAGAGGAGCGGTGCCGGGGATGGATGCTGGGGACGTTCAACTACGTCCCCCATGGTTGTTGGGAAGCATTTTACGTTTTTGCTTCTTGTGGTTTCGTGGGAAATCCCCATTAACTGCTAATTATTATTTTTTGCTCCCCTTCCAACGTCAACCAAGCCCCAGCCAGGTGCCAACTTTTAACGTTCTGGTGGATGGTTTTGGAGGAACAGCCACGCGGAAACAGACCCAGACTAGGTTTTGCAGTTAGGTGCCAACGTTTACCGTTTCTTTTTTGGTTGGTTTAGGGTTCCAAACTACTAGGGTGCCAACTTATTCTAACCTCCCAAATCTGGAGGACCTAGTCAAGTCACCTCTGTGCCATGGTCCTCAAGAGACCGGTTCCTTTACTTGGGGAAAACGTTGGGATCATCCACCTCAGGATCCTTAGGAATATGATGATGCCTAGGGATCCATGACAATTGGCCATGTAAGGATCGAGTTTTCACCAGGCACTGGGTCAAGGAATCTCAAGGACTTTTCCAGATGTCATGACTTTTACATGTCTGGAGCACATCTCCTTGAGTTCTTGAAGGCGGACCCTGAATTGCGCAGAGGGTGGCTGCCAATGGGTCTGCTAGCACCGTGCTCGCCCAACCCGGGGCAGCTCCATGTTTTGTGCCCGCTTCAACTCCCCAGTTGTCAAGTTGCCTAGCTTTGTCCCAGCTTTCCCACACAGCGCGTGAGTTCTCAAAGAAAGCATACTAGTACCATGGAAGTTTGTTAAACTTCCTTTGATCATTGTGGCTTAATCCGGTCTCAAGGTGCCCAGGCCCTACAGCCTTTCTTATGCCAGGATAGTAAGTGGGTTTTATCCAGAGAGAAATCACCAGCTCGACTCATGGATAGACCCCGGTTTTGCTAGAGACCCCTTAAAGAAAAACGTGGATTTGACAATGTGAACCCGTGGCTTGGCTTAGGGCAATAACATGAAGTAATTTCCGCAATTTCGGCCCCGGTTTTGTCAACCTGGTGGATAGATAGGGGGGGATTCCCCAACGCATCTCCACTAAAACATACTAAAACGTGACCCGATGAATCCACCAAGCCTTTAGGTTTCTGCCCAGGGATGCCCCGCGATGCCCTGATGGGATCCTTGGGTGCATTTGAGGGTAGGGGCCCAGGGCTCCAGTCAGAAGCGCACGAGGAGGAAGCGACGAAGCAGCTGGAGGAGGCGAGCACTCTGAAGGCGAGGAGAATTTGAGGTGAGCTGGTTGCCCGAATCTGCCTGTTTGGAACCTCCAAAGGTGGCCAATTCAATGGAAACTAGTGGCTTGCAACGATTGAAGAGGAAATCCACTGACCCCTGTGTTGAAAGCATAGGTGTCCCTTTTGGTTGTAGGAAGAAAATAGGTGGCCCTCATTTGCCAGGGCCATCGTTTTTGCTAGCAGTTCGATTTTTGCGGGGGTTCGGCAGCTGATTCATTTCGCCAGCTCCACGTTGAGCGACGCATAAGTCTCAGTCTAGTATCATGACAGGGTCTTGATGTCCTTTCTCTCCAACCTGGGAGCCTGGGAACTGACTTGGCTTTGGAATCGGTTCTGCTTCATGTTCCAAGTGTCAACTTGGCAGGTGCCACGTCTAGTTACATGCCCATGAGTTCCAGGCGCTGCTCACATGTGATTCCAAACACGCCGCTGTATGGTTCCATTTCCCCTTCTATTGGGAAGACTGGATAAATGGAATTCGGGGACCACCACCACCACCACCACCACCACGATGTATCAAGTAAGTGTAAGAGACAGAGAGAGAGAGAGAGAGAGAGAGAGAGAAAGAGAGAGAGAGAGAGAGAGAGAGAAAGAGAGAGAGACAGACCGTTCGAAATTGTTCTAGACAAATTGATTCAAAACTCAAGCGATCGCTCGTGAATGATATTTATGACAGACAAAGCGCTCGTGACAACTCAAATTTCGCCGAAAACCAAAAGATTCAGAACAACAAGTAGGTTCCATTACGGGTTCTAATAACAATTTAGTGGCACTTTTGCACTGCGTGTATCTATCAAGCTTGCGATGTCTAAAAATCGCTGTCTTCCGTCAGAGTTCGCAACCTCAACATGGAATGCTAGGTCTTTTGAACGTTTTGTTAGATTAATCTTGTGCGCCCTGTTAAAATCTGTGACAAATAGAAGCAGAAGACAGGAGCGTTTCCCAAACACAGTCAAGATTGTGTCAGTAAAAGCACTAAAAGCCAATGACATATTTTTTGGCAATCAACGAAGATGTTTACATCGCAGGTTCCGCCAAACAAGCTAGTTCCCTCCCATTCGCCATCCGAGAGTATTCCGGAAAAGCTAGCGATGGCAACTCCGACATAAGAGCCCGCGCTGCTTCTCGCAATGATGGAACTGGTCGCATTCCTGATCCTGGCGAGCTTGTTCCAGCGAGCCCAGGCGCGGTCAAGCTTGCTTGCGCAACTCCGTCTGCGCTTGTTTCGCAGGCTCGCGGGCCTTGGAGGTGCGCGCGGGCTTGCGTGTCTATGCTCGCGTTGTCTTGCGCGTTGCGTGGGGGAAAATTTTGGCGCTTGCCAGGCCCAGGCGTGCGCGCGGCGAGGCGCCGCGTTTTGCTCGAGTCGTATGTGACGGCGCCTCTGCCAGGTTGTTGGCCTTCTCCGCAAGTGACGCAGCGGCCGCGCGGCGCGGCTCTTAGTCTTAGTGTTTTCAGCGAAGAGCAGAAAAGAAGCGCAAGAAAGACACGTCAAAAAAGAACAACGCCTTGCGGGCTTAGGAGAAGAAACGCCTTGGTCACGCCGTGGTCAGCGCCCTATAGCGCTTGCCCGCGCTTGAGGGCTTGTTGGAGAAAGCGTCGCGTGGCCGAGGCCCGGAAGAAGCTCGCCGATCGGAAGGAACGGCCAGCTTGTCTTTCGTTTGCTACGGTTTTAATTGAGTTTCCGCGTGGGTCTGCGAAATTTTCGTTTTTGAAGCGTTGTCCGCGAGGCCGGAACAACTTCGACCTCGCCCCGCTTGACGGGGTCGGCGAAATTCTTGCGGCCCAGCTGGTCAATGGTCAAAAACTCTTGCCGCAGGACGTTTGAAAACTCGTGCTACGACTCCAGAGCGCGGCCCTCAGCTCTGAACACCGTCAAGGCGTTGTTTCTGCGCAAAGTCGCCGGGCTCCCAGCGCGAGGGGGGCGCAAAAGCCTTGAATTGTGTAGGCGCGGGCAAATAGGCGGGTGCGCGAGAGGTTGGGTCAGGCGAGCCGACGTGGCGTCGCGCCTTGCTAGCAAGAGTTCAGAATGAAAGGCTTGCCCTGCCTCCGCAACAAGAGCACGCGTTCCACTGAGGCGTGGCTTGACCTTCGCAAGGACCACGCTCCGAGCTGGTTTTTAGACGTTCTCCGTTGTTGGATTTCGTGCCGCCGGGGCTTCCTGTTTGGGTGTGGACTTGACATTTTCATCCGGCCTGAGACAGCGATTGACACGCGCGCTAAACACTGTCAAATTCGGCCCGCCCGTTTTGTGGGTCTGCTTGGGGCGGGTTTAAAAGAAAGCAGCCTGCAGGAGACAATTCAGAGAAAGGCGAGGCCTTCCGCAACTCCACGTCGGAGTTTGCGAAGGTGCTTTCGCGCAGAGTTCACGCGCGGCCAAGCCTCTTGGACTGCGAGCTTTGTAGTGTTTGTTCTCCTTCGCTTTTTCTTTGCCACGCTCAAGTAGCTGCTCGGGTTGCGCTTGAGCGTTCTCAGGGCGGGCGCGACGGACCAAGAGCTTCGGGAGGACTGCTGAAGGGGTTCGAACCTTGTTGCCGCCGTCGCGCGCGCGATGGACACAGCCATGTCGCGGCGCAGGAGCGGCTGCGATACAGCTTCTCCTCCCTCGCCCAGGCTTCCAACGCATGCTCTTGCTCCCGCCGTGGGGCCCCCTGCGCAGGCGCTGAAACTCCCAGGGCTACGCGCGCGCCGCTCAGTAGCCAAGGCGCTGAGCTTGCGGCGACAGTTCTTTTGTCAGGACTCCTTGGGCGTGCGCCCTTCCAACAAGGCAAAGCCAACTTGGCTTGCAAGCTCCACGACGCTTGCTGCCAGGAAAGAAACCGCTTGCAGCACGCCTTGAATGGCAACCCCGTGGCCCGGGCCCTAGCGCGTTTTTGCGATTTTCAGAACTTCTGTCGGGAAGGGCGCGCGAAGAGAGGCCTGCTCAGCTTGTTTGGACGGAGTAGGGCGGCGCCCCGCCGAGTGTCGTTGGGTGTTGTCAGGAGCCGAAGCGCCCAGGACCACGGCTGGCCAGCAAGGCTGGGCACCTGCGTGTTGAACATGCCGCTCGCTCGCAGGAGCGGAAAAAAGTCCAGCACGCTTTGAGCGGCAACCCTGCAGCCCGAGCCTGACCCGCTCGCACGACCTTTCTCAAGCCCGCGCAAATTGCTCCCGGCAGGGCTTCGGCGGCGGACCGCGCTTTTGTTTTTGTTTCGCGTTGCTTTGCTGTTGGATTGTGAGGCCCGAGCAAAGCATCGAAGAGAACGTGAAGGCGCAAGCCCGGCGGGGCAAGCTCGACAACCTTGGCTTTGCTAGTGCGCGGGAGAGGCTGTGCTGGACGACCTTGCCCGGCACGTGAAAGTGGCGCTCATTGGTTTCCTTAATTTTTTGCATCTCGCCATCGCAGGAGGACACCTGAACTGAGGCGACTGCGGTGAGACGACAGCGGTCTCTTGTCGTTGGTTACCGAATGGACTAGCGTCAGCGCTTGACAGGTCGCGTCCGAAAGCCCTTCCGCGACGCGCTCAGAGCATTCCAACGTTGAGCCCGCCGTCCGTTCCAACCGTGGAAGTGGAGTACACAGCCGGCGCCTCAAAACGCGGTGCTTGCTTTTGGCGCTTTTTGGCCTCGAGCTTAGGTTGTGCCGCTGGAAGTGCGGGAGGCTGCAGCCCGACCGTGACCGCTTTTGTTGCTCGCAATGGCGGGTCGGGCAACAAAGCGCCGCGCGGCCAGCGCTCGCTCTCCTAGCGTCTTGGCCGGGGCCCCAACATCGCGCGTTTGGTTTTTTTCGAGAACCACGCAGCCGCTGCGGTCGCGCCAGTCCGCTGCTTCAGCACAGAAATAAGAGAAAACGAGCGCCGAGGAAGAACGCGACAGCGAAACAAACAAGAAACGAGACAAGAACAACAGCGCCAAAACAGCCAGCTCAGCCAGCGAAGAACGCCTTGACACCGAACAGCAGCTATGAGTTGCGTTGCGCAGATTTCTAACAGTGACGCTGGGACACAACCATTGGGGTACTGAATGTGAGCTTGGCCCCTTTTCACCTTGTCCCTGCTTTAGAATTGCAGAAGCAGATCAGCTTCCCTCTAATTCTTCCAATTTGTGGTTTGGTAGTTAGGGGCTGGTTTCCCCTTACAAGAATGAGGCGTTCAAATCCAAATCCCACAAATCTTTGCATCCTCTGGTGACGGCTTGCCGATGCTGCGGCAGAGAGAGAGAGAGAGAGAGAGAGAGAGAGAGAGAGAGAGAGAGAGAGAGAGAGAGACAGAGAGAGAGATAATCCAACTTGGGGTAAGCCAGGGGGGGATAAGCCAGCAGGGGGCATTTCCATTTTGGGGTAAGCCAGGTAGGCCAGGGTAATCCGTTTTGGGGCAATCCATTTTGGGGAAAGTCCACAGGGCCACATGTTGGGGGTCATGTGCTTTGGAGCCGAAGTGGCTCTTGGCCAGGGCCCCCTCGGTCCCACCGGTGCCGCCGGTTTCGCGGCGCCCCCCACCCCTTCTCCCTTAAGGTAGGGGGATGTGGCCAACTTGGGTTTTAGCTGCCCACTGTTTGTGAGTAGCTAAGAGGGTACCCTTTTGATTTGTCAGTTCTTTGAACCAAACATGTCCTTTCGGAAAAAATAAGGATGTGCGAGAGGGGAATCAACCATTAGAACTGTTCAATGTTGGTCTTGGTTTGTTTTGTTTTTTTCTCCAGAATGGTCCCGTCCAGTTTTAGTGGGGGCTGCAAAGAGTGACGGCGCTCGAATCGAACGCCAGTCAACGTGTGCGCCAGACGAATTCACCTACGGTTTCGGCTGTGGCTGTGAAGTCATAGGCCCCAAGGGTGATGCAACCACTCCCTCGTCGCCATTTTGTTTTTGGGGGGGGGGGGGTGAGCTGGTCCTCGAATTGCATGGCATTCCTCCCTGGGACTGGATAATTACATGGTCTGGCAGAATGCAAACGAACCAAGAAACTGCCAGTTTTGAGGCTTTCTATGGTCAAGGCATTAAACATGGCCGTTGGCCTAGGGCTTCCTTCCGGTGATTAACATGTTCAGCCTAGGGTGGCACCAAGGTCGCGTTGTTCCAAGTCTGGAGACAAGCTCGAATTATGAACTCACCGAGTGAAACAAGCTCAGCCGTTGCTTCGGGGATTCCCTTCAGGTTCGACAATTTATTCAAACCCCCCGTTGAATTTGCAACCAAACCCTTTCATTTCACTGACTCAGGAGGAGGTTGTTGCTGCGGCCATGCGCACCGTGAGATCTGACACTTTGGCTGCAGGTGCGGAGGTTCTCCGTGAGGGAAGGGAGACTCACCTATGGGCGCATGGCTCATGTACAAAAAGCGAATTTTTAACAGATGGGATGTCCGTGTTCGATCCTCACTCCCCCGATTTCAAGAAAGTCCAAATTGGTTTGCTGCTGAAATTGTCCAACCCCAAAAGGTAGACCAATCAGTAACTCAGGAAGCATCAAAAGGCCTTCAAACTGGCATCGGCAATTGTGAACTTGCTCGAGGCCTTCCATTTGGCACTGTATGGAAAATTGGGACGCACCCCAAATGACAGACCCTTTCCCTATGCGGTTTCCGTTGGGTACGGGTTTCATCTAAAGGCGGTCCATGTGTTGTCCAGTTGAGGATGGGATTATCAAGCCTTGGCGGCGCATTTAATGTCCGCATTGGTCCCAGAGTTTTCGTCTAGTTTGGGGATTGATGCGTGCTGTGAACACGCATGAGCCTCAGACTGTTTTGTGGCCGACCCACTCATGTCAGTTGCCCTTTAAAGTGACACGCTTGTCATACGGAGAGAAATCATGTTAGCTGATTTTGGTCAGAGGGAGCATGTCTTAGATGCTCCTGGCCACTGGGCAACCAGGAATCATTCAAACAAATCCAGGAAGTTCTACCGGAAGTTGGTCAGATGCGTTCCAAAACAAGGATATTTTGGCTGACGTGCCTGGAGAGCGTTTCTTACAAGCAAGCTGCCTGCTCCAGGACCATATGATTGACTGATGTTCGTGTCTGTCAGGATGTGTCCTGGACTTTGCAGAGCATGGCAATATGACCCCCAACCCTGAAACGCCCAATTTGGGGTTGGCCCTAGAATTGCATGTGCACTTGTCCAAAGTCGGGATTCTATCTCCTCAGGGTAGATCGCGGAGAGCCCATTGCTGGGATTGCCTTCAGCACACCAAAGAGGCACGCATAAAAAGTGGTTTCTTTTCGGCTCCTTTGGTTCTGTTTGGGGGGTGCGCCATGTTTTCAACCCAGTTTGTCGAGCTCAATTTAGCCAACCTGATCTATCTCTTTCTAGATTTGCCTTGGCTTGTCAGGGCCTTTAGACTTCAGTTGTTCGGGAATTATGTTCCACATGCCCAACATAAGGAAAAGTATTCATGACCCATCACCGGTACGGTTACGGACTATGCGGGAGCCAAGAGCTAACTTCTATTTTCTCAATACCATGTTGGCTTGAAAGAGTATCTATCACCACTGGAAGTATGTTTTCTACGTCCAGGAGGCGCATTGGCAAATCCCTGGGGTTCAAACCACCACCAAAACCCAATGTGAGTTCAGGTCCTCACCGTTCCTTGGGGACAAGGAAGCTCCATGCAAATGGAGAGCCACACAGTCACATCTTGGCACGCCTGGGTTCGCCAGGCTTTCGGCACAGCTGCGTGGTGGCGGAAGATGGCAGTGCCTTGGGTCACTAAAAAACCGAAGTTTGGGCGTGTCTCTTGCGGGTACCCCCTTTTTGGGAGGTTTTCACACCAAAAGCAAAACCACAATTTGGGGGGGAGCCTTATCAAAAAGTGTCTTGGGTCACTGAAGGGCCGGAGTTTCATGATACTGTGGATGGACGAAGTCCATTTCGCTCCACTGTCAAACCATGGTTGAAACCATCGTTGGTTGGTTTTTACAGGGGAATCATCCGAAACCAGGGTTTCTTAGGTGGTGCAGGATCTCGTCCATCCACAGTATGGGTGTGTCCCTGTTTGGGGGTACCCCCTTTTTGGGAGGTTTTGAAACCAAAAGCAAAACACACAATTTTGGGGGGAGCCTTAAACAAACAAAAAACATAACCCGACGTCTCCCGCTATTTCCACAGAGTTTAAACAATTGAACGTGTGTTTCTTGGTTCATGTTTTGAAGGGGAATGTAGGGAGCCCCGCTGGCCGCAATGGGGATCGCGCTGGAACATGGTTGACATGGAACGTTTTCAGGGCTGCACAGGCATGGTCGTTTGCCAGATGTGGCGACCGCTTCCTGGTATGTTGTTTCACGAAATATGGATCCAGTTTGGAGCCTTGGGGGCTGTGGTAGTGCACTTTTTGTTTGTTGATTTTAAGGTTTGATGTCTTAAGGAAGTTGCACGCACGCATTGCTGATGAGTGTTCGCATCTGAAGGTTTGAGGGCGTTACCACCAAAAGACGACCGCCAGCATGTTGTAAAACTCGATATCTTCACTCCATTGGGCACCCCATAGGTATCCATAGGCTTGCTGGTGGTCGCCCCATAGAGTTTTTATGGGAACCATGAACAGGGGTCCCACTGGCTATGCCGGAGGTCCCAAGTGCGAGCCCGGATCCGAACTCGAAATTGTTCCCCCGATCAAGACCAACCAGGGTTTGAGTGATCGACTGGGTTCCGCGTTGCAGGTTAGATCAACCTGGATCTCAAAGATGCGGTTCCCCTCTCAACCTGAAAAGGGCACCAAGGCAAAACAAACACGTGCACACAAATAAGCGCACTGACATTTGTTGGACAACCAACAAAGATAGAAGGTACCAACGAGTTCAAACCACACAAGCAAAACACACCAATAAGCGCATTGAACATTATGCAGGGCTCCTTAAAAGATACATTTTGAAACATGGCTTTTGCCACCAAAATAAAGTTGGACACCACCATTTCCAAGTTGCAATCTTCGATCGGTGTTTTTTTCATGCATCCGGATTTGTGTGGACCAACAAAAAGGACAGGAGCAGGTTTTGTTTTTCCCCTGCCTACCTACCTACCCCCTTCGGCACGTCAGGCCTGGTGTGCTTTGGCACCTCCGGGCGCGGCCAGTGCGACCTGCCGATCGGCGGCGATGGTCGCGTGACCTCCGTGGCAGCGGGTGCCTCACGCGCGGTTGAGCGCGGTTGACCGGGGACTCCCTTGCAGCTTTGCTTGCTGTTGAACAGGCTGCTAAGTAAATACATACTAATATATATATGTATCTTTATTTATTTGTTTTACTTATTTGTTTATTTGTACATACATAGCTTTCACTGGGTTTGTCTCAATCTTAGTGCGAAATCGGTAGGGAATGAGAGATGGAATGAACCGGAACGGGGTCCCCTTAAAAGGAAATCACCAGTTGGATGGTTTATTTGGGGTCATTCCATTTCTTGTTCCCAGCTTATCGCAGCAAGCAAAATAGGGGGACCCCCAATGGTGGTGGTTGTCTCTTTGGTTTCCTATCAAGCCACGCCAAAAAGGGTTCCGTTTTCTCTTTTTTTTAAGCGCCGTTGAAGGCAGGAGACCCTGCTGGAGGTCTGGCTGTGCTTTCCCACTCCCCGAGTTCCTCTAATTTGTCTTGCTGGTGCTCAGTAGGGAATGACCCCCTATGTGTTTTTCTGTATTTCCCTTGGTGGTTGAAAATACTGGCTGTTTCTCAGGGATGAGATATTCACTGACCCCTTCTCAACCATTTCTTGTGGTTTTCTCTGAGGGAATCCCTATAGGTTCATTCCCTCGTTCCGTGCCTATCGCACCAGCACGTAACGGGACTAGTTTAGTAAATAGACAGGTTGGACTGTTTTTGGGCCAATCCACGGAGTGAGGTTCTGGGGTATCCAAAATCAGACATGCCAAAAAGAAGGGTAGGCAACATAAATCGAACGGAGTCTCCACAGAAACAGGCCAAGTTTTCCCAAGTGAACTAACATGGGAAGATGTTCGACTGGGTTCCTTTGTTTCAGCCACTCAGTTTGACCCAAATGGACAACGTAAGATCTTCCACCCGACTTTTTGGGGGGGCCATGTTCAGGTCCGGTTGGAAATACATGACCGCCTGAGACTATGTTGCACCCACATTCGTTGATTGAGGTCTGTTTTTAATGGTTTGAGTGTGCGTGGCACGTGTATGTTTGGTGGTGGGGGCGGGGAGGGGGGGGCACTTGCAATTCCCTTCAAAGCCGATGCGTGGTGTAGTTTTACTCTTGGGTTTTCCATGTTTGGCCTATGCTTGGGGGTCCAGGTTCATCTTGCCGGATATCTTCTGGCGACGAAAGTCGTTGCCCAGTCCATTTTCAGTCTAGGATTGTCTCTCCTTGTGGTCTTAAAACTTTTAAGTGGTAGAAAAGAAGTGTTGATGTCCATCATCCCACCCATTCTTGCGGGATCCAAATATTGTGGTTGGCATGCACGCATACATACATTACGTGTTCATTTCATGTCATTTCATTTCATCAGCATGCCATGCGTGACATGGCGTGACGTGACGACGTGACGTGACATGTGTTGCATGCATACTTACAGACATTTACATGTATAATATATATACACACATGTACTCTCACATCATTTTAGTTGTTGCCGTTTTGCAGCTGATCTGTATCATTCTCCCAACCTTGCCGTTGCATGGTCCGAATTTAATCTTGAGCGACCCAGCTGAGGCAATTTGCACACCGTGGCAGTGCGCGAAGACGGGGGCCTGTGCTGCTTTGGGGAGACCAGTGCCTCGGACAGGCAAAACAAAGCGCGGAAAGCGACTCCACCGAATCCAACCTTAGTAATTTAGTAGAGCTTTTTGCAGGTATCGGGAAGACTCCCTCAATGTGAGGCGGGGATGAACAAGCAGTGCATTTTGCATTTTCCGATAGCGTACCCACATTACCGTCCAAGGCCTTTCGGTTCTGCTGTGTCTTTTTCTGAGGATGCCCTTTTTGCATGATTTTACAGGGTAACCAAACGGACACCACTGTTTTTTTTTTGGGGGGTCCCTAAAAAAGACACACCCTTTTCAACTTTGCATCCGGATAATGACTCCTCCAATGCACACTACCCGGCGCTCCAATTGACGCCTTCGAACCTTGGCCCCTTAAAAGCTCCGCTCGGCCGAGAATGTCAGCTCTGAGGCACCCGTACCCGTGGTGGAGAGTTAAACGGTGTTTCCTAAGCATAGCAGGAAACCAAGAGGGAACCACGGGTATTGTAAGGAACCCTCAGTTTTGAAGCGCCAATGCCTGTTCTAGTCTTGGCTTTTTAGTTTTGTTTGCTACAATGAATGGCTCCATTCATTTTAGGAGCTGCAACAGAAGTGTCGTGCTGACCTATCATTGTGGGGAGGGTGTGGTTGGAAATTCCATCATGTGTCAAACCTGGGGTATTCCTATGATCATGGTTTTCCTGTCTGCCCCAAAAAAGGGCAGTCTCAACAGCACCCGGCCACCTGGGACTGGGACCGGTGGCCCAAAACATCCGCCGAGGTTTTGGGCAATGCACGGTGCCGGAGAATCTCGTCGCTCCCATCACCGCGGTGAGTGCTGGCTTTTGCCACACCTGCGCTCTCGACGCGGAAGGTGCGGTAGTCAGGTCACCCTAAGGTTTGGATTTGGTTTGGAACCCCTTTGTGTTGGTGGTTTATGCTCTTCTGTTGGTGTTAAAGAGAAACACATTTACTATTGGAAATAATTCATCATTTTTTCCAGGGCTCAAGCAAGTGGAAGTTGGGGTATTTGGACTAAAACTGCCTTCACGGTTGGCAAGATGGACGACCCCGAAAGGAAACAACGAATGGCTGCGGTTCCTTTGCCATGTTCAAGGAAGGGGCTTAGCTTCTTGCTCTTGGCTTTTCGCTTCGAGAGGTGCTCAACGTGACAGGGATTTCAGGCGAAAACGGGACCCAGGCTGCAGGGTCGGGCCACCCAAGAAATGTCCGTGGCCAGGCTTGGGGCAGGGTCGGCCCCCGAAGAAATTTGTCCGTAGGCCGCGTCTTCTGCTTCGGGGACGACACCTACGGCCAGTGCTCTGTGCCGCCGCTGCAGGGCAAAGCCGTGGCCGTCAGCGCCGGTTTTCGCCGCTCGGACATGATCCGTGGTCTTGCTGACTGGCACGCTACGGGGACCTTTCCATTGGTGCATGTTGCTTGGATGTTAGGGCTTTAACTTTTTGCCAACTACGGGTGTTTCATTATATAAGCCACCGAGTTTTGGAAGCAAATGCAAACACTCGGTGGCCCAAACCGCAATCACCTTTTGACCTTTTAGCTTCCTCATGTTGGTCCACTACTTGGATGTTCAATTCGCCAAGTTGGTAAGTGGTCAGCCTGGGGTATAACCTACTTGTGAGTGTTTGTTGGGCCGATTGTAAGTAGGTTAAAGCCATGGTTGCTAACCACGTCGTAACTTGGCCGAGCACCGAAGGAGTAGAGGCGCCAAGGCCTCCAGCTTTTATTTCTGGGTCCTTTCCTTCTTGGCGACCGCCTATCGACTCCCGGGAATCCGAGCCCGATGTTTTTTGTTTTGTTTAAACATGTTTAGCCCAGTAGGGTTCAATGGATGTCCACAGGCAAAGACTTGCGAGGTAAAACGAGCTCAATGAGAAGGTTCCTTCGGGATTCCCTTGCTCCAGGAGTTCGAAGTATACAATTTGCAGCAGAAGGAGTCGTAAGGACAGGGTTTTACACAGGTGATTCATCTAGCATGATGCCAGTCACTAGCAGAGCTGTGATTCAGGAAAACTGAAATCAGTCCACAAGCAGTGGGGTTTCTGTGAAGGAAGGCATGGCAATGGGCGCAAATGAAGCCGAGGAAGTTGAGCAAAAAGGCCTCGGCAAGGTCTTTATATAGTCTCAATTTGCCTTGTTCCCTCCAGTAGACTTGATTTGTATGCTGCATGCTTAATCTGTCAGGTATCCTGCAGAGAAAGTGGGACCCGTTCGTAAGATTCTCATGTCAGAGCCTATTCACCCTTCAGGATTTTGGCGAGGGCGAGGGCCATGTAAGAGGCTCGTAGGCAGGGCATACCTACCCCGTCTTCTCTAGCAAAATCCCACTGACCGAAGTAGGCTTTAGACTTTTTATTGGTAGTTTTTGCTTTGGATTGCCCTGAATAGCGTTGTTTGCGCGCTTTGGCCACACGTACCTTGAACGGGCTGTTGGAACCTCCAGCTTGATGTAACACGCTTGCCAAAAAAAGCCATGATATGCATATGGAATACGTGTTTCCAACTGCTCAGTTGGCTAGGTGGCTAGTCTTTTGACGTTTTAGTGTTCCTCGCGCATGCACCTGGAGACAAAACACAGGCAAAATGCATTTGAAGGCCCTCGACAATATCTTGAGCTCCCTTGCTTCAGCTTTTGCAGTTTGGGTGCGTCTTTTTTCGGGGGACCCCGTTAAAATGGTGGTTCTCCTTTTAGTTTCCCCTTAAACCCCAGCAAAACGGGCATACCCTCAACAAATGACAGTCCGTTTGTCTTTGCTTATAAGTGACGGTTCCCCTTGAGCAAGAGAGACTCACATGCGAAAACCGGTCTCCGCTAGCGGACTGAGGCCACACCTGTGTGCTTACAGAGGGCGGCTCGCTGGTTTGCTTTGGCGACAACAGCGCCTTCGCTTGATGAATGCTTGGCATGTGTTCTCTGTTTGTTGGTTATGCTTAATCTTAGTGGCTGCAAAGGTGCTTCACCATTGGCGTGTTTTCTCAGATCTTTCTTGGATATGTTTAATCTTAGTGGCTGCAAAGGCCAAAGTAGTCATATATGATCTTATATACCAGGCATTGTCGAAAATCATGCCTTGAGTTATCGCAGCTATATCGCAGCTTTGGTACCAAAGCTGCTTTGCTTACTTGTTACGGCATGTTGCTTCGCCGATGCAGGGCGCTTGACTGGAGGATTCCCAGTTCGGCTCTTTGGGTTTGCTCAGATCCCATGTTTCAAGACTTTGGAAGCCTGGATTTGGTGATGACTAGCATGTCAAGTCGACAAAGGTTCAACCGGTAGATGTCTTCTTTCAATTTTGAAAAGGGCCCACAAACAGAACCTGTCCACATCACGGAAGTGGACAGTAATGGTTTGGGAAGACTATAACTGCCTTGAAAGGGCTCCTTCTGCACTGCAATAATTTGAAAATGGTAAGAGCTTCCGGGAAAGCTCAGCTGCACATGTTTGTTTGCTATTTTTTGAGGGGTTTGGATGCTTTTGTGCAATACAACTCTAGCAGAAGACCAAACAACGACCAGGCAGAGGAGTTCATGAATGCCACAGTCGCGCATGGAATCCGAATCCGTTCGACTCGCGGTGAAGTCGCCGACTCAAATTGGATCCCCCGCTTCGCTCGCTTGAGGCTACGGGCAGTGTGAAGTGCCGAACTTGGAGCACGTGAGGCCGGGATGCGGCCACACCGAAGCCATTTTGGGGAGTCCCAGGAAAAACACCAATATGGGCCATGGGTCATAACCTATGGCTCCATTTTGGGGCGGATGAACATCCATTTGCCACCTATTTTGATGTTCACCAAGGGTACAGGGTTTTGACCCACAGCCATATGGGAGTACCTGCTTGCGCTGATACAAGCGGAATAGAAGGCGGAATCATTGCAAGACTTGACGATTTGAAATACACTGGTTGGAACGAGTCTGCAGCAGGTCAGTATTGCAAGGATGGTGCTTGCCCGTGGAAAGCTACCTAAGAATCTGGAATCTGAGACCACATTAATAGCAAAGCCACATTAGCAAAAGATACGAGAGGGAAATCATCAGGTCCGACAAGAAGTACAAGCTTTGATAATCGCGCTTCAGTCAAGCCCACCCCCCTGCAAATGGAACTTGTGGAGCAATTGGCGTTTGATCGGTGTGCCTTTCGTGTTTCCCTTCGTTCTTTCAACCAGCAAGCAGTTTTGACGTGTCCGCAGGGACCAGGTCTTTCCCAGAGACGAAGTTCGCCGACAACACACCCCAGTCACATACCCCCTCTTTCCGAATGCAAAGGGGCTATGACCCTGGACATTTCCCCCAACAAGCCCAACGGAAAACGGTTCTGGTTTTCACAAAAAAAACAAAAACCGGAGCCCTGAGGTTGGTGGCCTGCGGGGATTTCCACACCTGCGCCGTGACGCGACACGGGCAGCTCCATTGCTTCGGCCGCAAGGACTCGGGGCAATGCGACGTGCCCAGCTCCATGGGCCCCGTCATCGCGCCTCGATCAAAAGCGCCCCCTCGGTGTGGACATGAGAGGCCGCGAGCCGAAGTTTTTAGCTCATATAGGTGCGTGTGTGCGTGCGTGCGGGGGCGTGCGGGGGCGTGCGGGGGCGTGCGGGGGCGTGCGGGCGGGCGGGCGCGTGCGCGTGCGCGTGCGCGTGCGTGTGCGCGTGCGCGTGCGCGTGCGCGTGCGCGTGCGCGTGCGCGTGCGCGTGCGCGTTGCGCGTGCGCGTGCGCGTGCGCGTGGCGCGTGCGCGTGCGCGTGCGCGTGCGCGTCGTGCGCGTGCGCGTGCGCGTGCGCGTACGCGCGCGCGCGTGCGCGTGCGCGTGCGCGCGCGTGTGTGTGTGTGTGTGTGTGTGTGTGTGTGTGTGTGTGTGTGTGTGTGTGTGTGTGTGTGTGTGTGTGTGTGTGCGTGTGTGTGTGTGTGTGTGTGTGTGTGTGCGTGTGTGTGTGTGTGTGCGTGTGTGATTGTGCGTGCGTGGGTGTGTGCGTGTCTGTGTGTGTGTGTGTGGTGTGTGTGTGTGGTGTGTGTGTGTGTGTGTGATTGTGCGTGGGTGTGTGTGTGTGTGTGCGTGTGTGATTGTGCGTACGTGGGTGCGTGTGTGTGTGTGTGTGTGTGGTGTGTGTGTGTGGTGTGTGTGTGTGTGTGTGCGCGTGTGTGTGTGTGCGCGCGCGTGTGTGTGTGTGTGTGTGGGTGAGTGTGTGATTGTGTGATTGTGTGATTGTGTGATTGTGTGATTGTGTGATTGTGTGATTGTGTGATTGTGTGATTGTGTGATTGTGTGTGTGTGTGTGATTGTGTGTGTGTGTGATTGTGCGTGTGCGTGTGCGTGTGTGTGTGTGTGTGTGGGTGTGTGTGTGTGGGGGTGGGTGTGTGTGTGGGTGCGGGTGTGTGGGTGTGTGTGTGTGTCTCTGTGTGTTTGTGCGTGCGCCTGTTTGTGTCTGTTTGTGTGTGTACTGTGTGTCTGTGTTTGTGTTTGTTTGTGTTTGTTTGTGTTTGTCGGGCGCGGGTGCGCGTGCGCGTGTGCGTGTGCGTGTGCGCGGGTGCGGGTGCGTGCGGGTGCTTGTGCGTGTGTGTGTGTGTGTGTGTGTGTGGGTGGGTGCGTGCGTGCGTGCGTGCGTGCGTGCGTGCGTGGTGTGTGTGGGTGCGGGTGTGGGTGTGGGTGTGGGTGTGGGTGTGGGTGTGGGTGTGGGTGTGGGTGTGTGTGTGTGTGTGTGTGTGTGTGTGTGTGTGTGTGTGTGTGTGTGTGTGTGTGTGTGTGTGTGGGGGTGTGCGTGTGGGTGGGTGTTTGGTTGTGTTTCTTGTGTTGGTGGTGTTGGTGGTGTTGATTTTGTTGGTTGTATTGGTGTGTTTGCGTGTTTGTGTGTTTGTGCG
Source organism: Effrenium voratum (assembly GCA_963377175.1). NCBI lineage: Eukaryota > Dinophyceae > Suessiales > Symbiodiniaceae > Effrenium > Effrenium voratum. The sequence continues at coordinate 543,913 of CAUJNA010003550.1, read as the reverse complement.
TTTGTGTGTTGTGTTGTGTTGCCTTGTGCTGTGGGGTGGGGTGGGGTGGGGTAGGGTGGGGTGGGGGCATGTGCGCCGTACGTGTGCGTGTGCGTGTCGGTGTGTCGGTGTGGGGATGGTGGGGTGGCAGTGGGGTCGGGTGGTATAGGGGTGGTAGGGGCGGCAGTGGGTGTGTGGGTGGGTGCGGGTTAGTGTTGGTGTGTGTGTGTGTGTGGAAAGACTTGCTTAGGGTGAGGGAGGGTGGGGGTGCCAGGTTTCTTGACCCAACAGGAGTTTTCCAACAAAAGCTCTCGAGGAAAGAGCGCGCCTGCTTCGGGCCGCGGCACTTCCAACCCTCAGTCTAAGTATGTGCGTCTGCTTTGTGGTTGAGTATTTTCGCCGTTGAAAGGCGAACCAAAGAGGAACATCGACATTTCTGGGAGGCCCCCTCTTCTTGGCACACACACACGCAGAAAAAAAGAAGAAAAAATACGCAAAACAATCAACCCACACACACAAGCAAACGAACAAACAAGCAAGCAAGCAAGCAAAGAAACAAGGCCGCGGGGGGGAGGGGAAGGGAAGGATCTTAGGTCTTAGGCAATTCTCCCAGGGAAAGCCTAAGCAACCATCTTTGGGGGGGGAGTGACTCAAAATCGCACCTGCAATGTTCCTCCCCCCCGGATCCTCTTGCCGCCGCCTCCCCGCCTCCCCGCGCGCGACCGGTTCGCGCAATCGGTTCGCGAGGCCGTGGCGGCGGGGTCCAACTTCACGGTGGCGGTGCTGCTGGACGGCCGCGTCTGGTGCCAGGGCTCCCACGGCCACGGCCAGACGGAGCTGCCCATGGGCCTGGAGCTCGCAGAGGTTCCCAAGAAAGGGCCAAAACAGGTGGTCTATTTCAGGGCCCTAAAAACCGCGTCTTTTTTTGGGGGAGGGTTCCCCTACTAAAATAGACCATGGTCGAAAAAAAATAAACCGGGTACCCTGATTCTAGAAGACATGGCTAAACAGCTTGGATTTGCAAGAAGCTGGAGCCCAAGAGCCCAAGAGCCACGCGATTTGTTGTGTTCAGAGATCACTCCCCAGAGACGAGTCCGAGCCTCCCCCCAAAAAAGTTTTGACACCATTTGTGAAGGCTCTCCCATGGCCACAAAAGGCTAAACGGCTGGACCTCGACGGGGTCCAATAGCGCATACTCTAAACCAAGGCCGAATGGAAGGGGATTCCGCACAAAAGCAGTTTTGGAAGTGGAGTGAATGCAGCTATGGGACCCTTCGCTGGAAAGCCCTCGTTGCAAACGAATTGAAATGGCTGCCTCGAGGTGAATCTTGTTGGCCATTCCATCCCCACCTCACTGAATGTCCAGTTAGGTCCAATCTTCTGTCCATTTTGACACTTGAACCATCTTCAACCGTGTCCCAGGTAGGCTTCTTTTTTCTCTTATTTTTTGTTTGGGGGGGGGTTCCTTGTTCCTTGCTGAAAGCCACAATTTCGAAGGGGCCCCCTAAAAAACGCGGGAGACCCATGCCCCATCTACCACAGATTGGTGAGGCCAGGTGTCCAGTCTGTGGCTGGATGAGAGCGCGGGCCATGCGTCCCAACGTCTTCTTTTTGATGAACAGAGACGTTTTCAGCACCGGAAATGGATGGAGAAGGCCCATGATCCCTATGACCACTAGGATAAACCACCAATCCAACGAATCCAAGTGGTGTCGGCAGTTCTCGGAGCTCGACCCGCCGTACGAAGCCGCTGCATCCATGGAGTTGGAGGAGTCAGGGGAGGTGGAGATCGCGCCTGGGCTTCATGTGCGTTGGGCCCAAGATTGGAGGGAAGCCTTCGCTAGAAATTATGTGTGCTAAGTAATTGCCACATGTGTTTTGGATTTCCCAAGCGCCCTATTATGACACACAGGATTAGCGATTGGGGGGGTCATCTGGGAAGCCTGAATAAGGCTGGCATTCAACTCGTTGCCGAGAAATGTTTGATGTTTTGTCCTGTGTTGCATTCAGATGATGTGTCTGTCTTTTTGTTTGTTCTTTTGTTTTTTTTGTGTATTTTTTGGGGGAAGGGTCTCTTTTGCGAGCCCCTGAACAAAGGTGGAACGTTGATCAGGTCTCCTTTGGTATTTTGTCAGGCAACCTTCCTAGCTGGTGTTTCGCTGGCGGTTCAGGGATTTGATCCCTCCTGGAGATTCATTCTCCATGAATTTCCTGGTAGTTCTCGTCTTCAACTTGCTTTTCCTAAAAACCGTTTTGTTTTTAGTGAAGTCGCCTAAAACTACTAAAACTCCTATATGTGCGTGAGATTGCAGAATTGGTTCTTTGATACGTTTTCCCCGCCCGGAATTACCCGCAAAACGCCCGCAAAAAGCCCGCAAACGCCCGCAAAACCCCGCAAACGCCCGCAAATCAGGAAAAAAACAAAACGTTTTTTGGGTTCAGGGGTCGCCCAACACTCCTAGAAAGCATTTAGAACGTCCAACACACCCAAAACTACCAGGAAACCAAAACGCCTAGGAAAAGGCCGGAGAATGAATCTTCAGGCTTGGTGTTTGTAGAGAGTAAATGGGAAACCGCCCCGAACCACAATCCACCAAACCACCAGCTAGTCGAAAGCTGACTTTGTGCTCGTTTCGGCCAAACTTTTGCACTGACCTTTGCCGTTTCGAATGAACGTGAGAGGCTGTTCCTATTGCCACGGGTTGGTCTCACCATTCGGGCACGTGATTCTCAAACAAAAAGGGGACTGCCCTCATGGTTCAGCTTTCCACTAATTGGTTGTTTGAATTGGTGGTTTTGTGGTTGGGGTAGTTGCCCATTTACTCTCTACAACAAGGGGTTCAAATCCCAAGTCACCAATCCAAACCACCAATTAAGGGTCAAGTGACTGGTTGGTCTTCCCTCTTGGTTTCCCTTTGACACCAACCGGTTCCCAAAGTGAAACTCCCATGATGACGAGTGCACCGCTTGAAAAAGCGGGGCGAAGTTTTTTGAGCGCCTGGCCACAGGTCTCTTCCCGTCTGGCGCTACGTGGGCTGTAATGGCTGTAGCTCAAAGCCAGTGGGATCCCATTTTGGGGCAGGCACCACCCGTTTTAGTCTATTTTAGTGGGGATTGGGATGTTCACTGGGGGCACGGGATTTTCCTTCCGTTTGCGGGATTCAGAAGGTTCAATGCCTTGCAGGAGGGAGGATGGACTACCTCTCTTAGGGAGATTTGTCGTGAAAGACTCGTGTTGAGCTGCAAGCTGTTGCTTCCCTTTCAAAGGACAACCACAGGGTTTGGGGGGTGGTGAGACACTCAGACGGTCGGCTGTTCCAAACACGCCTCGGCGGTAGACGCTGCCCTTCCAAAGGACCCCTTGCCCTGTTGGGGGGTATACTAGCTTACTGACTTGCATCATTTAGGGCTCTCACCGTAGGGATCAACCCTCTTGCCGGTCTTTTCTGTCAGGTGGAGGATGAAGTGCAGCTCGGCAATTGGCTCGAAGGCGTTTAGTGGAACGGCTTGGGCGAACAGGTATTGGTGTTTTGAGTTAACGGTTTGCCTGAAGTGACAACCTGTTAATGTGGCAGTTTGGTTTAGCTTTGAAAAGTTGTTGTTTTAGGTTGGAGGCGATTTAAGGCCTTGCGGCATTTGAACATATTCGAACTCCGTGGCCTTGCGTACTCGTTTGGGGGATGCGTTTGGGCCAGGAGCTTGCTTTTGGGTTTCCTTTCTTCACGAACCAAAAGGAGGTACTCTTATAGATATTGGACACATCCATGTTTGTTGAACAGCCCGTCGGCATTCAGCTTGCTTTTGCGCGCCGAGGATGGGAGCAAAAGGGCGCCTTCAAAGACATTCCCGCGGTTTGATGCCAGGCATCATTTTTGTGGTTTTAACCTGCACTTCTGGAAGAATCCAATTTGAAGTGTGATTTCTTTTGGTGGCGTGATTGCAACCTCCAACCTCTGTTCCTCTGACACAATCTTGTTTTTCCATCAGGGTGGTGTCATTTATATGCCCATTGGAGTTCTGGTGTCGTTTTCTAATTGGGCTGATGTGTCTTGTCTTCAGCTTCCCGCCGATTGGTGGTTTGGAGCCCGGTGGTTTGGTGGTTGAGGAGTGGTGTCCCATTTACCCTCACGTCCCAAAGCCCTTTTTGTTCTTGGCATGGCAAGTTGGGCGCCGAGGCTTGAGGAGGTGTCGCCCACGTCAGACCTTTGGCTGCACTCAGACGACGTCTTCCATTTTCGGACGGGGTGCTGCGAGCCGTCCAAACATGATCAAACACTTGTGTATGAATGAGTTTTCTCTGAAGGTACCATTTTTGGGATGGTTGCAAAAGCAAACCGAAAGGAAATCTACCAGTTTCACACCCATCCATGAGTTCTCAAAATTGCAAATCCACTTTGGGTTGCATTTAACGAAACAAAAGTTTGAATCAAGCCGCAAATGCACCCCTATTCGCGAAAACCACCCATCTATTTCCTCCATTCGGTTCCAGTCCTTTGCCATGTCAACTTACACTCAGGGATTTCTTCTTTGGCGTCGGGGCCGAAAGGCTTCTCTTCTCGTCGGATGGGAGCAACGGGAAAAGAATCCGGGCGGTTTTTTCATGCTTGGCTTTGGGTCCTTTTGGCTCTCAGGGGCACAGGGTTCACACATCTTCGCCGCTTGCCTGTCATATGGCTCTCTCCCCACGGGGCTTGCGGCAGGTGGCTGGAACCCATTGGTCTAGCAATGGGCCCCAGACCTCCGGCTGGGCAGATGGGTGTCCCTTTCAAAGTCAGGGTCTCGTTCCCGGCAAATATGGCGGAGTGGGTTCGCAACCATGGCCTTAGGCGAAGGGAAAGAAGGGACCATGCCCTTGGGGCAGACCAGATGAATGGGCCGTTCTTGGTACTCGTGTTTGATTTGCCGGTTGTTGAGGGGATTTTCATTGTCGGGTGGAAAGAACAGCGGGTGTTCGTTGCTCATTTGCCAAAAGGAAACCGATTAGGCCTGGGCGTGCGCTATCCCGATCCCGGTCGCCCATGGCAAGATAGGTATGATTCATAACGGGTAAGCGTTGTCGGGCGTGGGATTCATCGCTCAATCAACAGAATAATCCCCCCGGCCCCCAGGATTTTCGTTCGAGGCGGAAGAGCCCCACGAACGGCCCCTCAAAACATGAGAAGCCATCCACCTTTTGTGGGGGTGATGTGGGACAACATATTATTTCGGGTGAACAAATCCCTGGAAGGCCCCTCAAAACATGAAGCCATTTGTGGGGGTGATGTGAACTGCGGTTGAGTCAGGCGGACCTGCAGAAGATGATGTCGACGGCTGGGTCCTGGGCCACTGATACCACCTTGACCTCGCTCACCTCCGAGATCCAGGACGATCGTTCGACCGGCCGACGGCTTTTCGCTTTTTCTCGGATCCACTGGTACGAAGCAATTGGGGCCCTTTTACCGTTTCTTTTTCGGGGGAGGGCTCCCCTACCAGAATAGACTACAGGAAAAAGGGTAGCCTTATTCTATCCTCTTTGCTGGAGGACCTAGAAGCCATACTGTAGGGGGAACACTTGGGCGTTCCTTACCAAAAAAGAAGAATGGGTTCTTCTGGGGCTTTCCTTTGACAGGGGGCCCCCAAGAAAGGACACGCACCTTTTTGGCGCCAAGGGGTATTTGCTGCCCGCTGATAGGAATTCCATCCCAAAGATCTGTAGGGGAGTGGGGTCGGTGGTTGCAAGTGATTCAAACGGCCCTGGCTCTGAAGGGATGCCAAAAGAGGCTTCAGGGTTCCCTAAGACTTCCCCATTTAATAACATCACCTTTTGCTTTGCAAAATTGACGTAAGTTTCCTTTCGAGGGGATATGTAATGTCGTAGAAAAACAAAGATGGTTCTCTCCGCGTCGCCCGGGAACGCTAATTTTGCGTGTGTGTGTGTGTGTGTGTGTGTGTGTGTGTGTGTGTGTGTGTGTGTGTGTGTGTGTGTGTGTGTGTGTGTGTGTGTGTGTGTGTGTGTGTTTTTCAGGGAGAAAACCAGGAACCGAAACTCCGGTGTTCGTCATGGATCTATAGATAGGAGGGGAACAAGCCCCCCCTTTCCCCGATACAAAAGCCAGGCGGTGCCTGGATGGCTCCCGTGACATTTGTAGACTCTGGTTGAGGAATCGGTGTTTTGGGAAAATGGCTCTAGACGTGCGCTGGCGCCTTCAGAGAACCGCTGCAAAACTGCACAACTAAGTCCATCCGTTTACACGTTGACATTGAGCGGCATGCAAAATGCAATCGTGAGTCATGCATGGAAGCATTGAGGTGTTGCATGCTCGACAAGCGGGAGTTTGGACGCACTCTCCGGACACGCGCTGGACGGTTGCGCGCGCGTGGTGCAGAGAAATTGTTTGGTCTACTGGTTGAGCTTGCGAAACCTTGTCGAGAAAAACAAAAAGCAGTTCTGTGTTTTAGCGCGGAGGCCAACCAAGAAACATGAAATCTGACACTCGCTATCAGCGTTCAAATGTTTTCAACCAAACCATTGTTTTTGTTGAACAACCCAATATTTCGATATGTGCCACAATTATTGCTCCCAAACCACCTTTGTTAAACTAACCTGGGCATGCTTGTCTCGATTGTGCGTAGGCTACACTTCTGTGCCTTGTTGAGTTGGTTAAGATTCCTTTTGCACTTGGCGCGTCGCGACAAAGGATGCATGGTACTCCCAAAAACGACCTCATGACATCCCTACAGCGTTGCTGAAACGCAACTGGGGATGTCCCTAGACGTCTCCGAACCCTCCGAACCCATCGGTTGCCGTCGGTGAGGACATACTGGATGCGGACAAGGGCCAGGATGAGCAGACCCGGAAGCGCATCCAGGCGCCAGAGCGCGAACGTGGCTGGTAGGTTCAAATGTTCCGCCGCTGACTTCCAAGGTGAATCGATCGTTTGACCTTTTTCCCCCCTTTCGGTCAAGGTTCCAAGAGGTTGACCGACCGTTTCTGGCAATGAAGGCAAATTCTATGGCGATTCCACTGGGGAGCGATTTCTCCAAGGGGTCTCAGGGATCAAGCAAAACCCCTTCCACGCTCCACTAGCCCCCCGAAAAAAAGGCTGGCTGAGCACGTAAAAAGCGGCTTTTTACCCTCCAAAATTTTAGAGTGTTGATGTTTTGTTCGACATTTGAGAAACTGGTGTTTCTCCGGTACCCCTGAATTGGTGGTTTGGATTGGTAGGAATTGAAGCCCTGGGTCTTGTAGAGGATTGATGGGAAACCCCCCAAGCCGCTCAACCACTATCTTCACAGTTTTTGGCAAGTCTCTTTGTTGTTTGTTTGTTTCTTTGTTCTGTTCATCTTTAGCACCTAGCTACACAAAGCACAGTCTTTTGCCATTCCGCGAGTAACGCTTCACTGGCGTGGATCCACACAAGCGATCGCCGGTTCCCTTATTCAAGGACACCAAGGGACGAAGGGATGCAGGGAGCACGCTTCCCGCCGGAGGGGTCATGTTTTGCTCCTGTTTGGTTGGACCCTTGCTGTTTCTCCTGCGAGGTTTTCAAAATGATCAGGGGACCCTAAACAGGGTTTAAACAAGCGGCTTCCAGCTTGCACCAAAGGAGAATCATGTGTGTAGCATCCTGGAGCACATTCACCAATGGGTCACCCAAAATGATGGGGTTTCCTACATGTTCTGCCTTCCTGTCACCAAGGCATACTGTCTTAATTTCCCTCCGATGAACCCATTTTCGACCCCTATATAGGGGTTGGCACTCAAAAACACAACTCCTGCGCTGCGAACATCATCAAGTCAATTTGTTTCGGGCAGGTGGATTGAATCAACCCACAGGTAGGCGGGAGAAGAAAAAAGAACAAAACAACTGGTAAACTGGCACGCGTTGTCTCACAAGGAGCATCAGCCAGGAATGACCTTTCAGCGTCCCCGTGGCCAAGGCGTAACCTTTAATTTCTGGGTGGCAAGTGAGTGGGTGGCATAGGCTTGAAAACGTGGCACAGGCTGGATTTGCACGCAGGATTTGCGCGAGCGGCTGGCGCAAACCTGGGAGGAGGCAGGTCAAAGTCAAAGGATCCGCTGAGGTTCAGGTCAAGGGCCGGAATCAATCTCTGTTGGTTTGGCTTTACACGGAAAACGGTGGACCCCCAAAAGGGGTTTGATTTTTTTCAGGGTCACTGAACAGGATGGCTTTTTATTCTTTGGGGCTAGTGGTTGGGGGGTGGAAACTATCTGAGAAATGGTTCCATTGAACTCGACGGTTGGCCCAGTTGTTCAGTGGCACTTTGGGGACCCACCAGAAATGGTCAACCCCAAAGCCGGTTCCATTATATCCTTGCCGAACGGATACTAGGGTTCTGTCTTAGATGAATTGCTGCTTTCTCTCAGGTGATTGGGTTCAACTCGGGCTGCAAGGTTCTATGATTTTCATCAGAGGCCAACAGACAATCGCCGACATGTTCCTGCGATCTATTGCCGATTTTCTAACTGGGTAGAGTCCTGCAGGGAACTCGTTCTTTCTTTCAGCGATCTCCAAAAGCTCAAGCCTTGTCAAGGGGATGGACCCTGCACGAAGATGTGAGGGGCAGCCAACAAAACAAACTCTTCCGGATGGGTGCAAAAGCAAACCAGCAGAAATCCAACATACGACCAGGCTTCCAGTGAGGAACGAAACTCGCTCGGCCACAGGTGTCCTTTTTGGCTTGCTTTTGGGTAGGCCAAGATGGCACTGGTTACTGGTTTAGACGGGTGTTGCTTCATTTTGTAGGTCCGTCCATTTTACCAAAAGGACGCCTATGCGCTTGACAGGTTGTTTGTTTGGAGATGGATCTTCTAAACCCATTCATCCATTTCTTCTGCGGCATCCAGTTGAATCCCTTTGTGCCTTCCACCGGACGGTTTTGGTGCAAGTGTCAGGAAGCCAACCCCTGCCGCTCTCCCGGCTCCATGGCGGTTCCATGGCGAACACCTCGCGCGATGTCGGCTTTCGGCTCGTGAGGCGTACAGCTTGGCACAGCAGTTCGTGGACAACATCAGGTGACTTGGCGCCATTGGAGTCTTGGACTCGGCGAGGAGTCTAGTGCTTGCACTTCGGAATGCGGTTTGAGGGAAGACAATTGGAGTTAAGCGCTTACCAAGAGATCATGCTGTTGTTTTTTTCGGCGGTTCGACACGGGAAGAGCGATTTGTTGAGCTCTAAGCTTACCGATCAATAGCAAACAGCGTGATCGCATCCGATTGGTGAATGTCTGCAAGTAGTAAATATAGGTACCCCTGATACCCGATACCCTTCGCACACCCACCCTTTAATCACTCATGAACATGTGTAGCGCCCTAAGTTCCATTTGTTAAAGATTCTCGAGGGCGCAGGGGGGCATCCATACAGAGGCCCTTTTCATCAGATTCATGCCCCTTGACCGGAAGGATCATGCCCACCCCAGCGGGGGGTCCACTCCTTTTGGCGTTAAAAAGAACTGGTACTACATAAAGCCACCACATCAATCGGGTCCAAGGTTAGATAAGCCCATGTTCCGTTGAGTAGTGGCTCGGTGTCGCGGAAGCTATTGAGGCTTTGGATCCATTTTTTGTTCGGCATGAGCAACTGGCAGTATCGTTGGTCTACTGTTTGGGAATGACAGGAAGGGGGTTGTGGACAACCCAACAAGAAGCCAGCCGAAGCGAACATACCGCTTGAACACATTCAGACAAATGTTTGCCCAGCCCGTTGGAACCCTCGAAAACAGACGAGATCTCCATTTTACCGTGGAAACGCGGGTCCCCGCGGATCCCCGCCGGCGAGGGGCGTAGCCTGCGGGTCCTTCCATGCGTGCCTTCTGCAGAAGGACGCACAGCTCTTCTTCTTCGGAGCGGCTCGGAGAAAAAAATGCGGGCCCTTGGCTCTTATTTGTAACCCTTTGCCGGTGATGAGTGGAAGGTCCTTGGCTTCTCATTTGGTAACTCTTTGCCGGTGATGAGTTGAAGCGATTCTTGAGCAAACGAAAACCCCTCCCTTTTGCACCTCCAATAAACAAGGGAAGCAACACGTCCTCATTGGAAGCAGGCACCAGGGGCTTTCTTGGAGAACAATTTGCCACAGGTTTCGAACTTGTGTTTGCCTCGGTCTGTAGGGCTCACTTGTCCAAAGCGAATCGACCTTTGCAGCTTTGGGTTTTCCTAGTTTGGTTCCCTTTTCGTCATGGCCTCAAAAGGGTGAATTAGCCCTTGATTTCCGGGTCCTTGGGCAAGCAAGTACCACGTTTGGTCGGGGTTGTAGCTGGTGCGCTTGCAGCACCGTACGCAAATGGCAGAAGCTAATTGGCTGCTCACTGTTCGATCCGACCTTCCTGCAAGCGGAAATTAAACAAACATGAGATGAAACAAAAGAGACACCCAACAAAGAAACAACTGTCATCACTTGTATTTACTGGGTTGTCAGTGCCTACTTTTGGTGACTGTGATCGCTCCGATTTGTTGCTGTTGAACACGCCTGAACTCTGGCCATGTTTTGGGGCATCTCGGTTATGTGGAACCGCATCGACCAAATCTGGACTCGTGCAGTTCGGCCGGGTCGAATCGCGGTTGCCGGTTGCAAGGTGATGTGATCGGGATTCCATCCAAGCCCATGTACTGGCTGGGGTTTCTTTGCCAGGGTTAGACTCGGTTCCCTTCTGAGAAGGGCTGCCCATCACTCTGCCAAAATGGCCTAAGAAGTGGCCAGGCGAGGGCTGTTGAACACCTAGGGTCGCTCCTGTTAAAAGGCCCGCATCAACCAGATGGACAGACACGGTTGCGGCAAACTGGGTTTTGTGGCCAAGGTTTCATGGATCAAGTCTTAAACCGAGGACGACAGTGCGAACCAGTGCCGGGTGCCGGAGACCTTGGTGCCCAAGGCGGCGAAGAAGCTGTTCGCTTCGACATGCGTGATCCCACGTATCTCATCTCCTGAGTTTTTGGGGAAGACTATTGTGGTGGTAAGTAACAAGTTAGGCTGTTTTCTTGGACTTTCGTCATTTTTGGGTGGAAAACCATTTTTGGGTAAACAAAACAAGTTCAGACTGGTTTTTGGCCCATCCCCTCAGGTTGTTGAGCAGCATCCTGCAGGTGCCTTTGGTTTGGCTTTTTGTTGGGTCAACTTGTTGCTGGGATCCTTGTTCCAGGCATTTTCGGGAGCACTTTCCGTCCTGCCATCATCTTCTCTTCAATGTTGGTCGTTTATTCCCCTCGGCTGAAAGCTATACGCTCTGGGGTGGTTTGGAGCAGCTTTCAAGGCTGCTGGAGTTTCGGTTCTAGGGGGTTCGGGACAATCCCAGCCACAAATGGGTGCGGCCTTCTTAATTCTGTACGTCTGTACATGGTTTTTGGTAGACCATTTTAATACCTTTGACCATTTTAATACCTTTGGGTTTCATTATGAATCCCTGGGGTTTCTTTTTTGTCGTGGCAGGATTAATTCTGTACATGGTTTAACCAGACGATTTTAATACCAAGGTTTCATTATGAATCCCTTGAGTTTCTTTTTCTAGGTCCCCCAGTAGTGCCCTTTTACCCTTTCTGTGGGAGGGGTCCCCTACAAAATAGACTACAGAAAAAGGGTACCCTTATTCTAACCTCTCTACTGGAGGACCTAGTTTTTGCTGTGGCCACTTTTCTGTTATGGCAGGATTAATTATGTACATTGTTTTGGGTAGGCCATTTCAATACCAAGATTCATTCTGAATCCCTTGGGTTTCTTCTTTGTGGCAGGAAGGATCCAACTGGCCTCGCAGGTTTTCACAGTGGACCCCGCCCAGCTGCCCTTGGGCATCTTGGCCGACCGCAAGCCCAAGCTCCTGGAATCGGCTCCCGAGCCCGAGCCTAACCCGGACCCGCCGCAGCCGCCCTAGGCATAGGCGCCATCGTTTTGTTTGTTCAAAACGGAGGAGTTCGGATCTGAGAAAAAGTCTTTGGCTCACTTCTTGAGTTCCTGAACACTAGACTTTGTGGGAAGACCATTTTGGTGGTACACAATTTTGCGAACTTTTTCTGGCCGAGCCGGCCAAGCTATATACTCGGGAAGTGAGTTGGGTGTGCCCACTGTTTTTTGGAGGGTAGTACTACCGGAGTACCAAAATGTTGGAGTGGGTTTATAAGGAAGCCAAAAGGAAACCATCCCGAGCTTGAGACATATCGTTATAATGTGAAAGTCGTTTGAATATATTGTCAGGATGAGGCAATGAAAATCGTAGGTGTTTGCGGGCAAAACCTGAGGTGAGCAAAGATGGGGAGGCTTTAGTGGTTCCAACAGGCCAACCCAGTTTTGTTTTTCAGTCGGCCCATTGCATTTAGATTTCACAGGCCCATGTGGTTTGCCCCAAAGTGTCCGTGGGGTTTCTTTGTTTGTTTTGTAGCGGGTCGCAGAGAGTAAGCAAGCAGCCGAGCAGCCCGACGTATATGCAGCGCAGCCTTTTTTGCAAAGGGCACCATGCGATAATTTGTGTGCTCGAATGGTTAGGCCCTAAGCGCTTGCACAAGCCAAAGCGACAGTTCAATCAGAACCCGAAGAGAGTTTCCTAATTCCGACTCCTCCATCAACCAATGTGATGTGCAATCACCTCTCTTGTTGTGAGGGGTTCGGCCGCGAAAGCGGCAAACCCCTCACTGAAGGCACAAGTACCTCGGTAGCCAAAGGCTCCTGTCAGAACAAGGACAGGCCGGCGGTTTGAGTAGACTTGGATGTGAATTGGGCAAGCGACCGCGCCTGTTTGTCGACTCAAGGCATAAAATTCCCATCGACCTTTGACGCTTTTTGTGTCCCTTTTTTAATAAGGTGACCAAGTTGACTCAAATCCCGGCCTCGTCCAAGTGCATGCTCTCTCTTCCCAGACCTTCAGCGGTGCCCAAATGTTGCTTTTCGCCAGCGGACAGTTTTTTTTTAGTTGCAGTTCTTTGCCCAGATAGGCGCCGAGGATATTGTAGGAGCGGCTCCCTTCTAGGGATCCGGAAGGGTTTTGGGGGGTTGCGATTGGGGATATCATCGGGCGACAATTCTCATGGCTGGTCTCTTTGAACGAATAGTCCCGTTGACCTTTTTGGATTAAAAAAAAAAAAACTCATGACCTACTCGTTGCCCCCCCAAAAAAAGCTTTTGACCTTTTGGTTTCCCTTTGGTTTCCATCAAACCGGTGGTTTCTCTCTCGGTGCAGCTTTCATTTTTCTGGGCCTGGGCCTTGCCTCCAGAGTGTGTCGAGCTTCCAAGCCCGGGGCTCGGAGATGAAAACCGCGGCCGCAGGTTGGAATTTCACGGTGGTTGGGAAACCGTTTTCCCCATTCTGGCGCAAAACCGTGGGGGAAGTTCATGGTCCGTTGTTGTTGGCGGGATTTGCCTTTTCCCAATTTTTTTGTTTGGGAAGCATGTTTCCCAATTCTTTGCGCATTTTGTGATTTAGAAATTTAGTGGTTGAAACCCAAATCCACTTCACTGCTAAAGTTCGAGAATGTTTGCTCCCCTTCCAACGTCAACCAAGAGAAAACCATGGGGAATCCACTGGTGGATGTGGAGGGAAGGGCTTCCGCTACAAGGGGTTTCCCTCTATGAGCTTATCGCCGCCTGGAGATCTGGCCTGAAAGTCAGGCTTTGCGAATGCAAGGCCTGTCTGCCAATTCGGACTGCCCTTGTGTGGGTGTAAAATCTAAGTTAGGAAATCACTTTCTCTGAGACAACCAAAATCAATACAAGAACAAGACACGGGCTGTTTGTTTTGCAGAGCCAGAGCTTCAATCGTGAAGGTTGCTGCAAGGGCAGGTGTCGGAGTTCGTTGCATGGCACGAAGTTCCGGTACAAAAGCTGCGTTTGGCAAGCCTTGCTGGAGATCTTGTTGGGATCTGAGCCCCACCACCAGTACGCCACCGTAGCCCTGTTCCCCAAAAGGAAGACTCGGGTTACTCTCCCTTCTGGCGAATACCGCGGATCAACCGTTGTTCGGACCCCCAAATGGACGTTTCCTAGTCCCAGTTGCCCAGTCGTGCCCATTTTTCCTTTTTTTCGGGGAAGGGTTCCTCTTTAACGTCAACCAACCACAAAAGGATGCCCTTTCTTCCCATGGCCACTGGGCATTTGTGTGGTCATATGATCATGGCAACCTTTACTTTGTTTGTCCCCGCCCAAAACATAGAACCTTCTAGTCACATTCAGGCAAGGTTGTGATTTGGACGTGAAACGGGCAAAAGCCATGATGCGGGATGTCCGCAGTTTTGAACCAATTCCAATATTTTGGTAGGAAGAGGCTGCATCATTGGTGCAACTACTGTCGTTACCGCTGTTTGGGTCAGAAACTATTCCACTTCAGCCCTAATGAAGCTTTAGAAGCACCTTCCTTTTTTCCGGCAGAAAAAAGCAACAAAAAACAGCACCTCCTCAGTCCAATCTCGCCCCGGACGCTCTCGAGTTCGCGTTTTTCAGGCGGCGATCTCGGCCGCGTTTCCTCGGGGCCGGGGCTGGGAGCCTCAAGGGCCCCCTTCGAAGGCGAGACCTTTGGCGGGTTTGATGAATCGGCGCATCGGATCGCATCGAAGGCTGCTTCATGGTGGTTGTTGGGATTTACAATTTTCCATTATTTTTGCCCATTGTGGTTTAGTGGTTGAAATCCCCACTTGGCGGCTGAAATTTAATTTGTTGCTCCCTTTTCAACGTCAACCAAGGCTTGAATACATTTGAGCATACGTCCATGTATACGCAAGGTTTGGCACTACGGGCGGCGAATATCAAGGATACTATTCGGCTGCATGTACAGGGCCACTGACCAAAGAGGTTGGAGGGTAGAACCACCTAAAATATCCACCAATGAGTCCGCAACTACCCGTTGCATCCACGGCTTCAAGTATTTAGCCTTTGAAATCCGTGTTTCACTGCTTATTGGTTCCCTCCGCACGCTCTGCAACATACTTTTGAGATCAAGAAGCCAACAGAAAACCTGCAAGGCGGGCACTTCTGACAGAAGTGAAATGCAACCCCTGTCAGGCGTGCCGAAGTTGGCAGATTTTGGGAGATGCCATCGGAAAAGCCAAGTGCCATTCATACATGCCATTTGTTCTTTCTTGTTTTGTTCTCGGGGTTGTTCTTTGTGGCGGATGGTGCGCATTTGTTGAAAGTTTGGGCGGGCGAGGGCTTAAAGTTCTGTGCAAAAGTTGTGAAGACAGGCTCAACTCGGGATGCAACAAACAGCCCCCTTTAATGTGGAGTACATGGTTGGGGCACCTTACGAATTGAAGCTTGTTTTTTTTGTGCGTCCACTTTTGAACGGATGTGTATCAGGAGCCCCTGCGATTTGAAACCCCGCCTGCGATTTGAGACCCCACAGTTGCGACAACAGATTAGAACACTTGGGGCCCCAGACGAGGCAATGCTTCGTGGCCCGAACCATTGCCCGTTTGTGGAAGAGGTGACTGAATTACCAGATGCCAAGCCTCACTCCCCGAGTTGGACTTCGATTCTCGGGAAGACCATGCTAGTGGCAAATAATTTCGTTCAGACTTTGGGGCCAATCCACTCGCAAGTTTGATGTGTTCCTCCGTGACACGTCGCTAGGTCGGCGCCGCTGTAGCATGGCTTGATGGCGTGCCAGCTGACAAGCGTGGCAAAAGTGGCTAAGCGCCCGCTTGCTCCGAGCAACCAAAAAGGAATCTGTTGCAATAGCACCTTGTTTTCCTGTTTTTGCGTGGGTTCTCACTAAAAATGGGCTCGACCCTCAAAACATCTTCTTTTTGTTCCACCATGGTTCGTAAGCAATTGGGAGAAGCATGATGATTCCTCCAAGTAATTGTGAACCCACGGGGCACATGACAATCCTTCGTCGTGGGCTAACATGCCAAGCGTCAGGAACCCGCACTCTTTAGGCTTCGGTGATCTGTGCCAAACTAAGCCCGAGAACCTTTTTGCGGCGTAGTCATGGCACTTTATCATGGTTTTTGTTGGGAAACATCTTACATGTTTGCTCATTGTGGTTTCGTGGTTGAAATCCAACCACTTAACTGCTAAAATTTATTTGTTTTGCCCCCCTTGCAACGTCAACCAAACTTTGTGGGTACCCTGAAAATACCCATGGCTCATGCAGGCGTTCTAGTGAATCTCGACATGTCTAGCTTGAGATGGATGAAATGAACTGCGCAAGAGGGCATGAAGACATACTGTGGATGGTTGCGAAATCCATTTCGCACCACCTGAGAAACCCTGGTTTCTGTTGATTCCCCTGTAAATACCAAGCATTAATGTTTGAACCATGGTTTCCAAGTGGTGCCTAAGCGGATTTCGCAACCATCCACAGTACCGTCGAACTTTGAAAAGTGACAGTTTAATGGAAACTACAAGCACGTTGCAACTTTTGAAGGGGAAATCCAGTGGCCCCTGTTAAATTGGGCCGGTGCAGTTTCCGCCGAGATCGTGGTTTTCATGAGTGTCCGCTTTTCGGCAGATTCGCCGAAAACCTTTGGGTGCATTCCTTTCCGCTTGCACGGTTTGCCCAGATGGGCGGATGGGGGGGAACCTCGAGTTTTTTGTGAATAACTTAAAGCCAACCTAAAGGCGGCACCTTAAAACAAAACAACACACATGCGGCATGCGTTTGTCCAACAGAGGCATGTCAATGTCCCACCACATTTCGCAATTTTGGGGGTTTTGCCTGGCGAGTTGCCTTTGAAAACTGATCAACACCCACGCCAAAAGCAGTGCAGATGATGGAACACCTCCGCTTGACGTGTCGGCTAGGAGCATTCCGCGCAGCTGGAGAAGCTCGCGCTGGCGGAATCGGAGAGTGCGGGCCGTAGGGATTCGGAAGCCTGCGGCCGTCTTAAGCGGAGGAAAGATTGGCTCCCATCAAGGGGAGCTCACCTTGCAAGTCAAGAAGATGATCGATTACCCTCCGTCCCCCAAAAAAAGGCTTCCCTCCCCAAACAATTCTCCCAAGTTGACCATGAATGGCGGAACTTTCGTCAGGGGAAGTCTTCTAATCATAGGTAGACGTTATGGTCTCATGACTTCGGATGGTGAGGGCTGCGCAAACCTCTTACTGCAAATACTGGTGGCCACAAATCGACCCAACCATTATTTTCTAGGGTTCCCGCCCCTACTAAGATTTAGACAAAACCGGAAAACAAAGAGTAACGGTACCAACTTATTCTATCTCAGCTGCTACTAAGATAGACAACAAAAACATATTGAAGCGGCACCAACTTATTCTAAGCTTACTGGAGGAGCTTCTTGTTTTAGAGGTGGCCTGTCTGAAGCCCAGGGACCACTGGGTCGCATGCCAAGGCTGCGAGCTGTGGATGGAGCTGCAGAGCGCCGCTGCTCGGTCCACGGACCTGGACACCAGGCGACTGGGATCCGGAGCTCCCGGGATATGGAGCTGGGGATGATTCACGGTTCCAGTTTAAGAATAGACCAATGGAAGACCCAGGCCCCTCCATTGGAACATTTCAGAGGGGTTTTGGGGTCTCAAAACCTGGCTGTTGCCCAAAATCCATCGGGAGCGTCTCTGGTGGTGTTTCACAGGTCCAGTGGACTGAAGCAAATGGAAGGTTCCGTGCGGCCTGTTTCCAGGTAAGCCCGGGTGCTTTGGCTTGTTGCAATGGGGCTTAAACCCCACCCCGAAATACAAATCCAAAACATTATGAGGTTCTCAAGGGAGGGGGGCGTAAGGGGGGGGGGGTAAATTAGAGTAGATGGGCGTGGACTAGGGAGCCCTAGGGAGCCCTAGGGAGGCCTAGGGTTCAAATCCTAAATCAGGCTCAGCCCTCATCCTGCTTAGCCGCTTGCCCGCCCACGAAGCTCTTCGCAAAACACTCGGTCCTTTGCGTGGTGTCCAGCAACCCAATTGAAGCTGATCAGTTTTTCTTGGCCCGCTTGCTAGGACTAGGGAGCCCTAGGGAGCCCTAGGGAGCCCTAGGGAGCCCTAGGGAGCCCTAGGGAAGCTTAGGGAAGCTTAGGGAGCCCCAGGGAAGCTTAGGGAAGCTTAGGGAAGCTTAGGGAATAGGGTTTTCAGGGGTTCCGAAAAACCCCGGTAAACCCTCCTGTTCTTGGGCTCACTTTGGGGAACTCACTTTGAGGGGCTCTGAAAAGCCCTGGTGCCAACGACTTCAAATCTTGGAAGGCTGGGGAGCTTAAGGGAGGCTAATCTTTTAGGGGCCTTCAGGGGTCAGGGAGGGTTAGGGTTTGCTAAGGAGCTCTAGGAAGTGCCAGGGAGTCGGGGGGTTGAAATTACCCCCCCGCCTTACGCCCCCCCCTCCCTTAAGAACCTCATTAAAACAAAAGCCTTAAAGAATCAAAGCACCTGGGGTTCCTGCCTTGTTTGGGGGTTGCCTTGAAGCGAAACGGAACTCCAGCGGTTCGGAGTTCGTGGGCAGAGAAGCGCCAGCTCTTGGAGGCTTCAGGGCCCAAGGAATCGACCTAACATGGCTTCCTTCAGGGCCACTGGTTGCAACCTGGTGAATGTCAAGCATTCCCCCAGACACATGCTCCCCCAAAAATCAGTCCCTGGAAGTTCCCAAGATCTGATTTGGGTAACTTGCGGGGGCAGCTTGGGAGCCTTTTGCTTTTTGCCAATGAAAAGAAGAGCTGACCGATGAAGGTCCCAGATTTAGGATTTTCCTTATGCCTGGTTTTGCCTTGTGCCATGACTGGCGGCACCATCTGAGCGGCGCAGGCTGGAGTCATTGAACACCAGCCTCGAGGAAGTCCGTGGCGTGATCCGAACTCTGGGTGCGGCTGCGTTGGCCATTTTTGGGGATTCCATTACCAAGGCGTAAGGTTCTATTTGCAAGGTGTCGATTTTTTTGAAGCGTGCGCCATTTTTGTTGGAAGGGCGTGATTTCTGAGCTGCTTTGAAAGGGAGCTCAAAGGCAACTTCGGCCACTGCAGGGGTGACGTTGAGAGGCACACCCAGATTTAATTCGGTTGGCCAGCTTGCTTGCACAATCATTTTCACCTAAACATGGGGTAATGCTGATTCTACGTATGGAGGATTTTAACCTCATCCGTCATTTGTTTGTGAGAGTATGTAGATACCATCCTTGTCTCAGTTGTCCAAAGCTCCTTTTGACCCTTTGGAGTCCCTAGTTTGATCCACATTTAGCCAATGTTTCTCAAACAGTTAACCTTCTTTTTCCCAGGTCCTTTGGGCAATTGAGATGTAGATACCATGATGATACCATGCTCTTTGAAGCTTTCCTTCAGAACGGAGGTCCAAGGGGAGGCTGCAGAAGCTTGGACCCATGCCCTGAAGCGAAATCTCCCCGAGCTCCCGGACTATCGTTTTGGGTTTGGACCATTGTGGAAACAGCCAGCTCGGCTTTGGCCCATCGGCTACTTTGGCCCATCAACTCGAGTGACACCTTTCGCATGAAAAGGTCATAGGCGTCCTTGTCCAAATGAAACTCGAGGGCCTTGCACACATCGAACCATGCGGAGCTTCCCGGAGTGTGCGGGAACGCGCGGGAGCTGAATGGCTTCCCCCTTCCCGGCCCGAACCGCAAGTTGACTGACCAGAAATTTGGACACACCAAGAAAGTTGATGTAGATTTACAACACACAGATACGCATTTGCATTCGCTTTCCGGCGTTTCCCCCAAACACTCCAAGCTCGCTGATTCGGCCGCAGGATCTCGGCAGCAAGGCCATCGAGGCTCAAAAGGTGCGCGGGCAGAGGGATCGGATACACGTAAAAAGGCACGAAAACAGTTAAACATTGTGGGCGGTGAGTTGGTCTGTGTCTCTTTAGAGGTTTCAATGTAGATGTGTGTATGTTGCTTACATATAGACTTGGCGGTGCGGGTTCGCGGGGATTCCTGAAAGCGACCCAGAAGAAACAGCAAGCCCGGCGATACGTTGCGTTTCGTCGATTCCGTAAAGACATGGCTGGCCCTTGGTGTGGCCTTAGCCCCCTAGGACCTTTTGGAATCAAATGGCTGTGGGTCAAAACCAATGGTACCATTTTGGGGTAGGTGCACCACCCATTTCAGAACCTATCTAAGTGGGGATTGGGATGTTTACTGGGGGTACGATTTGGCTTTAACCCATGGCCAAATGGACACAAAGGTGAAACCCTTTTGCTCAGGTGTGAATAGCAACCTGGAAGAACCAAGGAAGACTTTACAACACTTTACACCAGGCAACGATTTGGCTGGATCTTGGCAGCTGCACCTGGACAAAAAGTAGATGGTGCACATCTTTCTTTAGGTAAAGGAGCCATCTACTCTGACTTTCACCCACCCGCAAACTGTGATTGAAAAGGGGTTTTGGGGGTGGAGTCCTGATTTCTGATCCATTTCCCCCCCTTTTCAGGATTATGGTCTTCCAGGAACCCCAGTTATTTTATCAGTTCCGTATTACTGGGTGGTAGGGTACTGCGTAGCCAATAGTCACCTCAGCAGCCTCAGCAGGCGTCGTTTTTCAGGGGAGGTGCCTAGAAAGGTTTGCGAGTTGTTTTTGTTGTGTGGCAAAGCATAAGAACGCCCCTTAACATAGGTGTCCTTTTAATTTACCCAAGTTCCTGCCATCGAAACTAGCATTGGGTTCTCAAAAAGATTCAACAAACTACTTTACAAAAAAAAAGAGAGAGCAAAAACCCACTGGTTTGCAACATGAACAGAAATACTGGCTTGTATACAAACCACACAATACGTTTGTTCAATATCAATCCCAACGAACCCGCTTCAAACCTGCAGCCTGGAACTATCCCAGGCGCGCGGACGGCTTCGAGGACCGCTCGGGCGACTCGGGTTGCGAAGCGCGAAGCGCGGGTCCCTTTGCGTTGCCAGCAGGACCAAACAAGAACAATCAAATGAGCCGGACTTAGCATCCCTTGGGTTTGTGGAATCAGTATCGTGTTAGGTTTTTCTTAGCAACATGGAATGCAATTCACACGTTCGGTTGTGTGACCACATGAGTCACAATCCAAACCCAGGTAGATGAAGGTTAGGGACGATCCCAACCATAGCTGCGGCCGCCTTCTTAATCCTGTACGCAGACCATTTTAGTACCAAGTTTTGATTGCGACTCAAATGGCTTTTCCAGTATACCTCTAGTAAGTACCCTTTCTTGGCTTAAACCACACCTTTGCCACGGTTGCATCACCGTTCTCGCCGATTTTTTTGGCGATGCAGGAAGCTGGCAGGAGGCGTGATCAGGGCCGTTTTTTGGCAGTGGATTTGGGAAGTTGGGCGACCGAGAAATGAGTCCCTATTATTTGCCGGCACCCTCTAAATCCCTTGTGGGTCCACAACGGAATGAACCCCAACAAACCTCCCGGTTTCACCCAAACGGATCACTTGTAGAGGACTGAGCAATGAAGAATTGAAGTGTAGATTGATGTAGTGTTTTAGTTTTTGGATGGATTTTCTGCAAGGAGATGGTCCAAATGTTTGCCTTAAGGGCTGTTTGATGTCATTTGGAGGTTTTTGAAGCGTGCCTTAAGGGCTAGTTCTTTCGGGTTTTTTTGCCTCGGCAAGGCTGCATGCGTTTTGTCATTGCACAATTAGAACAACAGGGACCAATACCACGCGGGGGGCGATGGAGCTTCGTTCCATCGCACATCAAGTAAGGACACGGCGGCAGTTCTTGCCAGCTTGTCCCCACGGGACAATTCGAGGAAACTCCCCACTAGGAAAGCCCATCATGTCGGGAGGTTCCTCAATTGAGACACGGTGGCAAGACGAATGGCTTGTGCTTGCTCAGGGTTGTGATTATCCACAAGGCCAGCATCAGGAAGATATATGCCATCCGCTTGCATATTCCATTTGAGTGCGTGCGTGTACGCGTGCGTGTTCGTAGTGTGGTGCATGTGCAGCTGGACATTTGTCAGATTTGGGTGGCAGAAACGTCGGGGCTCAGTTACTCCTTTTAAATCAATGGTTGGGTTAATATAACCACCATTATTTGCCGTTCAGGATTTTCATCCAAATTGGTTGTTTGCCTTCTCTTAATGGGAACTGGTTGAACCTTAGGGGAAAGCTGTTTTGGGATCTCAGCAGGAACCTCCATGAGGTGTTCTTGCCTGCAGCTATTGGAGGAACTTGGCTTTCAGCTGGACGGAGGCTATTGCTGGTGGGTAGTGGGCATGTGCGCATTTTTGTATATTATATTATATTGTATACGTGGGTGTGCGCACGTGTATAGGCATGGAGATAGCTACGAGTTCATGTATGTGCATGTGCAAACATGCTCAACACCTATATTGAGTAGACAATTCTGAGGACCCTTTTCGGGTCTAGGTTTCTCAGTAGTGCCCTTTTGCCCTTTTTTGGGGGAGGGTTCCCCTACTAAAATAGACTAGAGCAAAAAGGGTACCCTTATTCTATCCTCTCTACTGGAGGACCCTTTTTGGGTGCATCTTCCGGTCCGCTGCACGCACGTTTCTTTGATTCAAAGGCGGTGGACCTCGCGGCGGTGGAGCGAACACAAGTGGAAGCCGCCCGGGAGCTCGGGATCGGAAACCACTTGCTGGTGCGATAGGGAATGCTAGGTCCCCCAGTAGTGCCACTTTACTTTTTTTTTTTTTTTTTTTTTTTCGGGGGGAGGGTTCCCCTACTGGAATAGACTACAGCAAAAAAAGAAAAAGAAACAAAAACAGAAAAGAAACGGTAAAAGGGCACCTAGCTCGCGGACCTAGGTGTCCTTTACGGGAATCCCCAAACGGTCTAAGAGGAAGGGGTCCTGATTGGACCACGCCGGAAGGGCCAAGAGCCACCATGGCTCAGAAAAGCTTCAGCACATAGGTGTCCTTATTGGTGGTTTTGGTGGAAAAATAGACGGCGATTCCTGGTGTATTTGGTGGTTGAATCAATTACCAGGGCCATCCATTTCCCCTAAAAGGACCCCTATGCTTGAGCATGTTTCAGTTTTTGGGCCAGTGAGTGAGTTTCTTCATGGGTATGTCTAAAGAGGAACATATCCTTTTCCTTTATTTTTGGTGGCTGCCCCACTAAAAATGGTCTTCCCCAAAAAGGGTTCCTTTTTTTTCTCCAGGGTCACTGGACAACTGAGTATAGGCAACCTTGTACTAAAGGTGGCCTTGAAACCACTCCCGGTTGGTTTGGTGCGGGAAGTTTGCAAAGTTGGAAATCTGAAGTGGTAGAATGAGCTGCATGAAGACGGTCCATGGCGTGGGTATTCCTTTGTGACATTTGTTCAATGATCAAGTTTTGTTTGTCTACTGTTGGTACTCGTACTGGGTTGTGTCACCTGAATAATTCGGAGGTCCCCGAAAACTACGTTCTCCACGCGAAGCCTATGTCCGGCTCCATTGGGAGGCTCAGAGGAATCCATTTACAGACAACTCATATGGGTGTAAAATGGCATCGGTTTTCCATTGGCTTTTTAAAACCAACCAATTGAGGGTTGCCCCCGAAAAGACAAACCCATTTAGTTTTTAGGGGAGGGAAACGGCCACAATACGCCCCCTAACGTCTCAGAGGCCTGCAGGCCTGATCCCTGTCCCGGCTCGTTCATAAGTTTCGTGGAATCCTTCTTTTCAGATACGCGTCACAAAGGAATGGGCTGCTTTGATTAAAGAGACCTATGTTCCAAAGAATTGAAGTGGAAATCACGCCGTGGAACGTGTCTATGCTCACCTCCCGAACCTGCTACCTTGCAGAAGGTAGAACTTCATAAAATCCAATCAACGACAAGTTCCAGAGGAAGCTCCTTTTTGGGAAATGATGTTATTTGGAATCTCTATGTCTATGACTGCTGACATTCCAGAGAAACTCATCTTTGTTTCACAAATGTTGCTCGAATGAATCAGTGGCTTAGTGTCAAAGCTTAACAATCTCTATCTTAGAGGGCCATCCAAAGCAAAACCACGCTATGGGCTTTGGCAAGCCCAAGACGGAATCTAGGAAGGGGAGGGGCCAACCACTACCCCAATCCATTGCCCCCAGATTAATGCGTTTTCAGACACAAACAAATGCCGTGTAAAGGCTATGGGTGTGTCTCAAAATAGGGGAACCTCCGAAACAGGTGGTTTCCCTTTGTTTCCCTTTGAACCCACCCCACAAAGCCGCATGTTCCACGGGCCCCTCTGGGGGTGGTTTGGTGAGATGGTTCAGCGAGGTCAAGGGGCAAATCCTGGAGCATCGCACCCATGGCGCCGGGGTCCCCGGAGAAACGTGGACTTTGTTTTGGCGGGGGCAGGGCGGTTGACAGGCCATTCCAGGGATGTTTCTTGTTTTTTTAAGGGGGGGCGTGACGGCGTTTTTCCCCGCCCCCCCTGTTTTAATTGTTTGCAGGGTGGGGGTTGACATTGGTGTATCTGCGTTTGTTTCGACAGGAAACCAGGTAAGGGATGTTGTGAACCGGTTTTTACTTGTTTGCCAGTCGTTGTTTATTTCACTGTATAATTTCGAGTTGAGTTGAACATCTTCCTGTTGGGCCGGCTTTTGCTTTCTAACCTGCAAGCCCCTGCGGCGCATTGGAGCCGTTTTCTGATTCTGGAAAGGACTTGCCTGAACCAATCTGGAAGCGAGTCTCTCAGTCAACCTGTCCCGCTTTAAAAGAGATGCAGCAGCGACCACTCCTGGAGCTCCCGTAGACTTGGTACCGGAAGCAAGGAAACGAAGAAGGTGGGACTTGGGGTTTCCAGTTCAAAACCCGAACATTGGCTGGGGTTCTTTGATCTCCGCTTTCATCATGGTCCTAAACGCACACACACACATGCCGTCATGCTTGGGACACGCAACCCCATGGTTCTGGTTGCCATGCCTGGACGATGTGTTGGGATGTTGTTGGACCTATTGCTTTCTGTTGGAACACCCAGCTATTTGCTTCCTCAAGACAATCTTCACACGTTGATTGGCAGCAATGTGCACGTCGTGAGCTTGGACCCCCCCGCTGCCATGTTTCCATCTATGTAAAGATTTCCAGGACTATCTTTTTGGCTTCAGAGATCCTAGCACGGCAAAAAACACATTTACCCAGCTGTTAAGTGGCACGGTCTAAATCATGTTTGGTTGGTGGATTCCGCACTAAACAAAAGGTCAACCCCAAGAAAGAACGTTGTTTTTCTACCGGGTCGCTGGTTGTAACTGCAGCCTGAATAATGTTCAAGTCGGATCAAAGAGGCCTCCGAGGTTACCGTAACCAGGGACGACTACATGCTCTTCAGTTGGATTTGTTTGAACATCACTGCGGGCCATGGCTGTGTCCTTGTGGGGTGTCGTTCAGGTTGGACATGGCGGTGGTACAGCGGTGATGTATAGCTTCGCATTCGTCCAAACTGAAAGCCGAAGAACTTCGGGCCTTGACACTGACCAATTTAATCCAAGAGTATAGGGGGACCAAAAACACTCAGCGACAAGTCTAAGAAAGCAACATATACGGGGCTTTAAAAGAAATGGGAGGAGGGATGGGGTGGAAACTCTATGAGAAGGCCTGGCTGGGGCCTTTCAACCTTCCGACTTCTGTTGAGCGCCCCCGCATCCTCATTTCGGGTACTTAGAGCTGTTACCTAGCTGAATTGGGGTAAAGCCGGAAAAAAGAAGAATCAAAAAACAATGCCCTCATTTCGGGTGCTTAGGGCTGTTAGTTGAATTGGGGTTTCCGGGTACGGCCGAAAAGCATGCCTTGACTTATGGAGCATGTTAGTTCAGCCCTGGCGATTTCGCCGCGATTTCGCCCGGACGCGGCTCCGGGACGTGTTTCACCCTGCTTCCCTTTCGGAGGCCAATGCCGAGCTGAGAGCAGCAGAGCTGTGCCATGAGGTCGGGAGCCCGATCCAAAGCAAAGAATTCGCTCGGTTTTTGAACGTCGGACCCAGCTGATCCGTGGGGCAGTTACCACCATCAAAACCTAGGTCCCCCGGGTCCCCCAGTGGTGCCCTTTTGCGCGTTTCTTTTTTGGGGGAGGGCAAGCCCCTACTGAAATAGACTACAGAAAAAGTTGATACCCTTATTCTAACCTCTCTAAAACCTGGAAACAATGGGGGTAAATGTATCCACCATGCCTTAAGGATTTTCATTCAACTTGGGCCATTCTTTTCATTGGGGTTGGACCCCAGATACTATCCTCAAGATTTGGGTCGGGGAAGTCATATGTTCAGCTGGATGGATACTTCCTGGGTCGACTTCCTGGGTCCAAGGCCCCGATGGAAAGTGGCCGGGATACTTGACGAGTTCTGCCGGACCCCATATTTCACACGAAAAACGGGAGCCGGCTGCTGCCCAGGCAAGCCGGGCGGTTCCCACTCTTCCAATAGCTCAGGTCCCACTTTGAACCAATATCCAAACTATAGGTCCCCCAGTAGTGCCCTTCACCCCTTTTTTGGGGGAGGGTTCCCCTACTAGAATAGACTACAGAAGAAAACAACAAAGGTACCCTGATTCTAACCTCAAATCTGGAGGACCTAGCAAAGCTGGTGCCCTTCTTTTCTCTGGAACTCCGAAGCGACGATCCGTGCGCTTCGCTGAGGCGGTGGCCACAGAAGTCGCCGCCAGCAACTTGTGGCAAGACATTGCCAAGGTGGAAGGCTCCGCGAATTCCGCGGACACGTCGCGGAGTGGTTGGGGGGTACGCTTGGGGACCGGGGATGGCATACGTACGTACTGTCACGTGCCTTCTTTTCTTTGCCCCCGCCCCCCCCCAATTCCTCACTTCCTGAGTTGATGGACTTTAAACTTTTTGGGAAGACCATGTTAGTGGTAAATGAAAAGTTCAGACTTTTTTGGGCCAGTCAACTTGGGAAGTGAGATTCTTTGACGCCCGGTGCCCGGATCTTGGGGCGAAGAACATGCCCGAGGCGTCGCATGGGGCTAGACTCTGCGTCAGGGGGAAGCGCGTGGAACGCTCAAACTGCTCGAGGCTTTTCGGGGCCGTTTTTTTGGCCGAAGGATGTGCAGACAGGAACCCGGGGGAACCCATTTGTTCGAATCCATGCAAGCAGTCGCCATAGGGAAGCTAAGATTTGGCCAGTCATCCTGGCGTCTGGGCTTGGAGATGGGTTTCGTGGGCTCCGAGGTTTGAGCAGGTCAGGATTCCTCCAGATAGGGCCTATGGCTAAAGTGTCCTGATTTTGGAGTTCTATAAGGCTGGACCATAGATGAGACAGAATCTGAAACTATATGTTGTGTTCCCAGAGTTAGAGCAAAACTTGGAATTTCAACCCACTTAGATAGTAAATTATAATAATGGTTACTGGGGACTTGGCAGTTTCCGTACGGTCACACGCTGGATCTTGCACCCTGGAAACCTCAGAAACGTTCCCTGAAAGCTCCAAATCACGGCTTCTGGTGGAAAAGCCAACTGGGTCCTCTCCTAGCTCAGGTGCCCGCTTGCTGATTTGTTTTGGCTCTGGGGTTTGAACCAACCAAGTTCTTGTGGAGGGTTTCCATGGTGTTTCCCCCCAACCGTTTTTTTCCCCAAACCAATCCAAACCACAAATTTGTTGTGTCTCTTTAGGGGACCCCGCCAGAAAATGGTTGGTGGTCCTTTTGGCTTCCCTTAAAAGCCAGCCCAAAACAGGTACCCTCCGAAGAGAGGCCCAAGCAGAGGGACGATGACAAGCGCCATGGTGGGGCAGGCCAGGAGCAGCGGCGGGACGAGCTCACGGAAGCGCTTCAGCAATGCCAGGCCCAGCAGGAGGCATGGCCTGTGATGGGGTGAGTGGAGGGGGGGGTTTGAGGGTTGGGTGGAGGGGGCCTGAAAAGTTGCTCCGAACTTCTCAGCAATTTAGGGGCCTAGTGGAAGTGTCCATTTCACCCACCAAGAGTTAAACATATCCTTGCGCATGTGATCTGAGGGCAGCCCAGACCAAAAAAGAACCAGCGCGACAAACAAAGCCTTTGGAATGGAGGTGTCTTCTTTTTTGTTTGGGGGGGGGTCGCCAGTTGGTTCGCCAGGTGGCTTGCATATGTGGGAGACCTACAACTTTCGCTGAGAACGGGTTAGCTTGGGGATTTGAAATTTGAACCTCTGGTTCTTAAAAGAGGGTAAATAGGCATCCAATCCAACGCAAAACCGCCACTCCAAGCCATTTTTCTTCGAGGCAAGCTGCCCGATAGCCCAGGAGCTACGAGCGCAGATCTGGGACCAGGAGCCGCAAGCTCAGAGGATTCACCATTTGTTTGGAGTTGGTAGCGGTTATGAATGCCCTTGGTTGTTTCCACATTCAGAATTACAAGGCTCCTTAAAAGATACATTTTGCAACCATTTGAAACATGTTGTTGTTTTCCACCAAAATAAAGGGAAACCACCATTTACAAGGCAATGTTCGGGTGTATAATGTAAGGATCCCTGAATTATGCATGCATAAGGCAATTGGAAAACCATTCTTAGGGTCCCACTTGGTTAATTTGGTTTACGTATTCATGAAAAGGGAATGTAGACACCCGTCGGCCATTGGTAGAGTTCCAATGGAGGGGGCCATGACCATGGCAGAACCAGCTGGGCGTTTGACGTCCTTTCACACCTTGGCGAAATGTTTCAGTGCTTGATTCCTGCAGGCGCTCCAGACTTTTTCCTAGGGAAACCGATGGATTCCATGCGCCCCCTGTTTCGTGCTATGCTTTGAAGGCAGCTCGGATCTGGTCCATTCTATGCTTTCCCGTGCTTCCAGTTCTGCAGCCGTTGGGATGGTCGAAAACCTCCGTACAAAAGATAGCGGATTTGTTGCGTCTTTGCGCAGCTGCTGAATCCGGGGTCGGTTCCCCTTTCAACGAAACAATATTCGATGTTCTTGGTATGTTGTTTGGTCTCGTGTGGGGGCAAAGAAAAAACCAAGTTGTTTGATCGAGCATTATTCATTTGTTCCGATGAGCCAGTGTGCAAGTTACATACGATCACCATGACGGATTGCTAAGTTAGTATGGATGCATGTTGGCCATATGTTGAACATATTAATGTGTTTGCCCGTGTTACTGGTTGAATTGCAGGGCTTCCTGGTCCTTGCGAATCAGGCGCAAACCGGCGATCCAGCGACTGAGATGCGTTGAGGCAGTGTGACTCGGAGCTACTTGCCTCCTTGTCAGAGCCGGCAGCCCAGCACAGGGTTTGGTTGTGCTCGGAAAGAGTCATTTGCTTACTTGGAGTTGGGTCAATTGCGGAAGTTCGAACGCCTCAAGAATCTAAGGACCCACATCGTCGGAAGATGGTTTGAAAGGGAGCTGCGGAATGTGAGATTCGGTTTCCACGCATTGCGGGTGACACAAATAGCTTGTTCTTTAGTGCGCTCCATGTTTGTGGTTCAAATGTTTCCTAGAATGGCACCGTCCGATGGGTGCCTCTATCCTTGAAGGCCTGCTCTTGAGCAGAGGGTGTGGATGTGCAACATATTTTGTTTGATAGCCGGTGTCCTGTTTTAAGACAATCAAAAGTGGCTTCTACTTCCAAACCACCAGCTGCCAGAGCTATACAGCCATGTTGCCACTATAGAAAGGGTATAGCTCCCCATTTTCCCTCGATGTTGTGGCTTGGGGTTGGAAACCATTTTGCAGGCAAGACCTGGATACGGATAGGGCCTTTTTAAGGCCTTATTTCGAGGAAACCAGGGGAGGGGTCCGGGGTGCCCGAATCCTGTGACATGGACCGCTCTGACGGGTGTGGAGATGGGATTTCCAATGATTTCCCAAAGTTTTGACAAGGTAGCAGGAATGCCAACGTGTTCATACTTGGGCAAACCATGACCCCTGTTAGAGATTTTAAATGTTAGCAGATGGCTCATGATCATTTGTGTCGTGTTTGGCCTCCTTATTTTCGGACGTGCCCAATTCTGCTGGAAGGCGTCCTCTTGCCCAGGAAACCTCAGTGTTTTGTGCAGCTCAAGCCGTTTTGGCTCAGCTAACCCGCGCCGCGCACAAGTGAATCGATTTCGACCATGGCCTTCAACTTCGGCAGGACGGGCAGGACGAAGCTCCACTCAAGTCTTGGTGGGTGGGCTGCTTTTGGGTGAGCTTGGATTAGATGGGATTGCTGCGGGTGTTCGGTTGGTTCAGGGTGGGCTTGTATAGTTGGATTTATATAGGCTGAGTTGGCTTCAGGTGAAGTATGAGACAATAAAGCCCACTTCACATCGCCACCCGTGTCCCTGAGATATTTAACCAATTTTGTCTTTGAAGGGCAATCTAAGGAAATGATTGCACTTGTATTTCCTGGGATGCCAGGAACCCCTTGAAGCAAAGAAGTCATTGGGAATGCCTTCCCACGCAACACAGATACCTCACCAGGTTCCTTCAAGCGTGCCGACTCAAATTCCCTGGCGGGGGGAGCTTAGCTTTGGGGGAACCATGAACTATGGGCAGGTCTGTTCTTGAGCGTGCCTTTTTCGGGGTTGAAACCACAAGGCGAACCAAGTTTTTTTTCTTTTTTTTTCTTCTTCTTTTTTGAGGGGGGTCCCTTAAAAACGCCACCCATATTTTCCAGCTTCCCCCCATTTCCCAAAGACCATTGGAAAGCGAAAAGAATGGGGGATCAGCCTTTAGAATATCAATCATTACACCAACTCAAAACCTTCAAGCTCTGTGGGCCTCCTACGAACCAAACTCACAAGCCGCGAGCACTAGAGTTTCGGCAGATAGGAGGGGTGTACTTTAAAGGAGTTTGACATGTGGCCGTGGTTGTCAAAACCAATGGGATCCCATTTTGGGGTAGGTGCACCATCCATTTTAGAACCTATTTTGGTGGGGATTGGGATGTTCACTGGGGGTACGGGATTTTGACCCATGGCCATGTGACTTCGCGGGGATTTCGGGCGTTCGATCTCCTCGGTTCCCAGGATGGATGCTGAGAATGTGAACCCCCGCGCCCGCAGCTCCCGCGGCCGAAGCTTGACGTTAGCGCCTATGAGCGACCAATTCCGGAATTCCGGTCCGTTCAACACCCTAATCTGCTGCAAGTCTTACAGGGGGAATAGACGCATGCTCCTTGGATTCCTATGTAATGCATCCTCCACACCAAACCACCTGAAAATTGCTCAGAAACACAAGAAAGCACACATTACATGAGAGGTCATTCTTGGGGAACATTAGTGGGAATGGGGAATGGGAAAAGCCTTGCTTTTGATTATTCACAGCGCCCAAAAACCAAGTGGCAATTATAGTAGGGGGTTCTACCTGGTGTGAGTGGGGTGTTAAACCCTGTATGAAGATTTATAGACGTCTTGGTAGAGCCAAAAGCCACTGGGCACGGCTCACATATGCATCTTTGGAAGTCTCCTCCAGGCTCGGGCTTTGGTTGATTGAAAGCAGCTCCGCTGCGTGGGTGTGTCTTAAAGTACGGGATACCCCAAAATGGTTGGTTTCCCTTTAGCTTCCCCTTTGGTTTCCCTTTATCCAACCACAAAAAGGGATGGATCCAGCAACCAAACCCACACCAATTGTGAGGATGCTACCGCAATTTAAGGGAGTGTGGGAAACCTGCTTTTAAAACAGAGAACCCGTTCGTTGGGGCTAAAACTGTCGTTTCCCTAGCAAAACCAAGAACTTTGAGGGAACCCGGATTCTAAAGGAGGGCCAAACACATGAATATGTGTTCCAATCCCCAAAACGAGCCTCTGTCGGTTTCTTTCTTTCTTTCTTTGTTTGTTTGTTTGTTTGTTTGTTTCGTCTGTCTGTTTGGTTGTTTGTTTGTTTGTTTGTTTGTTTGTTTGTTTGTTTGTTTGCCTGTCTGTTTGTTTGCTTGTTTGTGTGTTTCTTTGTTTGTTTTTGTGTTTGTGTGTGCGTGTGTGTGTGTGTTTTTTGAGGGAACCCGCAAAATGGTGGTTTTCCTTTGGTTTTGCTTCAATGGCAACCAAAAAGGCGAAGCCTTAAAAAGACATACCGATGTTTGTTTGGGGAGTCCAATCTTGACTCATAGTGGCTTGACAAAACCTGGCAGTGAGCCGAGAACCTAAGAATCGCAATCATTGGGATCCCCCTGCGGAGAAATCCACATTTGCTACCAGGGGAATCTAATCAATCTGGTCGAGAATGGATTTGGCGTGAGCTTTTCGAGAACCAAGGCAAAGTGGGCTTGGGCCTTTCCAGCGCCGGCATCGGCAACGCCCTCTCCAACACCAGCGGCCTCTCCGGCCTCGGCGCGCGATCCAACGCTCGGCCCTTGCAGAGCCTGTCGGATATCACGCGCCTAAGCCGCAGGAGTTGAGTTCAACCTTCTCAGTTTGTGTTGGGCTGGGCTGTGGTGTTGTTGGGCTGTTGAGTTTTCCACTTTTCCCATGGTCTTGAAATTGCCGACCCTTCAGTTTTGGGCGGGCAACTGAGGGCGACATGTTTGCGAATCTGTCCACATAGATGGTTTATCCTAATAGTGGCTTTGTCCACAACACGTATCTCCGTCTTGTGCTGGGTTTAGTGGGGAATCAGACCACGTTTGGAGGGGAACACCACGTGTTTTTATCTCGGGTTGATCGATATGGGGTCAACAAGATGCAACATCCAAAGCCACGATGTTTTCGGTTGATCGACAAAATGAAAGCGCCCCAATATTGCAGATATCACTTGATTGGTGGTTTGGATTGGTTTGGGGATTTCACCCCCTGGCTTGGAGATGAATGGAGAACCGCCCCTGTCCCCTAAACCACCAAGGGGGAAGCTGACATCTTGTGGGAAGATGATTCTTACTGTTGATTTCCCTTTAATTATTTCAGACCAACAAAGAAGGCGTGCCTACAAGAAACAGCCAGGCCCATATCCCCAAACCAATCCAAATATCAGTTACCCCCTCACCATCCCAAACCACCAAGAGGGAAGCTGATTTGTGCAAACCAACCCCACACATGTGCATGTGGATACTGATGGACAAACTCCTGCACCACCATTCAGGATTCAGACGCCCTGGCTTCCAACACACGTTATGGTTTCAATGGTGAAGAAGTTGCGGCGAAATGAGTGTCGCAAGCATCCACAGTATGCTTCTCGGATTTTTGTTTGAAGGAACCTTAGTCCCGAAGGGTTTTCGGAGGGTTTCCTGAACAACGCGATGAAGGAGCCCTGGAAAGGATGGAAAAGGAAGCTTCCCGCTGGAGTCCTCGTTGGGCCTTCCGTTGAGGAACCTCCAAGAGCGGGACGCCCGCAAGCCACGACAGCCGCTGGCCGCCCGCACGGCAGCGGCTCCCGCGCCCGTTCCCGCGCCCGTTCCCGTCCCGGTGTCGGCCGGGCCGGTGCCCACGCAGTGCCCGGTGGTGCCCCGGAGGCCGGGAAAAATCAAGTTGCGACAAAGCCGAGGGTTTGATCCAAGAGGTTCTTGACACTGCTTGAAGCTTATACTCGGGTCATTCATTTTCACTGGGGCTGATCAAAGTCAGAAACCTACGTTGTTCCCCTTTACCCCACCACTTAGGGGGTGACTTTGGCTCCTCACTAAAAGGGTTTTTGTATAAGAAACCGTCCGCTGGGAATTTGTGGTTTTGTGCCACGCACCTTAGCTAGGCAGCTTAGCCTGTACCCTGGGGTTCAGGTGCCACCTTTGAATCAAGAGCGGTGCTTTCCACTAATTGGGGGTTTGGCGCCGGTAGCTATTTGGTGGACGTTAGGGGCTATCTCCCCCATTTGGTTTGAAAAGGAACCGGGGTCAAATCCCAAACCACCAATCCAACCACCGCTTTGCCGCTTTGCTGTACGTCGTTGGGCCTGGCAGATATGGGTATGTCTTGTTTCGGGGAACCCGCTGGAAACGAGAAGGAAACAAGCCATTCTTCAGGTCCAACGTCAAAGACTTGCCACCCATACCGGGTTCTGCGGGGGAAAAAAGTAAAAACAAACAAAAAAAATGCAAACGCCCATCTACTCTCAGCCAATTATCTGCCCCTCGCGCCCCCCAACTTCAATGTTGTTAAGGAATGCTGTGATGTCTGAAGCCAGAATGGGTGTTTTGTTCTTTTTCCGCAGGCTTTGTTCGTGCGGGCCACATTCAACTTTGAAGTTGGGGGGTAAGGGGGTGAGCATCTGTTGTCACAATGGATTTGGGGGGGATGGGCATTTGTTTTTTTTTCTTTCTCCGCAGAACCCGCAGAACCCGGTATGGCCAATTTCTGGGTCTGGGTTCCACGGTCCACAAGTGACCAGACGTTGCGAGCAACACTCCAAATCCCCCCAAAGAAAACGAATTTCGGCCACTTGGGCTGGTGGTCTCACTCCCTGACTTGGACGTTTTTAGCGGCCAACCAACAATTTGGCCCGGTCCACTGGGCCCTCCGGTCCACCAACCGCCAGGTCCGAGCGGGGCCTGGGCCTGGAGCGCGATCGGATCCTGGATGAAGCTTCTTGGACGGCAAGTCAGCTGACTCGGGGTATCGGTGCCTTCCCGTGGTTCAAGCATCACCTCTTGGGCCCATTTGATACCCGGATGGCTCCGTTTGCCATCCGGTTCCTGAACCTTTTAGCCTCTTTTAGCGTTTAATGGTAGTTGCCATTTCACCCACCAAAAGTGAAACCTTCAGCGGAGGATCTGAGGGCCCTTCTATACCGTTTCTTTTTTGGTTGGGAGGGGTTCCCTACTACAATAGACTACAGAAAAAGGGTACCCTTATTCTAACCTCTCCACTCGAGGACCTAGATGGAAATCATGCAGCCCAGCAGGTTTAGCAAGAGATTCCTCCAAAACCGACGTCAAGACACTGGATTCCGCTTTAATGTGTATGTTGGCATGGGCCCAAACACGTTCCAGATTTCAGGGGACAGTTTGGGGGTCCTCCCAAAGGGGATTTCTTCTGACCAGCAGGAAGGTGCCGTTCTTGAGGTATCCCTTTCTTCGAGCTGGTGAATTAGAACAGGTCACTCAGCCTAATAGGACCCTTTGAAGACACCTCCGGTCGATTCACAGATCTTTGGAGACTTACGCTCTTGTCGATTCCTGGTTCAAAGCCAGGCGCATCCTGGGCTATTCACCATCCGCGTTTTGCCCACTGTGAAAGGTTTTGAGCAAGGATCGTTTTATTTTAAAGCCCTTGCCCCAGTTCCATCCGCATCCTGTGGGCAAATGTTGGGGCCCTTTGTTACAAGCGGCATTGTGGACAGCTGGGTTGCCGAGTGGATCCATCAGCTCAGTTTGGCCTGGGACTAGGAACCGCCTCACTGTCACTGCCAATCGCCCCGGCTGGCCGAAACTCGAGGAGCCCGTTGGTCAGGGGAAGGGCCCCGGCCATCATCGGCACGGATCATACACCAATGTTTGTAGTGCGATGGATACGTTGATGCACACTCATTTCCGCGCGCGACCGGCATATACAGACATACATATGCATATTTGAGGGGTCTATACATGTATGATATTTACACATATCTGATGCACATTTACATGTGTCATAAACATAACTACGGTGGCAGGCACATGTCTGGTTGCGTCGGCCCAGGCTATGGATGTGTCCAACGAGCGGACCGAGCGGAACACCCGCGTGGCGGAAGAGAATCATGCGCGGAGCCAAGCCGCGGAAGCTAGGACAAGATTTGGCAACGCGCTTTATGTGTGTTTCCCAGTTTTGGTTTCCCTGGAAAACCACCAAAATCAAGGTATTCGTTTATAAACCACCAAGCTAGAGGTGTGTGGGTGGGTGGATGTGTGTTTGTGTTTGTGTGCCTGTGAATCTGTTTGCAAGTGTCCACTTCCCGAGTTCTGTTGCGGACTTTACTCACTTTGGGGGTTTGGACCGTTTGATTCTTGCAAATAAAGAACGTTTGGACTTTTTGTGGGCCATCCACTCGGGAAGTGAGGTGCTTGTGTGTTTGTGTGCCTGCCTGAGTGTTTTCGCGTTTGTGTTTCCAAGTGTGTTTTTAATTTTTGTGAGGCTCCCCTCCCAAAAACAAGTAGGGAACCTGCACTGGGGGTCACAGGGGTTCCCGGAAGACCAGGTTTCCTTGTAAGCGGTTCCATGTTTGTTTTCGAGAGCCCCGGTGTCCCTTTAAGGCCCAGGTTACCCCGAATGGAAGAACCCTGCCCAGAGCGGGGGGGGTGTGGGCGCAGGGGCGCAACAGAAACAATTAGACAACTTTGCTTGAAAGCAGCGCCCCGGATTCGCACAATGCTGGCTGAAAGGGACTCTTTTATCCACTACATTCATTCATCCTGTGTTGTCACGATGACTCTGTGGCCCAGCTACTCGGACAGCCAAGCCGAGCAGCAATTTTTGCTTCATTTGTAGCGAGATCTCGGGATAGGGCCGGGGAATCCGCTCGATCGAAAGCATTTTTTCTTAAGCAACGTCTACTGGTCGAAACATTTGACGATCCGAGGCGGAGTACCTGCCTGAAATCATGGACGCCCTTTTCGACGAGGAGGTTTGCTGCAGGCCTCGGCCCAGTTATATGGAGAGTCTCGGATGCGCAATGCAATGAAAAAGCTCTCTGAACAAATTATACAAGAACCCAGACCATAAGCTGAGTGAAGCGGTTTTGTTTTGTCAACTCCGGACACGAGCTTTTTCTGTTTTTTTGCTTGCTTCCCTTTAAAATCAACTTCTAAAAAGGAATATGCTTTTTCCTGAGCACTGAAAACTGAACCAATCCACTTGGGAACGCTTTGGGATCACCAACCAATTGTCTAGGCGTACCTTCCTCATTCTCTTCAGATACCCTTGTCACCCAACATGTTGACAAATGTTTCCCGAGCTTTCCAAAGAGAATGGTTGAAAACAATGGGGAATCAACCCTAGGTGTCCTTTTTGGATTTGTTTAGATAGGTTTTATTCTTCCATTATCCAGGGGAAACAGGACACCTATGCAATCAACCGTTAGAAACTGGCAGAATGTTTCCTTCCCGAAAAGTTTTGGCAGGGATGCCTCAGTCTTTTCCACCGGCCTATCGGATTGGCGGGTTCCGCGTTGACTTTTCCTGGGAGCTCTCTGAGGATCCAGCCCGACATCAACGGCAAGATGCGCGCCATCCTGGTGGACTGGTACTTTGCCTGAACGAACACAACAAACACGTCATCAGGCAGTTTGTGAGGTGAAGGATATTGATTCATTCCTCAAGTTGCCCGATGTTGCTTCGTGTTTGCATGGTTTGGAGGCGTGTTGCCTGCCCTCCATTCAATGACCAAGCCACGAGGGTAAACCATTGGCATATGTTCCTCTTCCATTTTAATTTTCCAGGCGCCATCGGTCCATCCTTTCCATCCCTGAAAGGGGTGCGTTGAGAGCGGCGGTTTGGCTTCAAGGCGCGAGATTTCGCCAAACCAGCTCATTCACTCTGGTTTGGGTGTGGTATTTCTAGGGGACCCAAGAATGGTGGTATATTCTCTTGGTTTCCTCCAAAACCACCAAGCAAGGGGAACCCCGGGGTACTGGCATGGTTGGGCCTTTCAGGGTTTGGTTGCGAAGCCTTCGGGGCATATAAAATGTCCTGGTGGCTTCTATCCCAAAGGCTCCATTCCAGAAACTTCCATGAAGCATTGAGAAATCGAGGGAGGGAAACAAACTGGAGCACCCTGGAAACCGGGTTTGGTAGTTATGTTTCATTTCGCAAGGATCGCCTATGCAATCCCCAAATACTATGTTCCCCCTATGAATAAACGCAACCTAGTGGACAACTCTATGCTTTTTCCAAGACCCCAAATCTCCCAATACTAAATTATATGTTGCCAATAATAAACCGGCAAATGTCCCGCAGACCCCAACTCCCGTCTTATTTGGGGACATTTTGGAACCAACACCAGACCTATACTAAACCACTTGGAAGCCAATTCGGAACCAGAGCAAATCCAAGAAAAAGTACTCACATTCAGCTGCAGAAGTTGCTTGCTCTGAAGAAGGGGGGTGGGGCGTGGGGAGGCATTTGGACGACCGTACCGGAACATACACACATTTCTGGGGCCCGACAATTACAATGAATTAGACTATCGGTCTGTGCTTTTTTTCGGGGACCACCAGCCACCACCCACAATAGTTGTTAATTCAACATCCCACAGGTTTTATGCCATCTCACCACCATGCCACCACCACCCATCTCATCTTTTTGGTTTTGAATGTGATAAGGACAAAGGAGTCCTTTGGCGTCTGAGGCTTGTGGAGGTGCACATGAAGTATCGGCTGCGGGAGGAGTCAGAGAATTTGCGTCGGGGGTCATCCCGCCAAACGGTGCGAATTCTCCACGGCTTTTTAAGCCGCCGATTTTTCCTGAGTATTTATCCCCAAGTTCAGCGCAGTTGTTTTGAATCGGTTTCCGGAATGATGCCCTGCCATTGCTGCCCGTTTTTTCTTCTTGTTTTACAGTCCAGCTTGAAAATCAACAAAAGGGTGGCCTTTCCGTTGCCTTTTGTACTTCGGATCCGTGGATTGTTGAGAAGGAGTTAGTCCCGTACGGATTCTAACCGACCAAAGTAATTCGCTCAGACAGCTTCTTTTGTTGCATGGGGGCAGCATTTTCCCCTACACGAGTGGTATATGACCGCTACCCCCCTGAATGCTGCCAGTCGCAGTTGCGCGCCAAACAGCCCATAGTTCTTCGCATCCATCAAGCCAAGCGAGGGTATTGCAAAGTTTCATAATTTTCCAGACCCCCTTTTTTTCGGCATCTAGTGAGGTGCGAGGGGAGTTCGGGACACGGCAAGTGTTTCATGTTTTGAGGTTGCCCAGACCTGTCTTCAGGTCACCCCCGCGGTGGTATGGATTGGTGGCTTGGGGTCATTGAACCCCTAGTTTTGAGTCTGTAAATGGGGTCTCCCACCCGTACCGGCCTCCAAACCACGGATTCGGCTCCAAGAGGGAAGCGATCACGGCCCCTCCAAAACACCCGATTCGGCTCCAAATCACCCAGAGGGACGCAGTAACCTGGTCTAGCCACGATAAGGCGATCGATGTGAGGCAGCACACCCTCACCTCCAACTCACCGATTTCCGGTCCAACTCACCGAGAGGGACGCGTGAGGAGACCCTCTTCTTGGCGGTGAACTTGATCGACCGATACCTCTCCAGCCTGCCGGTGATCCGCCGGCGCCTCCAGTTGGTCGGGGTCACCGCCATGTTCGTCGCTGCCAAGTTCGAGGAGCGCACGGAAAACGCGCGTGACGCGCGTTTTCCGCGTCGAAGAAGAAATTCCTGGCTTGCCGTGGGAAATGACTATTGGTTTTCCCCCCAACTGACAGCTTCATTGGCGGGAAAAGCGGTTGGAGGTGCCATTGTTGAGGGTTGGCTCGAAGGGCCAGAACAGACCGACCCCACGATTCTTGTGGGGTTCCCCTTGTAGAGGCATTCCTGTAGGTGATGTGTAGCAGTTTATTTGACATGAGGATGACAACAAGGATCAACAAGGCTTATATATGGGTCTGGTTTCTTTTTTAGTTTTAATGGGAAACACACCAACAGGAAGCCAACCATTTTGGGACCCTAAAAAGCACAGTTCGGTTTCAAGCTTTCTCATCGTCTTAGTAGAATCGGAAGCCAGTGGATTTCTCTTGAAGGCCTTGGTTTGTGAGTAATTTTGACCCGCATACAGCCGCATGATTAATTGGGGGGCGTTTGTTCCCTCGAAAAGTGAAGGATTGGCACCAACAGGGGACACCCCCCTGTTAATCAACCAGGGGCATATTAATGCGGAGTTAATATTGCCCCCGCAAATAGATCTAGCAGTTGGTGAGCGTCCAGCAGATTCAAGCAGCTAAGATCAGCCTGCCTATGTTTGCCCCCCTTGTCTTTGAAAGTTTTACATGTTCGATAGCTACATTCCCACTGCTTTACCAGGTTCTTGTTGAACGTTCTGCATACCTGCCAATTCCAACTGGTGCCTAACGTTGCGATGTTGTAACTGTCAGTATGAGTTGTAAAGGAGTGGTTAATTTTGTTTTGGTTTCCTCTTACAGCCATTCAACAGGGGAAACCCACATGGTGAAACATGCAAGGCTTGGCGATCCGTGACGCCAGGAGATCAACCCGCCAAGGGCCAGCAACTTCGTGTACATCACGGATGCCTGGTCAGAACAATCATTGGACATTTGTCATTTGCTAGGCAACAAATCCCAGCAGAGGAAATGCATGACTGCGAGATTCTGCGTTGTGGTTTGGTTTCGTAAACTTTTACGAGCCGCCCCCCAAACAGCAGGTTAATGCTGATCTAAAAACCTGGGAATTGTTCAATTGTTCCAGCACTCAGCTTGCCCACAGGACCCGGAAGTGTGGACAAGTCTCAACAAATCTACCTGCCATGTTGAATATCACATGCATCCGCTGATTTACAGCGGATCTGCTCCGATTGTCCGCTTGTCAAGCTTTTAGCTGGTAGTTGCGTCACGAAGGCCCAGCATTTGCTAAAGCCCCCCTCGTACTCGAGTTTCCACAGTTGTTTCTCTAGTTTCTCGCGAAGCAGCGCAGAGTTTTCCTCGAGGCAA
Source organism: Effrenium voratum (assembly GCA_963377175.1). Lineage (NCBI taxonomy): Eukaryota > Dinophyceae > Suessiales > Symbiodiniaceae > Effrenium > Effrenium voratum. Next base: position 503,690 of record CAUJNA010003550.1, on the reverse strand, counting down.
GTCTTTAATTGCGGTTTCATTTGCTGAGACAGATGCCCTCCTTTGTAGCTTTTGGTGATAAGTGCCGGTTTCCTTGTGGTGTCAGAAGGACCCTGGCATCCATTACTCTATAGGGAAAGCTTTCCCATTCAATCCAGTCATTCTTCCTTCCAAAAGAAGCACCCGAATCTGGAGATTGCTTGTTTATTTTGGGAAATAAACATGCGTTGAACCGAATGAAAAAGGAATCACCAGAACAACTGCGCCTATGTGATGGCAAGCTCGATCCAGGGTTGAAGCAAGCTTACCATGATGTAGGATCTTTCTTGGGTTGCCTTGTTCCCGGTCTGGGAGTCATTAAATTGTTATTTGCAGATTACTCCTTGGGTCGTCTGCAAGTTGCTTGCTATTGAACAGACCGATGCTTTGCCCAGAATGGAACAGTCAACTCTAGGGGGTTGATTCCCCATTCTTTTCCGCCATCATTCTTTTCAACAACCAGCCATTTCCCCAGGCTGTTTGGTTGTTGTCTAAAAGAATGGGGAAGTTACCCCTAGATCAATTTCAGAATATCTCTCCCAACCGAGGACAGCACCTACAGCAAGGAGGAGTTGCTGCAGATGGAGTGCGCCATGCTGAATTGCGTCAACTTCCAGGTGGTGGTCCCTACAGCGCCCCGCCAGCAACCAACTCGGCTCAAGACTCAACTTGCTGCCTGAGTTCCTGGACTTGAAACCTGGGTCCCCCAGCTAGGTGCCCTTCTACCGTTTCTTTCTTGCGGGGGGGGAGGGTTGCTAAAATAGACTACGGAAAAAAGTTGGTGCCCTTATTCTAACCGCTCAAATCTGGAGGACCTAGAAACTGTTCAAATAGTTTTTAGTTGTAAACAGCATATTGGACCTTTGTTTCGGGCCATCCACTCAGGAAGCGAGTCAAACATGGGTGCTTCTTTTGCGAGCTTGGTCTGTTCTTTTGCGGGGACAAGACACACGCCTTAAGACTTGAGTTTCCTTCAGCTAGGGACTGGTCACCCGTCTTCCAGGGTATAGCAACCCTGCACCCTGAACCTCCCGATAGCTAACTCGAAGCAACGCCGTACCTCTGTAACTCCCAATCACCTGTATCTCTTCTTCAATTATTTAGGCACCCTGCTTCTAACTTGCCTTCGGCATTTGTTTTCTTCCTTTCAAGTTCAATTCCGACCCGCAAAGCGTGAGCCTTTTGGCTTTGGGTGTAGGTTTGGCCCAGTTTGAGAGCGCTATTGTTTGACAGCCTCCACCGTTTGGGCCGGATGATCGAGTTTCTGTTTTGTGATGTTTAGGGGGCTTTTGTGATGTTTAGGGGGCAAAGAACCTGCGTTGGCAGTCTACAAAGGGAAGCCGAAGGCAAACTGAAGGCAAGTTTTTGAGGGCTTGAGGGCTCTCCGATCTTGAGACACACTATTTGAGGTTTATTTGGACTCCCTTCCAGCCTGTTCTCAGACCCGGCTCTGCCTTGTGTATTTGCTTTGTTGAAAGGCGCCGAGGAATTGCAAGGGGACTCTCTAACGGAGTGTTCACGGTTTGTCGTTCAGGGGACTCTCCGCGCGCTCGCTCGGGTTCGATTCGCCGCGGCTTTCGCAGTCGGCGGAATGCATGGGCCAACATGATACCACCAGGGGACTGCAGGTTTTAGTCCTTGTTTCCATTCACCGGGGTTCCTTTTTGGTGTTACCCGATTTGTGACCCACACCCCAACTCGGCGAGGCAGCCCACTTCCTGCACCCCTTCCTCCAGGCGAACAACTGCGATGGCCCCAGGCACCGAGAACTCATCAAGCGCCCCGCCGGCAGAAAATGGAAGGCGACGTTTCGGCTCACGAAAGGCCGAAAGGGGGTGGGGAAACTTTGAAGAAGCAAACATGAAACATGATAATGTGGGGGGGTGGGTTGGGGAGGTTGAGGTTGTTAGGGATGGGTTGGGTTTGGGTCAGTAGCAAATTATTGCTGCTGAATTACTGCAAGAATAAAGTCCATGCCGTTCGTAGCTGATCGAGTCGCATCGAGGTACGTCCTGGAACTGGCACTGCTGGACTTGCGCATGATCCGCAGCTCGACGAGAAGTTGAACAAAAGCCAGGGCTTTTCTGCTGGTGCGATAGGAAACCATAGGTTGGGTGGTTTGTAGAGGTCATTCCAATTCGCATTCCCTGCTTATCACACCAGCAAGTTTTGTTTAGGTAGTCCGTACTGCGAACTTCGGACTATTCCGGAGGACCCTACTTAGAGGAACCCTCTGAAATTGATCATTACTAAAAGGGGAACCACCCCTGATTAGTACGGTCCTCCAGATTAGATTTTCATTTTTGGGTGGTTTACAAGTCAACTTTTCGCAGGTTGAGCGCCTCTTTTACGCCATGAATTGGAACCGCTGACCAGGCTCAATTGTCATGGGCCTGTTGGACCCCCCCGGTATAGGTGCCGCGGGGCCCAAGGGCCCAACCCAACCCAAAGCTTGTGGCAGATGGATTCGTCGGACTCCTTGATATACATATATACATATATTGTTCATTATATGGTACCCCCCACCATGGACCCTGGTTTGCATTTGACCTGTATGTGTCCAGTGTGCCTTTTTCTGCTTCTGGGATTTTGTGTCAACATTACGCGGGGGGTGTGCCATATGTGCACATGATATGCATGCATGCATACATATGTGATAAAATCAATGACATCAGCATTTGCAATCTGAAAGAGTTTGAATGCATCCAAGAGTATTAGAACAACTCATAAATGTTCATTGTGTTAAACAAACATATTACGGATTCAACATGTTGAGCAAATGTTTTCTGGGGATGTTGAATCTTGAATCTTGAATCCTATGTGTTTGTCATCTGTTTTTTAGGGTTGTCCCAATACTCTCGGTGTTCAATAAGATTCTCGGAAAAGCTTTCCGTGAAACACGTCAATCTCAAATCTTCAATCCAGTGGTAAAATACGTTCGAGGTTTTAGAACAATTAGAACAATTTGAACAATTTTAGGGGTTGACCACGATGGACGATTCTCAGGAAAGTTGTTGTTTGTGCCTTCACTGTTGAAACCTCAATCCAGTGGAAAAGAACTTTCAAGTGTTAGAAGAACTTGAATGTTGTTTGGGTTTGGCCAGGATTGACAACTCTCAGGAAAGTGTTCGGTGTGATCTTCAATCTTGAATCTTCTATTCAGTGGTAAAATACTTTCAAGTGCTTAGCGATCCAGTGGAAACACTTCCAGGTTATTAGTTAGACAGACTAGCAAGTGCTTTTGGTGAGCGGTTTGCTTCATGTCAGCTATGCTCATGTTGACCCCTTTTCAGGAGGTAAACACAGGCAGGTGGGAAACGGCTCAAAAACACTGTATTTTATAGCATTTTGCCAAGAGGCGCAGGATCGTTAGGGGTACTATATATGTGTGCATGTATATATACGTATACATATGTATGTTCACGCACCGTCACCCCCCCGCTCTTGAACTACCTGTCCACATTTGCTCATCTACTACCTCAACCTTTTGAGATAGAATGAATTTGTTTTCCTGTGCAAATAGAGCTTTAATATACAACTGATGTAGCTAGAATTCCTGTTTCGAGATAGTTATAGAATATACACCTCTCTTCCCTTGAAACTTCCTTTTGGAACACCGTCTAGCAAGTTTAATTTCGGACCTTTCTTATGCTACAAAAGGGCCAGAATGTAAATAACACAACTCGTGTTTCGAACTTCCTTGTAGAAGCCCCTTAAAAGTTTAGCCATTTTTCATATGACTTGTAATTGAGAAGTAGTCTCCGTTTAATTGCTATCATCAACAGCTATTTGAACTGTGTTCGTATTAGATAATATTTATATCGCTTCGCGATCCGCCGACGCCGGTGGGGTGCAAAGGATTTTAAGATCTTTTTTATTTTTCCCATGGAAGTGATGCTGGGGATGCTGGACATGCAAGGGATGCAACCACACAACGTACAGGAACAGATGTTGCGCAGAAACTGCTCTGTGCAGGTGGGGAATTGCAAAAAACCACTCATTTTTGCAAATTCAATCAGTTCACTGCACTTGGCCCCACCCAGACCCAACATCGCTTGGAACAGCAAAGCGCCATTTGTATCTGCCAAAAAAAAGGCCAATTCATGGCAGCAAGATAATCCTGATGATGCCGGGGATGCAGATCCTGCGCGTCCGAGGAACCCCCCCCCCCCTAGACACCTAGGCGGCACGCAAGCCCCAAAAACACTGGAAAAAATGCAGGGTCTTGGACACCCAGCACACCATGCTCAAAAAGTGGCAGCCCCAAAAGCCGCTTTGATAAGAGATTCCGAAGGAAGACCAAGTTGCGGACTGCCATCTACACGCTCGACTGGCGTCGGCGGATTAAACACATAGATTATATTTGGGAATGCGCTCCAATCTAACTTCTTGTGTTAAAGATTAGTTGGAGCTTACCCGAAACTCTATCTACATTTTCATGTAGCTGCTATTTGGAAAGCATTTGCTTATTAAAGCTGTGACTGAACATAAACACACAAAAAAAACTGTGTCCTATCTAAATTGTAATCAACATTCTGATTCTAGTTGAATTGAAATCCTATGTGGAAAGGGTATCATATTGGGACATTTCGGAAGACTCTGGGCTCCAAATGATGAGGCTTTGGGACCCATAATTCGAAATTTCGAGAGTTTGAATCTCGAGATTCTAGGTTTGCCATACATGTATGTATGTGTGCACATATATATATATATATACGTGTATATATACATATATATATATATTTATATTTATGTATTTGGGCGGGGCGGGGGGGGGGGGGGGGCGCGAGGCAAGAACCCTAGAGCGTACTTATGGCTGGCTCTTGATTCTACAAGTATTCAGTCAAACCATTGCACTGTTTTTTTTGGGCGCCCTACAAACTTTTCCCTCATGGTTTTTCCTTTTACACAAACAAAGAGTATCAAGCCGACCCAGGCATCCAGCCCCATCAAGCCTTTGGCCAATCATTGTTGGGTATGTTCTTCTTTCAGGGTACCGGCTGAATGAAAAGCAAACCTGGTTCATGCTGGATAAGCCTAAGCCAAGGATAAGTCCTCAAGGTCGAAATTTGGGTTCATAAGCTTCAGTTCTCCCCCCCCCCCACTCCCAGTTGGTCCCCCTTCACTCCCAGTTGGTCCCCTTCAGGGCCATGACCTTCCAGGCTTCCTGAAGGGATCTAATTTATAGGGGTCATTCCATTTCTCATCTCGAGCCAGCAAGAGCTGTGGCTGAATTCTGGGAAAGCCTAAGCCAAGGATAAGCCCTTCAGGCCGAAAAATTGGGGCCCTACGCACGACGCCTGGATCAGCTCCAGGCGTTTTGCCCTCGGAGCTGCTGGCCGCGGCGGTGCTGTTGGGCAACGAGCTGATGGCCCGCCAGGCGCCGTGGCCCCGGGCCATGGAGCTGGCCACGCGCGCCTCGGCTCTCGGAACTCGGGGGCTGAAGGCGGGAGGTGCCTCGAGAGGAAGCGGAAGCCCAAGGAAAAAGCAAAAAACCAGCGCCAAGCCAAGGGCAACTCGGACGAGTTGCGGAACTGTGCTGTTCAGAACGTCACCATGATTTACAGTTTTGCTTATGATGAAATTAGTATTGTTATTGTGTTGTGGTTGCATTTGTTTAGGTAACCCTGAGTTGGTAGTTTGGATTGGTTTGGGGGTTTGAATCTCTGGTTCTTGTAGAGGGTAAATGGTCCACCAATCCAAACCACCTCACCGAGGGGTCCTGGAAGACCAGATACCTCTAAAAAGGACCCTCTGAAAAAAGGTGTTCTGTTGTTTTATGTTTATTTTATGCTTTTCTCTTTTTTCCTTTTTTGTTTTCTGGGGGGGAGCAGGTACCCTTTTTTTGGTGGTCCGGGAAACAGAAAAAAGACCGAAATCTATGCCTGCGTCCAAAGTTATAGTTTGACACATCCACATTATTTGTTTGTTGTTTCAAAACCCCAGTTCAGCACCCATTTCAAAGCCACTTTCAGCGCCAGTTGTTTATGGGCTGGCGGCTGGGCAATGTTTCAGGGGCAACGGGAGCCCTGCCAAGGGCAACATGTGTCCTGCGGGCCGGCCCGCTGCGTCGGAGTGGTTTCGTAGGTTTATGTTCACGCTTCGAATTCGTGGCAGCCGGCTGGTCCTAAAACGCACGATTGTTTCAAGATTTGTTCAAAGTCACCAAATTCAGCTTTGGGTCGGCGTTGTCGTTGAAATCCCTGGGTCTCGTCGGCTGGTTGGGCATGGTCTTGCTGGAGCAAGGAATGAGGGAATGGACCTGGGGATTACCTTATATAAAGGAAACCGTAGGTTAGATGGTATTCCAATTCTCATTCCCTGCATCTCTCGCACCGTAGCTCCTTCCTTGAACCGGGCCCTTCTCCAACAAGAAGAAATCAGACTGGGCCTCTCTTGCTTTTGTTGTTGTTGTTGTTGTTTTTGCAGGTGGAAGATTGGTGGCAAGTTCAAAGCCTGAAGTCTCCTTAATTTACCGTGGCCCCAGTTTGCAATGTTTAGATGGAATCCACCGTCTGTCTGGGGAGGTTCAAGCTCAGGATTCCCCAGATCCCGATTTATGTAGTTTCGATATCACACATGTGTGGCCTTAAAAACTGAACTTCTTTTGCGGGGTTAAGTTGTGTAGTTGCAAATGTAGGAAAAGAGTTAAAAACCATGGCTAGTTAAAATGCAAACACTGTCAGCCAACAGGAGTTGCCCCCCCCCCCCCTTGCTGGTTGTAGCCTACGTGGCTTGAACATCCAAGGGAACCTCCCTCTGTTTCCGAGAAGCTTTGCAAACAAAACTAAACTTGGCCAGCCCGTGTGATTCACGCGCCCAGGGCACACGCAGGCGCAGCTGCGGCCGCTGGCGGACGAGCTGCATGGGCTGTTGCGGCAGGCGGGCGGAGGGTTTGGCCGGAAAAGTTCCCCCACCCCCATCAAAGATTTCGCTGTGGGTCAAAACCAATGGTACCATTTTAGGGTAGGTGCACCACATTTTTTCTTTTTTAGTGGTGATTGGGATGTTCACTGGGGGTACGGGATTTTGACCCATGGATACATGAGAGCTGTGCGCGTTATCATTTGCCCTTGTGATTTATTCTCTCTTTCCGCTGCCATTTAATAGTGGATGTGGAGGGGTGACGAATAAAAGGCCAAAGGCCCCCCCCCCACAACCCCCCAGCAAAAAGGGGAGAAGCTTTTGAATTCTGGGTAACTGCCCCCACAACCCCCCACCTAACACATGGGTGGGAACATGGTAGGGTTTTCCCCGATTTCAGGCGCCCACGCAGGCTCTGGAGGCGGTGCGTCGCTTTGGCTGAGAGGGGCTTTTTGGGATGGGCCGTGGGCCGTGGGTTGCCGGGGGGGGTTTTTGTGGGGTCGTTCGTGGGTTCGGACTATTGGACGGGGCCAAAGAAACTGGGGCCTCTGAAAAATGTGCTTTGTCTTTCGCTATGAGACAGGTTTTGGCACGGTTTTGGACATATTTTTTCTACCCCAGAACTGGGCCAAAAGATGAGGCCCGTCTATTTGGCGCTTACCAAACCTACCTGGCGCTTCAACAATCCGGGATCTTTGGATCTTCGGAGCGGAAGATTGGTGCCATCGAAGGCCTGCGCCGAAGTTATGCTTCGGATCTCTTTTCATGAGTTTTTGCGTATTGAAGCTTTACGCTTGGACCAGAATGAAAAAGTGTCTTGGTTGGCAAAAGGGCAAAAGGTGCCCCTCAACTCTCAATTGGAGGTTTGGCTTTATGCGCATGCTTGTTTACAAAGACATACTGCGCATATGCATATGGCCATGAATTTTAATGGGGAACCACCTCAACAGTGATTGGTGGACATGAATCCCCATGTAAATGATGTCCACCAAAAGGTCCCTTATTAAAATTCATAGCCATATGTGCCCACCTAGGGTCAATGCCTATGCACATATATGCAATATATGTCAATGCTGGTGTCTACATTGGCTATGGGCCTAGGTGTCAAGTACACAGTCTCTAAAAGGCAGCAAGGACTGTAGATATGTCCCTTGAACCGAGGCAAGAAGTACATGTTGCAGCAGCACCACTGTGTTGCAAGCGCAGCGCTGGCGGGCGCATAAACCGACGCCCAGCCGAAATGCACGGATGGCTCCTGATATGAACTCATGGCCATTTTGGGCCCCTTGGTGGCTGGTTTTACATGGCCTCCAGGTGCCCACTGACTAAGCCAAACGTGATGGTTACTTAACAAACGGGTTCCCTACTATGGCTTCATGTCAGGGGTCATACATTCAGCCGTTGACCGATGCACGATTAACGATCGCTTTCCAGCACCGGGTGCGGCGCCTGCAGACAGGATTTGTTCCCAAAGTGACTTACTGGCAGCGTTCTCACGGTTTTCTTGCAGACCTGTGTCTGAAGTCAAGTCTTGAACCCGATGACGCGCCCGGTGTTGCTAATTCTTATTCGATTCAGCAAGCTAGCTGGCAGAGAACAGCGGCATACCAATGCTCGTTTTTTTTCATGCTCAAGGGCGCTTCGCAGTCGCAAGCGCCGGAGAGCAATTCGATGCGCGCATGGAAACTCTTTCTTTGCTGCCTGCACGTAGGCACGCAGCGTGCGAGCGCTCAAGACGAACGGCATCGCGATCCAGTAGCCTTCACCAAGGTTGACCCTGAATCAACTTGGGATCAACAGGGGGCCATCCACAAAAAAATGCATGTTCTTAGAGATTGGAGTCACCCTCACATAATCAACAAGGGGCTCAGGATTCCTGGGTTCCCACAATTAGCCATGATTGGTTTTCCATGTGTTGGGCTGTTAGCTGTTGGGGATGATTTTCTGGAAGTCCTGTTTTGTTTGCTGTGTGTGGGTGTTTGTTTCGGACCTTTTCCTCGGGGAGCGAAGCAGATAGTTTGATCTGCCCTGCGCACACTTTTCTGGCTCCAAGTTCAAGTTGCTCCTTGCCGCTAGTCTGCTCAGGAATGCATGGATTCTAAGTACATCATAGCGAGCTCACAATGGTCCAGAGGACCCTCAACAACCGGAGGGATGCAATTGGACTCGCCCTGACTCATTTGCAGACGCTTTGCGCGCAAGTCTGTGAGCTGGCTCGCCAATTCAAGTGCATGTGAGAGGCCCCGCCTCCGGTCACACAACGAACGAATTCGCCTGCTAGCGTGCCACATGGCCAAAAAGAAGCACATACTGAGAGCGCACGTGGATGGACAAGTTCCAGCACCAGTTGGGCCGGGTGAATTGACTAGCATGGAATAAACCACCAGCTGGTGCCAATTGGAGCACGTAGATTTTCTCAATCCATAGTAGCACCTGGGCCCAGGCTTTGGGTTCATCAGATGGTTCCCGTGAACCTTGGCTGCCTTTTGAATTGCCGGCTGATCAGTCCAGTACGGAGTGTGCATGCTTGGATTTAGCACTTGACATACTTTTGGCATTCCCGCCATCCTAGAAAGGGACCATCCAAAGAGACATGGCCATGTTTTATTCAGATTCTTACTTCTAGAGTAGTGGGGCAAAACAGACACCAAACTGTTTGCGACTAAACTGGTTTGCCCAAACAGTTTGAATAATTTGGAAAAGTGGCTTGCATGGGCCCTCACTTGCCAAACCTTACCAAACACGTGGACATGGTCCGTTTTAGCTGCTGGACGACCTTGGTATCCATGCAGGTTGTCTTTATCGGCCCACACGTGAAAACATGTGGCATCGATTAATTGGCAGCCTCAAACAGCGACACCCACCAAAAACAACTGTCAACATTGGGTTCTGTAATCCGGGATTCCCAGTACAAAAGCAGCCAAACATTTGATTGTTCTTTATGGCTATTTGGTAATGGATCTTTGGACTTCGACTTCTTTGTTGAAACAGCTTGGATTTCCCGTATTGGACCCACAAAAGGTAGACTTTTTGGAGAGGAGTCAGTCAACAGCAAAATATCATGTTAGTCCATTCTGAAGCTGAGGCTATGACATAAAACAGCTCTCCCAAACCTCTCGCTTCAAAGTTCCCTTCGGTTCGTTTCCTCGGGGCTCAAACGCTTCGGACGCTTCGCCCGAAACGAAACCCCACGAGGTCCGAGGAGCACCGGGCCAACGTGTCGCAGGCCTTGTACGCCGACGGCCTCCGCTACGAGGCTGCCGAAGTTTCCGCGGTTTTGTGTTGAGGACGGCCTGTGCCATGGTTGTTGGGAAACATCTTGCATTTTGCTTTTTGTGGTTGAGTGGTTGAAATCCAACCACTTAACTGCTAAGAATTAAGTTTTGCTCCCCTTCCAACGTCAACCAAGGTGCAAACATGTGCAAACTAGCCCTAAGCCCACCTTGAACCAACCGAAAGTCCAGCCTAAAACCACCCCAAACTCACCGAAACCCAGCCAAAAAGCCAACGAATTAAGCCGGAGCCCGCAAAACCAAGCCAGTGCAAATCCCAAACCCAACCTCACTTACCCTAAACCGACCCTAAATTCGACCTAGGCCTTTCCTAAACCCGCCGCAAAGCACACCAACCCTAAACCCACGAAAACCGTGGCCAACCCCAAGCCAACCCTTTCACCCAGATTGACAAGCCCTTGGTTGGTTCATGGGAGGTTATTCCATTGAAGATTCATCCAGATAAATCCAGGTCTAGATGGCACAAAGAGGTGTCCCACCCACAACCCCTCCAATTGATTGGGTGTTGTGGATAAATCTTCCACTGGACTCGTGCGCCTCATCGCCTGCTCGCGCGGATCGCTTGCGAGGAGCTCAAAGCCAGCATCCGGGAAACGCATGACATGCCCTGGCCTCATTCGGCCGTTTCAGGTGTCCTGAGTTTCTTTGGTCCGTTTGTTTGGTTGGCACCCCTTCTTTGGAGGGTTTAAAGAGGAACCAAAAAACAACCACCATTTTTGGTGGCCCACCGCGAAAAACCGTCACACCCATTTGATTGGTTGTTCAGCCGTGGTTTACTTTGCTTTTGTTTATGTTGAAGGTTGCTGCTCCTGACCAGAGTTTGCCGTTGAAGCGCCTTGACTTGACAATTTAGGGAGGAGCTTCCTGCGGCTCAATGCTGAAGTTTGAAGTTGGGCCCCCCCGCAATGTGGAACAATGCCGCAGATATAGATTTCTGGGGAGGTTTGGGGCTAGGCCAGGTGCGCTGGGCTTTATTGATGCCTGACCCAGTCCTCCGATTAGCCAGGCTTGGCCTATGCTTTAGGCCCCGAACCAACACACGTGCAAAGCTAGATCCTCATTCCCATTGTACAAGGATGGGTCAGGAGCTTTCTTGAAGCATGTCTTTCCTTTTTTTTCCCTTGGATGGTACAAAGGAAAAGCAGGCATAGCGGCATACCAAGGGAGGCCATCTCGGTCAGAGTCAATGGTTCTGCTTACTCGGTCGTGTTGCCCTGCGCCACTCTCGAAGCGAGGGTTGGAGTTGTGTTGGTTTTTGCTTGCTGGTGCTCTGTGGGGACTGACCCAGGGGTTAGGAATGAACCTAGGGGTTCCCTCATTCCCTGCTAAGAAGCAGCAAGTTTGGGTAGGGGTGCTGGCAACTGGATGCTTCCGCTTGCACACTCTAGCCAGCAACCCTGGAACGTGGCCGGGTGTGGGTAAGTCCTTGGCCCCTATGTAACTTCTGTGCCCATCTTGATGCACCAAGAGGGGTTTGACCCCAAAAGTACTGTTTGAACCCGGGGGCGTACCCTCCACAAACTCTTTGCGTGTGCCCCAGGCAGCTTTTTTACTTGCCCGCAAGGGGGAGAAGGGCGCTGTGCGCAGGCTTCCAGGAGGCCGACTTCGCCTTGCTCACACGGCCCAAAGCGAATCGACCTGAAATGACCTTTCGGTTTTTCCATGCGGTTCCCATTTTTAGAGGCGGCAGCAGATCGGCTTTTTGTTTCTGGGCCCCAGCGCGACTGAGCTTCCGGGCGCTTTTTTCAGGGCCTCACGTCTCTACGCGCGGCTATCGGTGCCGGGAAGCTTAGCCAGACCTGTTAGCATTGGCCGCTCCAAGAAATGGTCAACTGGTCGGGTCCCTGGTCTTGCAGGGCTGCTGTTCCCCAGTTGCCCAGTTGCGCCTTTTTTTCCTCTTTTTTTTTGGGAAGGGTTCCCCTTTTAAACTCAACCAACCAAAAAAGGAGGCCCTTTTCTTCCCATGGCCACTGGGCATCTGAGGTTATTTTGCTTTGTCATCAACCATTGTGGGTGGAAATGAAGGGTCCCCTGGATTGAGTGTTTTGCTGATCCGTGTAGGACTTACACTCTGTTCTTGCGCTTTGTGGTTCAACACGTCACCTTTGGGGCTCAATTTGCGCGTTGTTCCCTTTGGCGAACAAAGGACAGGTGTTCAAACATATTCAGTCAACTTCCGTTTTGGGAGCGTTTTTTTCAATCGTTTCCCTTGAGACTTCTTAGTGTCAAGCGACGTGAAGATGAGGAGAGCGAGGACATTTGGCGAACCGAGCAGTCGCTGTAGGGGACTCTGGTGCTTAGTTCAATTGAACAAGCCATGCGGGCTTCCCCATGTACTGCAAACTGGGTCCATGACTGGGTGCATGTGTTGGACCCCACTGGCTTCGTGTGTTGAACCCCACAAAGGTCCACGCCAGAAATCGTGGTTACTTTTTGGTTTGACCTTTGGCGGAGTCAACCCCTGAACTATCACAGTTGTCCTCATAGCTTATCAGCAAAGCGTGACTGACTGTGCGGGGCCTTCATGAACCCATTGGGTATCAAGAGGACTTTCCACTGCATCATCTATGGTAGGTGCATCAAAACCTCTCTCGCTGGGTTCATTAATTTTGGGAAGACCATGTTGGTTTCAAGCGAGAAACAGGTGAGTCCTTCAATTCAGTGTCCTGTTCCTTTGACCGAAGCCAAGGCATCGCGCGGGCAGAGGGCTTGTGACCTCCAGGTGCGGCGGGTGGACACAGCGATTCGGTCGGTTCAAAAAAGCTTCCAATGGTTAGTGGAAACAAGTATATACTGATATCCCCAGCTCCTTGGAATGGGGGGGAGGGAGCTTTTTGCCACTGTGTTTAGGAGAGGGCTAGCTTGTCCCTCCGAGAAAGCGATCTTGCCACGAAGGACCCTGTTTGCTACACTCAGGGGGTTTTGACCATTGGAAAACCATGTATGGCAGCCCATGCTCCCCTTTGGGGAAGACCAGGTGGCATGGCATCCTTTTTATGAGAGAATGTAAAGCCGGCCATCCGTGATGTTCAATTTTGTTTTGTAATCTATCGTATGAATGGGTCTAAACTTTGGACTCAATATCATCATGATAGAGGACTTGTTTGTTTTCTTCTGGTTTTACAGGGTACCATTTGTCACTACTGGACATATAGGCATTTTGCCAGGGGATGCATTCGCAAATGGAAGGGAGGGTTTGGCCAAATGCACGTGTGTTCACTTGAGGCTTTGCACCCCTTTTTGGGGTCGGTTTGAGGTAAACCACAGACGGGTCCCTTTCCGGTTCCCGTTTTTTCCCCAAGCACTGCTCAAAAAGGCACCTCCCATCAACTTTGAACTTTGAACTGGCCCAAACAGTGATTTTTACACCCCCTAGACACAGGGAATCCTGTGGCTTTTCGTTCTCCTCCCTCCCCCTCTCAGGTTGCACCTGGAGGATGCGTATGTTAGTAGGGTACAGGTGTGTCAATTGTTTCAACGTACGGTGAAAATCATCTTGGCAATGCACACATCGCCGAAGTCGGGCCAAGCTGATTTTCCTCAAGTTGAGGCCCAATGTTTGAGGAGGCAATCAGCACCTGATTTTGGCGGGTGACCTGCAGAGTAGCAAAGCGGGATTGGACAAAGCCCTTGAGCCCAATCGAAGTGGCGAACCGGGCAATTTCTGAACCGCTTGGTTGCCTAGGAAAGCGAAACGGATAATGTTGACCCCAGCCCCATTTTATTCATAAGGGGGTGTTCCCCTCAAAAAGTGAAGTATTCCCCACTAAACCCAGGGACACCCCCTAATATGAACAAACTGGCGTTGATTGATATGGGGGCAACATTACCCCTACACACACACAGACACACAGACACCCACACAGACACCCACACAGACACCCACGCACCCACCCACCCACCCACCCACCCACCCACCCACCCACCCACCCACCCACGCACGCACGCGCGCACGCACGCACGCACGCACGCACTCACGCACTCACGCACACACCCACACCCACACACCCTCACACCCACACACCCACACACCCACACACCCGCACACCCACACACCAACACACCCACACACCCACACACACACACACACACCCACACCCAGACACCCACACCCAGACACCCACACACCCACACACCCACACCCACACCCACACCCACACCCACACGCACACGCACACGCACGCACACGCACACGCGCACCAACACCACACCACACCGCACCACACCACACCAGACCACACCACACCACACACCACACACCACACACCACACACCACACACCACACACCACACACCACACACCACACACACCACACACCACACACCACACACCGCACACCACACACCACACAACACACACCACACACCACACACACACACACACACACACACGCACACACCACACACCACGCACCACATACCACACACCACACACCACACACCACACAGCACACCACACAGCACACCACACAGCACACACAGCACACACCACACACCACCACACACACACACACCACACACACACAACACACACACACAAGCGCGCACACGCGCACACGCGCACGTCGCACACGCGCAAGCGCGCGCGCGCGGGCGCACGCGCACTCGCACACGCGCACGCGCGCGCGCACGCGCACGCACATACACGCAAACACACACCCACCCGCCCGCTTGCCCGCTTGCCCGCCCGCGCGCCCGCCCGCCCGCCCACCCGCCGGCGGGCGCGCAGCTACAGGTGCAAGAAGTTTGGAGGGTTCCCTTTTGCTGTTTTGAAAGGAACGACAAGGACAAGGATTTGTGGCACAGATTTGCCTCACTTTCCGATTCAGGCTGGAGAGAGCGCAAGCAACAAAGACAGTGGCACTATCTCTTCCTTTTGTTTAACTGGGGTCTCATTGACTACTTGCTACTGGGGCCACTGGTTGCGAGCCAGGCACTCGGAGATGGAGGAAGCAGGCGCTTGGAAGCCGACGCAACTTTGCGAAATCATTGGGTGTGTCTTTTTTGGTGACCCAACAAATGGCAACGATTTCCTTCTGGGTTTCCAAGGGGGGAACCAACCAAAAGAAGGGTACCAACTAAAACAGGAGCCACATACAGTTGAATTTGGATTAATCTGCAAAACTGTACTAACCAGCGGTGGCTCCTATTTTTGCAGGGAAACGCTGGTATTCGGGTTTGCCACCCAAACAGGGGACTCCTGCCCAATGCGTGATTGGTTTGCGTTTCCTTGCAGCAGCCTCGACAAGGTGCTTCTTTCAAAAAGGCACTTCGAGGGGCAACCTGAGCTGTCCTTTGTGTAGAATATGGTTTCTGTGGTGATGTGTCGTGGGAACTGGTGATGCGGTTGATGCCGTTCTTCTGTTGGTGCCGTTTCTGATTTTGGTTCATCACATGTTCAGGTGGCTACTGCAGGTTGCGGGGCATACTTGTCGGGAAGATCACTTGAGTAGCAAACAGCAGGTTTGGCCCTTGAGGCCAAACTAGCCTGTAAGTGAGTACTGGCAAATGTTGGGGTGATCGGTGCCCTGTGCTTTTTGGTGAGTTGAGTTTGTTTGAATTCAAAGGCCCGAAGGTGCTTAAGCTTGTTCTGAGGCTAATCAGGCCAATGCGGCGGAACTCCAGGGTTCTATAGGACAATCCTTAGCGTGAGTTCTTTTCTTTTGTTGTAATCTGCACCCTCCGCAAGGCGGACTAGAAAGCAACAACAACACGTGCATGTTAAACAATGATCCACAGGAAGGCTCACTGGCCCAAAGTCGTTGCCCCAAAACGGCTTGACCTTTGGCTTCGTCCGATCGGGTCTTCCTTTCTCCGAAGGAAAACCCAACTGGTTTGATGATCGATCGTTGGAGCACCCCTTTGGCCTTGAGAGTTCAAGCGGGCCACACCAAGCCAAACCATTGACATGGGAACCTTCGATTTGCTTAAGAATAGGTTTCCATTTTTCTTAAAAACAAAACATCAGTACCGGAAAGATGTGTTGTTTGTTTTTCCGGGGGGCTTAAGCAAATGGAAGGAACCTGATGAACCCGGGGTCCTGAACACAAACTCCTGTAGCGCGATGTTTGGATGGTTGTGCCTCAATGCTCGTAGGGCATGGAAGCCCAAGGTACCCCCCCCTCAACGGAAGCCTCGATGGATATGGCCTTAGTGGGGCAAGGTTTGCTCACCTACAGGCCTTTCACAGGATTCCCGGCAGTGTCCAGTGTCCATGGGAAGGGGGGGGGCTGCGGTACCATGGGCAACGATCTATAGATGCCGTCTTATCCTGATTGAAACTGAGTTGCCCCAAGCGAATTGGTGTTTTGTCCTTTCGGTTTTTCTATGCGTGGGAAAGATCATGTCCGTAGGTGTCCTTTTTGGTTGTTTTGGTAGAAAAATAGATGGCCCTGGTTTACTTGGTGGTTTCATCATCTACCAGGGACATCTATTTGCCCCGAAAGGACACTTATGATCATGTCCCCTGCTCGGTCGGGGCTTCGACGGGTGTGCAAAAAACAAATGAATGTGCCACTTGCTTTGCCTGCATCTCTCGCATCTTGGCTCAGTGGCTTAGTAGATCACCTTACTGGAAGATGCCAAGTCCCATGCTCCGTAGCTTTGCCTCATGGAGCCAAACGGAGCGATTTTTCGGGGGGGCATTTCGGGCCTTAAGGGGTTACGTCAGCTTTTGGAACAAGCATTGCAGAGAGCAATGGATCCATGAGTACCTCCACTCTGCTGCATTCCTGGGTCAAGCGGTTCTTGCTCAATGATGTTGGCAAGCCACTGGTAGAATGAGTGCACATTCGCAGACGCATCCATGTTGGGGACTGGGGAACCAAAGTCAGCCTTGCAGAATTGAACAGACCAGTGCTACTGTTCGAGGAGAAGCAGCTCCGTTCCAGCGCAAACTTGGCTTGAAGTGTCGCCTGCGGCGCAGTAGCGCCGCGTCAAAACGCGGCTGCATCACCTTTCTAGTGCATGCTCCTTGCCTGCAGTCAGGAACCGGGTTGTGGGATCAAGGGGTTTATCCCCACTTCCGCGCTAGAAGGAATCTCCCCTTTCTATAGGGGGGTTAGTCTTGGGAAGCCCTTTGTGTTGTAGCACAGAACTGGTCATTTCCCACAGCCCTGGTCAGGAAAGGTAGCCGGAAGTGCTTTACCATTTTAGACCCAGGTGATTTTATTCCATGTTTTGGATGATGTGTGTCGATTCCGCTGGGAGGGGGGGGGTTCGGCTTTTTCCAGTCGGGGGTGGGATATGCGGTTTGCATATGGCTGTGGGTCACAACCAATAGTACCATTTTGGGGTAGGTGCACCACTCATTTTAGTCTATTTTAGTGGGGATTGGGATGTTCACTGGGGGTACGGGATTTTGACCCATGGCCATAGTTTGAAGTAGGGTCTAGGTGCTGTGTAGACTTCGTTTCCAGGCATGGCCAGGCGGAATGATATGACACCAAAAGCAAGCACCAACAGCTTCCAGTGGGCATGTTGGTGCTGAAATACCTCCTGCAGGGCCAACGATTCCACCCCTCGGACGAACAAAAGAGCCCTTCCACATGGGGTTGCTGAATTCACAAAGGCAATGATCCCCAAGCTGCTGGACGAAGCTGCAACATTATGAAGCTCGGTGCCCACCCATCCATTGGCGGGGAATACTCGGTGTCATGGATCTGGCTCAGTGTCAGTGGCCAACAACCGGCCGGGGACTGCCATTTAACGAGTTTCAAGTGAAGAGCAAAGTGGGTTAGGGGCAAACGTGCGGGCTACTTGTAGTATCTACTCAACGCGAGAAGTATTGACACATGACCAGGATGCTTCTAGTAGCCTACTGTCCATTTGTGCCTGACAATAACTCATTGCAAGCAAGTGACTCCTACGGCTGTTGCACACTGGAGACGTGTTCAAACAGTACTTCGGCTTTCAATGGAAGACCCGACCCCTGGGCCCCTCCATTAGACACCGCGGAGGTGTTTGGGGGTCACAAAACCTCGGCTTTTTGAGGTTCCTAAATACATCGGGAGCCTTTGGGTAGTACCAATATGTCATATTCGATCATGTTGAGAAAACTGGATCATTCCCGGTTTCCAGGCCAGACACATGTCATTGGGGCACTCAAACGCCAGTGATCCGTTGAGAGCTGTCAGGGCCAGCGTTTGGTTATGGGCGCTCTCTGTGCCTGCGAGAAGGCGTGCCGGAAGAGTGGAAATGGGAACCCCAGGGCAGCAACAAAAACGTCCCGGGGGAGGTTCCCCTCGAGTGATCGATTCCCCAAACTCACGACCCCCCGACTTCAACTGCATGGGGTTGGTGAATCCGTGCCAGTATTTCACACCTCGTCTCTTAAGGTTTACACCCCAGATGTAATCTGTCGTATGTTCCTGAATCCAGATCACACCCCCAGCGAAATTGACAAGGGGGAGTGCAGAAAGGGATGCAACTCGTTGAGTTGGTTCATGAATTGGAACCGGGTTGGGTGTTCCGGCCTTGCGGTCGAGGATTCCCGGAACCTGTTTGCAAGGGAACCGGTGTGCATCACGTGCCAAGGGTTTAGGAATGAATGCATGTCAAAACTTGGAGCAACCAAGCAAGCTCTTCGCAATCTGAGTGCTCAGAATTCGAGGGAATGCTCAGGCGTTTCATGAAGGAATTCACGTATTCACGCGCAGCTGTCCAGTTGCGATTGCAACCCAAAAGTTCAGCTAGTTCAGAGAGGTTCGGCTTCCTTTGTATGGAGAGCAGGCAGCGAGATTGCTTGGGCGCAGCCTTGCCATGTAGGCGTGCCATCTTTTTGCAAGTGTAGCCCTTTGTGAGGACTGCATTGCTTCAAAGAACCGCCGGTCCTTGGCCAAAAATGCAAAATGATGCAGCAGGATTGAAAGCTTCCTTGTGTTGTTCGGAACCTGAAAAAAAAACCACTTGTGACGCTTCAGCAAGGGAAATGAGAGAGGAGATGCTCAGTCCAAATCCGAGCTTGCCTTTTGGCTTCCCCTTTAGTCCCTTTTCCGTCAAGGTCCCAAGCGGCCAACCTGGCATTTCCAGGTATGATGGCAATTGAGTATGAGAAACCAACCATATTCAGGGCTCCTTAAAAGAAATCCATTTTGCAACCAAGTGACACATGTTGCTTTTTCAACACCAACATAAAGGTTGAAACCACCATTTACAAGTTGCAATGTTCAGGTGTATAATGGATCCGGATCCCTGCATATTTCAAGCATGGGATCCTGCGAGACCGATGGAAGCGACCGGGGCCCCACTGTCCACTCGCTAGGCCGAACAGGCCCCGAAGGAGAGCGTGGGCCCTGCGCCTCAGAACGTGCGGCTGCCTGGCAACCGGGGGAAGGGGCCCGCGCCGAGTTTCACTGCGAAGAACGGCCTGGGTGTGGATACTTCTTTGGAGTTGGCGGAGGGGGGGAGGGAGCCCAAATAACCCCCAAATAAGGCCTTATTAAGGGCTTAATAAGGGCTTATTTGGGCTCCCCCTCCCTTTTCCCCAGCCCCATGATTGGCACAACTTTGGGGGCCCAAATTTTGAAAAGAGACACCACATTTGGCCTGGCCTGGAAGTTTGCTCGACTTTTCCGGGATCTTTTTGGACTCGATTTTGCAGTTTGAGGTTCACTACATACGGGCCGGAAAGCCGCATACTCTTTGTTGGGGGGGTAAAAGTTGAGATCGTTTTGGGAAATGTATAGTCTCTCTACGTGTTCAATGTTTTGACTTACTTTTTCCTTGACGGGAATTGAGGCTCGGTCCAAATATCCAATCGCCCATGGTTGGGTTCACAGGAGAGCCAAAGAACATTGACCATCAACGCCTAAGAGACGAGCCCGAAATTATCCATGTCCATGCGAGTAACATCCCATTTAGACCATTGACCATGGCTTATTGATCAATTGCCCAAAACGATTCGACCTTTTGACCTGTTGGTTTTCCAATGTTGGTTCAGTTTTAGTCAAGGTCCCAAAAGTTTAAACTTTTATTTCAGGTTCTTGGGGAGGTGAGTTATATACTTTTCTCGATTGCTTTTCAGGAAATTTGTCAGAAGAGAATGGTTGGATCATGTAGTGGCACTCGAGCGGACTTCATGAAATGTGTGCGCTTGGTGTCAAGTTGTTGTTAGATTCTATTGGCGGGTGGACGATATGCCCACGCCTTTCCATTTTGCAATGCTCCTGCCACAGCCGAAACTAGCAGGAAGCCGGACATGTTTCACACTGACTCGGAGCCATAAGGACCCGAGGCATGAAAGCCATGTCTTGTCAGAAGGGGTTCGCCTCAAACAGACCTCAGATGTTGAGGAACTTGGATTTGAAATGCAAAGGGGACAAATGGCTGCTGTCCCTTTGGCTTCCCTCCAAACCAACCTGAAAAGCCACTTGGCGCTTTGGTTTGGCCCATTCAGCATGATGTTCCTTGGTAGGGGTGCGGCTTTCCACCCAAACGGTGCCAGCCCTGGTCGCCTGGGCCGCATTTTTGTTTGGCAGGAAGCCAGCGTGCTGAAGTTCCTGTCGCGGGTGAAGCTCTTCCAACGACTGCCAAAGGCGTCCGACTTCGGTTTCGAGCCGCGGGCTCGTGTTTGGACGAGAGAGAGGGGCTTTTGTCTGAACCACCTGCCTGCAACTTCATTTTAATTTTAACACTTGTTTTTGCTCGATGCGGTTTGTCACACACGTTCTGGCCGACTGAACAAATGGGCCGGTGGGGCCGACTTGGAAGGAACTTGCCCGATTCTATGGGAAATGGTCATGGCTATCCTGGCAGGCTGCTGCTTTGCATGGACAGCCCGCAACTGGCTTGCCATGTGGGTGATGCTGCTGATTGCCCTGCCTGGACAATACTTCTGGATTGAAACCCCGGGGCTGATGAGGCAACTGAGCTTGTTCTGTGTGATCCTGCAGTTCTAGATTTGACCACTTTTCGAGAATTGCGTCCGTTTGCGCGCGCGTGTGTGTGTGTGTGTGTGTCCGTTTTGCGGATTGTTGCGCCCGATTTGCGGCATTTTTGGGTCGCAATTTTGCACAACAACACATGGTCAGACCAAAGGTCATTTCTTGCTTCCAATTCCTGTCCCTGTGCTGGCTCCACTTCTTCACGGCGCGACATTCAGGATCTGCAACAAAGCTAGGTGGTGGGTGCCTAGAGCCGCAGACTCAGCTACCCCGAAAATGCCTTACAGGTAAGAAACGCACTTCTTCTTCTTTTTTTTAACAAAATGTGTCGCTTTCTCAGAAAACTGCTCGATTGCGACAACGACCAGTTTTTGAAGGCCACTTCCAGAAAGAGTAGTCAATGTCCAATTGAACCACAAGAAGTGACTGCTTGACGCTGCAGGTGGTTCTCTCTGAAGGGCTGAAGGGGGGGGGGCAGTATCCCAAGCCACCCGAGTTGGTACACTTCGAGCCCCAGGAGCCCCAGAAGCTTGGGGCAGTCGCCCATAAGCTGGTAGGGTCCCACCTCAATCCCCGTTGGCTTCCGGGCCCTAGATCGATGTGTTCAGGTGTTTTTTTCTTTGGATTCGGCGCCCACTACAGACGGGGTCAACTTAAAGAATCAGCGGCTCTCGGTGCTGGGAAGAATGTATAGCTTCAGAACAGGGCCCCTAAAAGGATACGTTTTGGCAAGTTGAAAGATCACTTTTACCATACTTTCACCCCTTGATTCAAATGATTCATTCCTTTGCAAAGCAGCTGGTTCTTTATGTGACTTTTTGTTGAGGAGCCCTGCAGAAGCAGTTCCGGAAAGCCAAAACTGCCCCCCCCCCCCGCAAGCAGGCGGCGAAAAAATGGATCACCCTTGCATTTTGTTGGCCGAGGGTGCCACTTGTTTGGGTACCCGGCTTAACTCTCTCCCTGAGTTCCTGGACTTTAGGCACTTTTTGGAAGACCATGTTAGTTTTCACCCAACAACTTGGACTTGTTCTGGCCCATCCACTCGATCGGAAGTGAGTTAATAGGCATGCTAAAGGAAGCAACGAAAGCAGGGCCCGAAATTCGGGCCCAAGTCCAGACCTTTCACCTTCATAAGAAAAGGGCATGGAGCTCACCCCGTTTTGCCCATAGATGCCCTCCTCCGAGAAATGGGCGAAATTAGTTGCACTTTCTCAACGCATTGGGCATGACAGAC
This sequence comes from Effrenium voratum, assembly GCA_963377175.1. Classification (NCBI taxonomy): domain Eukaryota; class Dinophyceae; order Suessiales; family Symbiodiniaceae; genus Effrenium; species Effrenium voratum. The sequence goes on along the minus strand of CAUJNA010003550.1, from coordinate 481,398 downwards.
TGCGAAGCAAAGTAAAGGCAACCAGCACGGCTCAAGACGGGCAAAGGCGCCCTTAGTTTTTGTGTGTTGTTCTATTGGTTGAATAAATTCATTGATGTATTGCCCCATTTGATGAAGGCCTTCTACATACAGTCGACTTTTGCACCTTGACCGGATCCATGCGTCACATGGGAAGGCCCTAAAACAACCTTTGCGGCACTGAAGTTTCTGGGTAGGAGCTGCACACCACGCTGGCATCGGCGTGTTGGAGCCCCGGAGTGCTGAAGGTCTTTGCTAAGTTCTGCTTCCCACAATGGTCCCTAGCACCACTTTGACACCATGGGGACACCAGTACTTGTTGGTATTTATAAGGGAATCATCAGAAACCAGGGTTTCTTAGATGGTGCCGGATTTCGTCCATCCACAGTTTGGAATAAGGTACCCCCCCAAATGGGTGGTTTCTTGTTTGCTTTCCCGTTGTTGCCATCCCCCACAAAAAAGGCACACCCCTATGTTTCCCTGACACATGTGAAAGGAAGAAGGCACACCTCATATCGGAAGGGTTGACAAGCCAGGAGGGCTCCACCTTTTATTTCCGGGTCCAGTGAGGGCACGTGAGGCTACCTGTGCAGACACACGGATCGCTTCTGGGAAAATTCTGAGGCGTGCCGGTGGAATACAAGCCCCGGGCGCGCATCATCAACCAGGGAGACGATGGACCGGGGACCCAGGAGTCGCCTCCAGTGATCTCAACTTCACGTCAGAGCCCCAAGATCAGTTGCCCCCCCTTAGGGACCCGGAAATAGAAGGTGATCACCTGAAAGGGACCTTCACTAAGGATAGGCCGGTATTGGAACACCCCTTTGGCAAATGCACGAGTGGGGGGATAGACCAAGATTAGTCCAAGATCGGAACACCAAAGGTCAAAAGGCTGGCTGTGGGCAACTGAGTAAGGACTTGAGCCCCTCGTTGTAGCAGAGAAAGAGTTGGGAGGCCAGCCAGTTTTCAGCTCCAAAACACCAACCGCCAAACCGCCAACTAGAGGGAAGCTGCCACCTCCATTTTTGTGGGTTCACTGCTTGGCCCCGAAATGGATTCCAGGTCTTCTTGAAGTCTTGTACCACGGATCGGTGGGCAACTGGGTAAACAAATCAACTTGGGATTGTCAATAAGAGGATGGGTTCGAACTTCAACAACATGATGTTTAAAGAGAATGAAACCAGACACAACGACTGCAGGCATGGTTTGGTGAGCACAAAAGGCACGCATGATGGTTCTTCAAAACCGTTTGAGCACAGGCAGCGCCAAACCCACAGTATCGTTGGATCCCAACTACCATAGGATTCCGTGTTTTTTGTTTGTTTTTTTTTGTTTGCTTCCTTCCATTTAATTTGGTTAAAAAAACACAGATTTTGCCCTGTTGGTTGTAAAGGGAATCTATCACTACTGAAAATATTGTTATTGTTTCCCGGGGGCTTAAGCGAATGGAAGCTTCCTTTCGTGGGGAAGAAGTCGTTTGTTCAACTCCCATGGGGAGTTGCTCAAAGCATTGCTTCAAGCTTTCATTCGATAGGACGTGCAAGAACCTGCCTCAAAGACGAATCGAATGTTGAATGTTACAGAAAGCCAGAAGGGATTGGTGTGATTTCTGCTTTTCCTGGGCCCCTATTTGGCACCGTGGTTCCCTTGCAATTTGGGTTGGCTTGAAGGAACCTCAAGATCGCCCTTCGGGGTCCTTCAATTGGGATCACAAAATCTAGAAAAGGACCGTCCATTGGAATGGAGCTCAGGCAAGTCCTTAGTCCCCGTTCCTTGACCTGGTTGGACGCGTTTCGTAAATTCGTTTCTCGCTTTTGTTTGCGTCCCAACCCACCTTCCCCTTTGGATTTCCTGAGCAGGGTTGCCCAGGATTGTTTGCCTTTACCAGGACACGCATTTTTCTAGCATTGCTTCAGGTCTTTGCGGTGACCGTGATCAATGAGTTCCCCTAAATACGCGATGAATTTGCGACAGCCTTTGTCGCTTACAGGGCTTGGCGCATTGAATTGAACTGCCTTGATTGACTAGCGCCTGGATCCAACACATAAAGTATGTGGCGTTGCAAGTAAAATCCAGAATCCACAAGCAGCTTACCAAGAGACATCTCCACCCCTGGAATTCCATTTCTGGCAAGCCATTTTCCCGACGAAGACTAGGCACAATGGAATCGGGTCCCGGACCGCCCAACCTCCCCTGAAGATACGGGGGATCGAAAGGCCTTTTGACCTTTTGGTCTTCCCATGTCGGTCCATTTTTTGTAGAGGGTAAAGCTTTTGTCTCCAGGCCCTTTGGCCAACTGAGAAGTAGATTGACCGGTTTTCCAGGTTTGCCAACCGCGCGAAACGAATTCTTTGAGCTGAGGCGATGAGTTCTTTATCATCCAAGTGGGCGAGGCTGACGTCGAGGTGAACGGCAAGAAGGCGTCTCCCGGTGTCACCGCTGCCCCTTTGAAGGGGCCCAAAGTGATATGACCTGACATGACCTTTTAGTTTCTCAGTTGTGGCGACTATTTGTGGCCCCAAAAGGTTGACCCTTTTTACTTCTGGATCCTTTGGTTGTCTGAGGGGTTGAAAGGGGAATGGAAGGGACGCCACGACTGGTCTTCGTGTGACCAAAAAGCCTCCAAGACTTTTTGGAGACAAACCGCTTTTTGCTGACAAAGAGTTGGACAAGCGAGCCCTTTTGTCCCCCTGATCACTGGAGGTCTGGGCAAAACAAGAAGCCATGCCTCGCATAGCTCAGAGACTGCGCAGGTGGCGACGCTCAAAGCCAACGCACCTTGGCCGCACCCTTTTCTGCGGTACCCGTCTCCGTTGAAATGGACAAGGACACCAAATGTTAGGGCCCCCAAGGCGCTAAATGGCAACCATAGTGGTTGATTGTCCCGAAAGGAAGCCCAAAGGAGATGAGTCTGGTTTGATTTTTAATTGACTTAAAGAAAAGTTTGGCGCCCGTTTTGGATGTTGCTTGGAGGGTTAAATAAACCCCACCCAGTCTGGGCGGAATTGGGGCTGGGCGTGAAAGTACTTGCGTGATACTCCAATTTCCCCCCCCCCCCCGACCTCCTGGCAATCATGAAAGCTGCGGGTGTTTTTTTGTCCTTTTCTGCACGCTCGCTGAAGCAGGCTAGCACCACTTTTCAGCAGCATGTACGCAGGGAATCTGGCTTGTGGACATCATCGAGTGTTATGTTCACCAGCCACTTGTGAGAGTATTGCCCATGAACATCACATGTTTTTAAGGCAGACCAACTTCCATTTGCTGAGGACTATGTTCTTAGCTTCCCCTGTTGGTGTTAAAGCGCATCTAGCACTACGTTTTTTTTCCCTGTTGGTTTTAAAGGGCATCTTTCACTACGTTGTTTTTTTTCCAGGGGGCTTAAGCAAATGGAAGCCAGAGAGAGCCAGCAGCTTAGGACTACTTCGGCGAGAATGCGCTGCTGCGCAACGAGCCCCGCACTGCGACCATCACGGCCCGCACCGCCCGGGCTCCGAGGTTGTTGGTTTAAGAGCTCGATCCACATGTCCGATCCATGGTCCCCCAGTAGTGCCCTTGGAGCCCTTTTTTGGGGGAGGGTTCCCCTACTAAAATAGACTACAGACAAAAGGGTACCCTTATTCTAACCTCTTCACTGGAGGACGTAGCCAGTCCATGGTCAACGGGGGAGGCAACTTGGTTTGAACAACCAAACAAGGACACCGTGTGTTTAGGCATGTTGAAACAGCCTAACTCTAGTGGTCATGTTGTTTCTTCCCCACCCGCCAGGAAGGGGTTGTTAGATTTTATTTTGGAATCCGCGTTTGCGATGCTTCTACACCACGCCCCCACCCAGCATCCCGCCAGAGCAGCTCGCCTGTGGATCCCCCCGCAAGAGCAGCTCGCCAGTGGATCCCGCCGAGTATCCTGCCAGAGCCGCTCGCCAGTGGGTCCCGCCCAGTATCCCGCCAGAGCTGAGTATCCCGCCAGAGCGGCTCGCCAGGATGCCGCCGAGTATCCCGCCAGAGCGGCTCGCCAGTGGATCCCGCCGAGTATCCCGCCAGAGCGGCTCGCCAGTGGATCCCGCCAAGTATCCCGCCAGAGCCCACCAGAGCAGCCCGCGAGTGGATCCCGCCGAGCATCCCGCTGAGTATCCAGAGTGGCTCGCCAGTGGATCCCGCCGAGTATCCCGCCAGACCTCGCCAGTATATCCCGCCAGGGCTCGCCAGTGGATCCCGCCGAGTATCCCACCAGAGCAGCCCGCAAGTGGATCCCGCCGAGTATCCCGCGGAATATCGCAGAGTAGCTCGCCAGTGGATCCCGCCGAGTATCCCACCAGAGGAGCCCGCCAGTGGATCTCGCCAAGTATCCCGCCAGAGTAGCTCGCCAGTGGATCCCGCCAAGTATCCCACCAGCTTTTGTGTTGCTTTGGGTTGTGAATAAGCAACTTCGTTTATTCCCCCCGTCGGGTTTCTTTTTGGACGGGGCTTTGCTTTTGTTAACGGGCCCGATGTTTGAGTTCTCGAGATCGGCTCGCAGACAAGTGGAGTTTGACACGCAGACAGGTGGATAAGGCTCTCAATGCAAAGCTTGTTGAGCAGTCATAGGCCCCAAGCCACTCGAAAACCATGCTTGAATTCACACAACCGTGTTCACGGTCGTAAGCTCGTGAGTGTGGAGGGTGGGGATTGCTCGAAGCGAAGTATTTGTTTTTGTTTTGGCGGGGAGAACTCGGGGGGGCACCCTCGAAGTTCTTCAATTGCAATGGTTCCTAAGACGACCTCAACAAGGGTCTCTTCAAACCAGCAAAGACCAGTTCCCTTGCCCTTTAAAAGGTTCTGGAAAAGGGTACCCGCAAAAATGACATACTGATTACGACTATGAACAGCGCCTCAGAACCTACATGGTCCTGCTCCCGGTTAAGTTTGGCAAATCATCTTTCGCAAGCATTTTGATAGAACCGAAAGGGCACATTTCCGTCGGCTGCTCATATCTGTCAGCACCACGCTGTGATGATGTAGACCCCTGTGGGGTAAAGTGTGAGTAAATGAACCTATGAACATATATAAATCGACTTATTCGCTGCTTCACAAATTTTCACATGGAACACCGAAGGTGGGTCCATTCCCCAAAAGGCGTTCCTCTACAGATGAGTTTGTTGCTTTGGTAGTTCCATGTTCATGCGTAGGGGGGGGACACCACCAATCCCTTTTACCAAAGGAAGTTTAGAAGGAACTTCCGTGTTACGGCAACTAAGTGAAAGCTAGCTCTCTCAGACAAATGACAAGAGAAGGAATAAGCCCACGAGGAAAAATGCGCGCACGTGTGGCAGGGGAAGAGAAAGACGCAAAAAACATGGCCCTGTGCGTGAATCGGCGTTTTCGGAGATGAGAAAGTCGCAAAACGCGTGGCGCTGTGCGTGAATTGGCGTCTCCGGAGACGCGAAAGCTAGCCTGTCCGCGGCGTCTGGTCGGAGCGGGCTCGGAGCGGTCTCGGAGCGGGCTCGGCGCCGGGACATTAGCACGGCAACGCAGAGGTTGCGCAAGAATTGAATTGCGTGGCAGGCGCAGCATTTTGGTGAGGTCGGGTGCAGATTTCGTGGCAGGCGCGGCACTTTCGCAAGGTCAACTTTTCTCAAGGTTTGAATTGCGTGGCAGGCGCAGCACTTTCGCAAGGTCAAGTGCCAAATTCGTGGCAGGCGCAGCACTTTCGCAAGGTCAAGTACAGAAAACGTGGCAGGCGCAGCACTTTCGCAAGGTCAAGTGCCAAATTCGTGGCAGGCTTGGCCTTTTGGCAAGGTCGGGTGCAGTTTTCGTGGCAGGTGCAGCACTTTCGCAAGGTCAATTGCAGAATTCGTGGCAGGCGCAGCACTTTCGCAAGGTCAAGTAAAGATTTCGTGGCACGCGCAGCACTTTCGCAAGGTCAACTTTCGCAGCCGGGGCTCGAAAATCGCAACTCTTCAGTACAAAAGTAGTACGCGAAGTCAACTTTCGCAGCCGGGGCTCGAAAATCGCAACTCTTAAGTACGAAAGTAGTACGCGAAGTCAACTTTCGCAGCTGGGGCTCCAAAATCGCAACTTTTAAGTACGAAAGTAGTACGCGAAGTCAACTTTTGCAGGTTGGGCTTGAAAATTGATAGGCAGATAGAGAGATAGCTAGAGAGATAGATAGAAAAAGAGATGGAGAGAGAGATAAATAAAGAGAGAGAGAGAGATAGATAGATAGATAGATACGCGGGAGATAGATGGAGAGATAGAGAGATAGAGAGATAGATAGATAGATAGAAAGAAAGAGAGATAGAGAGATAGATAGCGAGATAAATAGATAGATAGATAAACAAACAGAAGATAGATAGACAGATACATTGATAGATAGAGAAATAGATAGATAAATAGAAAGAGAGATAGAGAAATAGATAGATACATAGGTAGATGGATAGAGACATAGATAGATAGATAGATAGATAGATAGATAGATAGATAAATAGATAGAGAGGTAGATAGATAGATAGATAAACAAATAGAGAGAGAGAGAGAGAGAGAGAGAGAGAGAGAGAGAGCGAGAGAGAGAGAGAGATAGAGGGATAGAGAGGTACATAGAAAGAAAGAGAGATAGAGAGCTAGGTAGATATCTAGATAGAAAGACAGAGATAGATAAATAGATAGAGAAGATAGAGAGATAGATAGATACGCAGATAGATAGCTAACAGATAGATAGGTAGGTAGGTAGATAGATAGGTAGAGAAAGATAGATAGATAGACCGATAAAAAGACAGAGAAGAGACAAAAGAAAGAACAGCGCAAAAAACAAGCAAACGAAAGAACGAAAGAAAAGACAGATAGAAAGAAGGAAAGAAGGGAGGAAGGAAGGGAAGAAAGGAAGAAAGGAAGACTGACGGAGAAAAAAGAAACAATGAAAAGGAAGAAGAAGAGGAAAAGAGTCAAGAAAAGAAAGAGAAAGAGAACTATAGTTTTTGGATTTTTTAAAACTTCCGCCCACCGGCTTCGCCGGCTCTACTGGTAAGTGGTATATACCCTCCATACCTTCCTCAACCCAAACCTGAAAACCAACCCCTGGTGTCCACTACCAAACACCCATGCGAAGACTGGACATATATGTTCCTGTGGATGGACGAAATCCGCTCGCACCACTTTGAAACCCTGGTTAAAACCAGAACCTGTGTTGCAGTATTTCCCGGTGAATCGAATCAGATACCAGGCTTTCTGAACGGTGCCTGAGAGGATTCCGCAACCATCCATATGGGTGGCTAGTGGTTGCATACCCCATTGAACCCCTGGGGGGTATGTGACCTTTCCTGTTGGTTTCCGTTCAAACCGAGCTGAAAAACCGAGAGCCTTGACCAAAATACACGGCCATGGCACCTGCCACAGGTAGGAAGGGTAACCCATACAACAAACCATATACAAAACGAGAAAAACCAGATATCCAATATCCCTTCAAACCGACAAAATCCGTGAACCCGCCTGGGGATCGGTCTCCGGTGGTGGAAAAACCCGTGGTGGAAGCGATCGCTCGATGGCTCGACCCGAGGACCTGCGGGCCTTGAAGTTGGCGCGGGATCGCTTCGACCTGCTGGGCCTGAGGTGAGGGGAGAGACCGGCGGATGAGGGTAACAAAGAAAGTGAGGTGGGGTCCCGGTCCCCTTGCTTCCCCTTTTTGTTTGAGTTGGTACCTGGTTTTGATTGATTTTGTGGGGGAGAGGTTCCCCTTTTGTGGAGTTGGTACCTGTTGTTTGTTGTTTGTTTGTTTTTGAGGGAAAGCAAAAGGAAGACCCGCCCTTTTCTGGGTACCTCAAAAAAGACGCACCCAAGTAGGACAATGCAACACTACCATATCCCCGTTCTACTTGTTAAACAGTTTTTTTCTTGGTTTTCGGGGCCTAGGAGCAGGACCGATCCTTTGCCCCTTGCGGTTGACCCTAGCCTTGTATCCATTCCCACCGCCGTACCCCTTCCCCATCAACCCCTACTCCATCTCTTCCCCTTTACCCTCTCTACCCCCTCTACCCCCTCTACCCCCTCTACCCCCTCTACCCCCTCTACCCCCTCTACCCCCTCTACCCCCTCTACCCCCTCTACCCCCTCTACCCTCTCTACCCCCTCTACCCCCTCTACCCCCTCTACCCCCTCTACCCCCTCTGCCCCCTCTACCCCCTCTACCCCCTCTACCCCCCCCCCCCGCCACCCGCTCCCTTTTCTTGCAGCCCTCCCCTGCCCCCCCAACCCTCCTTCCAACTCTCCTCACCCGCTCGGCTCGCAGGGAGCGCCTGGAGTTCCCTCAGCGAAAGGCGGTGGGCGGCGGCGGCAAGGGGGTCCGGCACCTCAGGTGCGACACCAACCAACTGCTGTGCCCAGTTGCAACCAGTGGGTTTGCTTACCTTTTCATTTTTCAGTCAACCAGCCAAGAAAGGATGCTGGTTCTTCTTTCCCCCATGGAAATCCACGCAGCTGAGCAGATATTTTAGTTAAATATGGGGCTTGATCCAAAGGTCCTTTACATGGGATGACCATTGGGGAACACACACAAAATGTGTCCACTCAATGAGAAAAGTTACCCATGGTCGTTCAGGGGCCAGTATTCCGTGTGTGCACATATGTTTACACATATATATGCTTAGCATGACTAAATCATGCAGTTAGAGGATGTATGTTTACACGCACTTTGTATATACTCACATATGCAACGCACCCATAGGTATTTTGATTATCATCTTCAAAACGGTGTTTGTATAGATATCACATTTATGCTCGGCTACTAGGGCCGGTTCCATAAGAGCTTGTATGCGTACATGTCATTGGCCATGCGGGTACCAAAGGCAGGGCCCCAGTCTGAAGAGTCCCACCAAACGCAAGCCCAAAATGGAGTCATAGTCCCAGGTTCACAATGTGTTTCCAGGCCTCTTGGTTCGACTGTTAGTGTTTGGTTGTATTTAGAGGGTGTTGAGAAGCTGGGGGGTCGACTCACTTCAAGTCCTTTGCAAGCCATGTCACAGGACTGGACACGTGGGTCAGTGCTGACAGCTTTGGCATTCTTATTAGCAGCTGCCACCGGTGTCTTTCGTCAACATCAGTGCCAAACCGCAAGGTTACATGCGCCAAACCGGTGTCGCAAACAGCAGTTCATCGAGCAAAAATACCGCGCCAATGCAGGGAATCCGTGAGGCCTGTGTTCACACTGGCAATTAAGGCTTCAAAGTGCGACTTGAGGAATTCTCCCCAAGTTATTTGTGAAGAAAGGCCTTGTTTCGGGGTTCATTGCGTGAATTTCCAGTGGGGCCTTTCCCTTCAACCACGGGGCTGACTGGGCCCCTGAATTTAGCATTTTGAGGGAATGCCTACCCCACTTGGAGGTCATTCCGTGTTCATGAGGAGTCAACATGTGTTTTTGCATGCTTTGCCCCACACCATCTTGCAGCTGGTTCCAGCACCAGACACAAATCCAAATTGTGACCTTTTGGAAGCGACGCGGCCTTGGGTTGCAAATGTATCGCTGCTTGTTGCCTGCAGGCGCTTCGTGGGAAATGGCCCCTCTACAACTTGTTCTTGTGCGGGTTCTATCTCAAAGTTCCTTTGAACTTGAAAGGCAACTCAGGATTCACTCCCTGGTTGCCGGGGGTATTTTATTGGGCATCCTTCATTCGGGAAGATCCGTGAAAACCTGCCAGGCGGGCGTTTCAGTCCAGATCATTCTTACCAGCCTAGTGGCACGCTCCAATAGTGGTCAACCGAATTCAGAAAGAAACGATGGAAAATTGTTCATGTCAAAAGGTTGGGTTACAGGAAATTCCACAGGAGAACAGCTTCTTTGCCGTGTTTTGGGGCCGTTGCCGGTCGATTCTTTCCTGTGAGCCAACCCTTGGTTCATGGGCGTTTTCGGGGGAAGGGACATGCTTCATCGCAGCTGGGGCTCAACCAGCGACGCAGCCTGTGAAACCCAGAAAGGGTCATGCAAGAAACAGCCGGGGGCCCCAGCGTTGCTTGCACGGAGGCATCGGGCGAATCGGCCGAGTCGTGCTTGGGCAGACGAGTTCACCCGTGAGGATCGTTAGGTTCCAGAAAAAGGTCGATAGCATTGGACATCCGGTAGCCTTAAAGGGCAATGGCAACGTGCCCAGTTGATTGCGCATAGAGCTCGGGCAACTAGTCTCGGCAAATTCCGCCCAAGGATGAAGTGCGAGGGAAAGCATACGAAGGTCGCTTTTCATGAATGGTTCGGATTTATGGCCAAGGAAACTCGCCAATCTTTCAGCTGGACCTAGGTTGCCATGTTCTGTAAATTCTCGCTAATTTTGGTATTACAACAAGGCTGGTTCCCAGCGGATTTGCTGGTGGGGCAGACCGTGCGGTATTTCGCCACCTCGGATTCTTCAGGGTGTCGGTTGTTCAGGAACTGCAGCAAAATCGCCACACCTCCCATCTCCAAAGCCACCTGAATACAGTGGGCTGAGGGGCGAGGGGATAAAATTGGTTAGATCACTCAGCCTAAACTACTGAGTGTGTTGAGCAAGAGTGATGTAAGCATGCTTGAAGCGATAGTCAGCACCACCGACTTGTTTCAATACCACATCGACTCGGCCGAGTGTCAGGCGTGCAACGTTCCACTGCCATAACGTGCCTTGGCAGCGACGTGTCTTGAGGCCTGGGCCCTGAGTGCCTTTGGGCCCCTGACCGTTGGGGGAGTTGGTTATTTTGGGTGTGTCTTGGTGTGTCTTCTTTCGGTGTTGGCATCTTTTTGGCAGGACAACACATCCATTTTTTTTCGGGGGGGCAACCTCAAAAAGAAGAGCCACTCATTTTGAGGTCGACTGAGCCAGTCGAAAGTGCCCTGCTCTTCAAAATGCACCAAGCGTATTCGTTGTATGTACCTTGAGCTTCCCCGTAATTCCTCAACTTGCTGGTGTTCAACATCACCCGTTTGTCCAATTGAAAGTGAGTTTGCTTGGGTGGGGTCATGTTTTGTTTCTTCTTCTTTTTTGTTCATGTTACTTTTCTTTCGGGGGAAGGCCCCTGTGTTCCCCAGAACATTGGCGACTTGAGGATGCTTTTACATCTCTTCTGGGCCGTTTGCACGGTCCACCTCCATGCTCTGAACATCGACGCCGGCGATGCGGAATTCTATTCCGGCGCGCAGGAGCTTAGGGAGCTGAATTGCCGGCCCCGGTCCGGCGGTGCAACTGCTGAATAGCAACCGTAGCTGTTCATTGCCCCAAAAGGAAACCAAAAGGGGATGGGTACATTTCAGGGTGGTTGTGAAATATATGGTTGTGGGCGATGGCCCTATTTAAGGAGGACTCTAGTTTCCTTCGGGCTAGACGACCCTTGCGCCAGATGGGTCCTTAATATTCCCGTCAACTGGTTCAATCGCACACACACACAACACACAACACACAACACACAACACACAACACACAACACACAACACACAACACTGTGTCACAACACACAACACACAACACACAACACACAACACACAACACACAGCACACAGCACACAACACACAACACACACACAACACACAACACACAACACACAACACACAACACACAACACACAACACACAACACACAACACTGTGTCACAACACACAACACACAACACACAACACACAACACACAACACACAACACACAACACACAACACACACACACACACGTAAGCCCATGTTAAATGATTACGTTACCAGCGATAAACTGCACACAAACAAACAGACAGACATGCAAACACCCATTTTTCCTGGTGTCCATTTGAAAAGCAGACGTGAAAGATGTCTGCCAGATGGGTGCTGTTATTTTGCATGGTCGCTGGTGGTTTGGGTATTGTTGCAGTTGTTTGTCTGTTTTCTTGTGCGATTGTTTTGCGAGAGCCAGACAACCAAGGGCTCGCAAGTTGCTGATGGAGTGGCTGTTTGGACAAAGTTGGACCAGTTAGTTGCATGCTGCATCAAGTATTGGCATGGAACCTGTGATGGCATTTGTGGGACGCCGTAGCGGGTTTGGATTCAGGCAGTTTCAGGCAGAAACAGAACAGCCCAAAACAGCCTGATTGGGGGCATGTACTTTTGTCATAACAGTTTGTAGTACGCCATTACCCAACGCGGTATTTGGCTCAAGCTTTTCACTGCGTCAATCCCCGTTTGCTGTTTCGTCGCTCATAACCCGCGGCGCGGCACGTCATCCCGTACCTGAAAAAGGGCGGGCTGACGCAGCTGCGGTGGGCTTCTGGGTGGAGCAGGTCGGATTGGGGTTTGGTAGTGTGCGTGTTGTTTGCTTGCTTGCTCGCTGTGCTTTGCCCGCTCGCCTGCGTTGGTGCTGCTGCTCTGCCTCCGCTCGCTGTCTGCCCTTGCTGGGCTTATTCTTCTGTTTGTTCAACTGGCACCCTTTTGGTTCGTGTTTGTGCCGGCCGAGGGCAACCGCTTTGCCCTTGGGACCGGGGGGATAAGGTGGTCTCTTCTTGTTGGTGGGTTAGGGCCTGTTTTATCCATCCCGAAACTCTGTTTCAAACCCTTTCGCAGGTTATCAGCCGTAGGATTCGTCCTCGGTTGGCACCGCGAACCCCATTTAATAACAACCCTGCAGGCGCCGTTTTCCATAGGCTACTGTAGGACTCATGGCGGGAATCACAGAGGATGGACCTCATGTGGTGACCGATGAGTGGGTTCTCGGCCAGGCCGGAATCTTGGACGTTGTGAATGACGACCAAGTGCCCGGACAGCCGATGTTTTCCGGTCCTGACTTTTTGTCGGACCACACTTTTTCAGAAGCAATGCCTTCAGGAAGGTCCAGTGCTACTCGCACTGATGACCTATCGTCTAATGCCTCAAGAGCTAATCGCTCTCAGGGTCATGGGGCTAATCGTCCTGACCATGATGATTCCGTCTCAGGACGTGATGATGACGAGCCCGGTATTGCACCTGGAGCTCAATCCTCATCTTTCCCGGAGCTGATGAATATTGGTCAGTCCGAGTTTCGTGACTCTCGAAGTAGCAGTAGACCTGTGCCAACCAGTAACATAGCTTTTCAAGTGCTCGGTAATCCCGAAGCTCGTACATCCAGTGGAGTTGCATTTGACGTTCATCTGCCGACCGAATCCGGTGGGCTCGATTGGAGAGCCTCATGGCCTAACGACGGAAACATTTTTGGTATGGATTTTGCCGCATGGATGCCAGGGCCACCCGCCCCGTCATCTTTTCCACAATTCCAAAGCCCAAAACGGGCTGCTGGAAGCGATGAATTCATGCTACCTTTGTCGATTGAGAATCTCAATCCTGACGTGGCCAGCCGTAACGTCAGGCCAAGGCCGTCGGTAAACCCGACCATGAGGAATATGTCCCCTCCCCCAGGACTTTCAGGATTAGAGCCCTAGGGAGCGTAATATCGTAGATAGATTGGATTTGCATCCCAGTCCAACCCCAAGCAAACGATCAAGGTCAAATTCGACTGGATCGTATAGGGCAAGGGGGATGGATCGGGAAACTGCCCACAGGGGTAACCCCAGTGCGCGGGACTCAGGACGCGGTCGATCAGGCGATCCCGCGTCGATTGTCGGTAGGGATCCGCTAAACGCGGACACGTTGATTAACGTGCTTGATGGGATCGAAGCATTCCAGGAGGAATTCAATAGGTCGAGTGGCCCGAATGTACAGCCTGTTCGCCCTACGCCCAAAGCGGCTTCCTTTCTCGCCATTGACAACACAGACGGAGCTGATGTTCCGATTGAGTCTGAGTCCATGATGGCATCAAGTTCCAATCACAACAACACTGTCAGCAGCGCTACCGATGTTGAATCAATGTCTGAGTCTAGAGCGTCCAATGCGACTGATTTGCATGACGTTGTCATTGCTGATATGAAGCCTGAAGTTCCTATGCGGACTGATAGGCCGGTAATTCCCAAATTGTTTGTGACAAAGGGTCTAGGCATGCCACAGCCATCAGTTGTTCGTGATGCCAGAAGATCTGCACCATATCAGAGTCAGTCTCCGAATCGGAGCGAATTCCCACGGCCATCAACGGCGGTACAAGATGATTTCAGGACACCTCCGAGATCTAATCCGATCATGGTTGATTTGTCCACTCCTCGAGATCGTGGATCAGGGTTTGGTCCTGCGAGTGAGGAGCAACCCAACGAGGTTGCTGATCTTGTAACTGCTCTTGAAAGAGGGAGAGTGGACTCTTCGGTAAGTGCGATCATTCATCGCCTGGTTGCTAAGGTCGAAGACCTTGGGCGTAGAAATGATAGAAGTGATCAATGCATCAAGCAGCTTTCCACTGAGGTTAACTCGTGGAGGGCCAAATACGACCAATGCGTCCATGTGAGTAGCACGTGTACGCAGGCTGCGAACGCGGCCATGCAGCTGTCACAAGGGACTAAGGACATCGTGACCGAGCTTGGCCAACGCGTCAAGATCGTTTCCAATCGCATGATAAGCATAGGCGATGCCCTAAATGAGCGAGCTAGCTATGATGATGTTGCTCGCTCCATCACCCAAGTTCAAACTGTTTTTGAATCTCTTTCTGATCGAGTAACCGGGCTTATAGCTCGTGTTGATATGATCGAGAGATCTCTAGTGGAGAGCCAGTCCAACCATCCTGCGATTGGTGGAGTAAACCTCAAAATCGAGGACCTGTCCACTAGGGTATGTCAGATTGATAGGATGATGCAGGATGTCGAACAATGCTGGACCAATAATAGGGACGGCATAAAGTGGGTTAAAGACCAACTTTATGAAACACAAGCCAACCTTGAGATAAAGTCAAGGGACTGCAAGTCCTACACGGACAAGCAAAATACTCATAACATGGCCGTTTCGACTACGCTCAACAGTAAGCTCGAGCAAATGCTCGAGGTGCTGGGTAATACGGCCCAGAGAATTAACTCCCTCGAGTCAAGGCACTCGAGCCAGGCATCAAGTAGTGGATTGAACGATCGCACAGGAGGAAGGCGTGCCGCGTCCCGTACTCCGGATAAGCGGCCACCTCCACCTGGCCCTCCTGATGCCTCCACCACCGCCTCCTCCAGATCGGCAAAGCCCAGGAGGAGGGGGGAAGAAGAGTGCTGCCGGTGGGAACCCTGGCGGCCCTGATAAACCCAGGTGTAAATACGTAGGTGATGGAAATAATCACCTCATGGCTGAGTTTCACTGCAAAGGATGCAGAGGTGATATTTGTGAGTATTGTTTCTCGTTCAAAGAGAACTTGTGTGAAGAATGTTCCCGGAACGGACCCCGATGCGGTGTCTGTAGGGAGAGCTCGTTCCTGACCAGGGGAATCGAGTGTCAGTTTTGTAGGACCTACTACTGCACCAGACATTCCGCTGGGCAGGATGACTACAGTGTCTTGCGTGCCTTAGGGACGAAACTAGGAGAAGAAGGGATCCCGATGGTAACCGTGTCAGGAATAGATCTCCTGGAGGCGCACCTGAGACGAACCCGACGCGGTCGTACTCGCCGCCTCTGCGGCCACCCGTTGACAGATTCCGTGACACTCCCACTGGGGGTCAACCCAACGCGGCTGACCTTCAGAGCCCTCCGAAGGCTACGCAACCCATGCCCCTGGATAAACGTGAAACCGGATATTATCCAGGATTTGATCCCAACGGTACAAGGCCGAAGGATCCTTCAGGCCTTGAGCCGCCGACCATGCGTGGCCCCGATCCTCCTGACAAGAACTGTCGGATGTGTGATCGGGATATTCCTGACCCCAGCAAAATTGGGGAATGTAAGATATGCATGAAAAGGGCATGTGAGATTTGCATTCCAAAGGCTACTCGCCTTTGCCCTGTGTGTGCACTGTCAATCGGTAGCTCTCAGGTTCCACAGCATCTTTTCGGAACTGGTGGCGGCGGATACAGTAGCCACCATGATCCGAACTGTACAGCTGCGACTAAGTGCATTCCCATAGACCTCCCGCCAGAGCCCGACGCGGCTGGGCTGAGGGTATGGATAGCCAATATGAAGGAAGCTGTTAGCAATGCCTACAGCTATGATGGACTTTACGTCATCAATTGGCTAACTGAAGTCGAGAAGGCAAAGACCTTTGATGAACTGGATGGGGAATGTAAATACCACATCCTTGAAGCCAGGTTCAATGCAGCCATTCGGAAGTGCATCAAGACTGTTGCAATTATCGATAAGATTAATCGTCTCACCGAAGCCGCTCAACGTTCCAACAATCGCATCAAGAGTAGGCAGATCCTGTGGCTCTTATACGACCACTTAAGGACTGCAAATATCGGAGAGCAATCATTCAGGATAATTGAGCTCTCAAACTTGCGATGCAGTGTTTCATCTTTCTATACTGAAGAGGAGCGACTTGAAAGGTTCATCGCGAAGTGGGATCACATCCTTGCGGGTCTCGATGAACCGCTGACCGAGCAGGTAAAGCGGTCGCTATTCAGTGAGAAGGTTAGACACCTCAACTGTTTGGCTCATGATATCAGGGAATGGGATAGGAACATATCCAACCCTGATGTTTGTAGCTATGAATGGCTTCGTGCTCGTTGTAAGAACGAAATTGACCGCTGGAGGGTTCGTAAGAATCAGGTCAATATGCACAAAGACTTTTACGAACGATCTCAGTCCAGGGACAGAGCCCAGAAACCTGGTGCTCCTGGTCCTCCCGTCAGGAGACGATCTCCGTTTGGAGATTCCCATAGGCCTAATCGGCCTCCTAGTGATCCAAGGAAGAGGACCGGTAATACCCCAAGTCCTCATCGAAGGGACAAGTATTCTCCCAGGAATCGGGAGCAGGACAAGCGGCGTACGCCTAGCCCTAGGGGTGAGCCCCCAAGGAGGCCCAGATCTACGTCGCCCGGTGCTCCTGCGATTGATGCGTGCAGGGACTTCGCGCGTGGATATTGTTCGCGCGGACAAGAGTGCAAATTCGCACACACAAGAACTGGGAGCTCCGACGCGAAACGCAAGGAGCGTCCTCCCCTGATTCCAGGGTACTGTGCCCAATGGGTTTCCTATGGAAAGTGCATGAGGGATAAGTGTGATTACAAGCATGCAAAGCCACCTGAGCATTTGCTGAAAGAAGCGAAGCAACACACTGCGGCCCCAGCGACCGAGTCTGCCGATGCGCAACCCGAGTCTGCTGAACCTACTACCACTGCTGACGACAGGACATATAGTCCTGCCCCTGATTTGTCAGCGGGTTTTTGAGAGGGGCGGGCCGTCACCCTCAGGCTATTGGGCTTGTTGCCTGCCCTGCTCATCCCATAGCCAAGGCATTTGAAGAGTATAGAGCTCGGTTTCAACGCCCTGAAGGGACAATGGAGTGGTCAGTGACCACTATTGGCGCTCGTACACTGCAAGGTACGTGTCCGGGCGGCCCGAATATCAGAGCTGTAATTCGCAGACGAACGATTCGTCTCTCGGACAACGCTCTGATTGATGATGTCGATTTGAGTGTACCGACTCGTAAATCCGTTTTATTCAGACGGATTCCTGGGCCAATTGACATTAGGACGGATTTCTATTACTTGCCCGGTAAGTGCGGCCAGTATAACTCTGAGCTCGCGAAGGCAGTGAGGATTAAGCTCACTGCTCGCAGGCTGAGTTTCAATGACAATGCTGAAATTCAGCAAGTTGAGAATATAAGGACACGTGACGAGCCTAGGCCGATCATGAATCGGCGGTCGCATTCTCACCCCATTCACCCGGATAGGTTGCGTCAACCTCCCGAGGTGATTGCGATGTCCGAGGAAAATGCTAGAATCCTAGCTGCCACTACTAGACAGATTGTACAGTTGCACTTAGGTGAGTATGTGCCTGATAATAGGTGGGCACGTCGCCCTCGAATGATCAGGGAAAATGTTCCTGATCAGATGCCTGCTATGCCTGGCCCACAAATTGAAATCCGGTGGCTTGCTGACACTGGGTGTCCTTTCGATTTGGTTGGGATGCACGACATTCCCACACAGGATCATCGCCACATCAAGAATGGGCGAATCCAACATTCCTTGCAAACCGCAAATGGAGTTGCTGGGACTCAAGGTAGAGTTGATGCAACTGTTGAGTCACTTGACGAGGATATTGAAGCCTTCGTCATGGATAATACACCCTCGATTGTATCGATAGGGCGTAGGTGTGTGGATTTTGGATACAGTTTCCGGTGGGATGCTTTTGAGACGCCTGTTCTCATCAGCCCATCCGGGAGAACTGTTAGGCTCGACGTTATAAACAACGTCCCATACCTGCCTAAAGGGCCGGTTATGTTTGGAGCCCCGAACTTAGATGCATGTCCTGCGATACCGGCAATGCCCGGTCCAGTAATTGCCATGAACGATTCACTGTACCCTGCAGCTCCCTCTGAGGCCGACGCGCCTGACGAGGGGGGTGAAGTTGTTGAAATCAAACACCCTGAGGGCTACAGGACTGAAGCCCAGTTACGTGCTGAAGCTAAAACGCTTCAACACATGATGTCACATTTGCCAAAGAATCCTTTTTGCCCACATTGCCAACGCGCAAAGATGGAGAACGTGCGTTTGCACCGCCGGGGCGGTGCCGACGCGCATGAATGCACGAAATTCGGTGATATTGTCACTGTTGACACGATGGTGTTACACGGTTTAAAGGACCGTGGTGTGAATGGTGAAACAGACGCAGTCGTGTTTTACGATCTTGCGACCAAGTACATAGATGTACTCCCTGTTTTTAGTCGTTCTGTACCTAATACGGTAGAAGCCTTTCACAAGTTTATGGGTCCCGAACCCAAGATTGGTCTGTTATACTCGGACCAAGCCAGAGAGTTTCTTGCGGCTACTCGCCGAATGGCTTGGGTGCATCACATGTCCACACCCGGAATGCCAAAGACGAATGGCATCATTGAAAACAAAGTGAAGCTAGTTCTGCATGGAGCAAGAGTACTCCTCAGACAAGCCGGCTTATCGCCCAAATGGTGGCCATTTGCCGTTCGCGCATTTTGCGCGGCCAGAAATCTCGAAAATCGAGGTGAAGGAACCGCATGGGGAAAGAGAAACGATGACAGGGATTTTCCCGGTCAACTCATCCCATTCGGATGTCTTGTTGATTTCAAGCCAATCGCGCCAAAACCGCGTAGGCTCGAAAAGGGGGGGCTCAAAAACGCCTCCGAACGGGATGACCATCACAAAGCTGATGAAATTCCTACAAAAGATCACTGGATCTTCGATGAAGAATCTGGCAAACTCGTCAGAGTGCACGTTGAACCAAGGACTAAGCTATTCAAAGCTGACTGCGTTGATGCTCCAATCGAGCATATTCGTCTCACCGCTGACCGTGATACATGGGTTCAGTATGATGAGGAAAATGGAGAAACGATGCACTCCGTAGACTGGAGATACGGTCCAGATTCCAACAAGGAGCTAAAAGCCCCGTGGACTGGCGAGACGTATTTCACTGTAAAGCCAAAAGAATTTGACCCTCTTGAGGACTCTGATTACGAGCCCGAAGGAGATGATGAACTAGCTGATGATTCAGGGCCGTCCGATCACGGAGAGGACGAGTACAGTAACGTGCCCGCTATGCCGGCACAGAAGATTGACCCTGCATCTAAAGCGCCCAAATTCGGGCCAGTGTCGAAGCCAGGGATTTTCCTGGGTTATAGATTAGAGCCCGGTGGTCAGTGGAAGGGCGACTACTACGTTGCCGATCTTGAACACTTTAGGAACGGATTTTCCCGACCCAGTGTTCATCAAGTCAAAAGAATTTGGCGGAACCCCGAAGAGGGATACGTCTTTCCCATGTTGGCCGCCTATGAGCGTTTGACTAGGGAGGTCCAGCTCCTAGATACTGGAGAAGGAAAGGGTCTTCCCAAAGCGGATGCTCCAACCGAACCGGACAACCAGCTCAATGCCGATGGTCCGGGTTCTGATCATCCTAACGATGACAGTGGTGATCCTGCTGTTGACTCTGAAGCACCTGCTGATGTTCCTGAAAGGGACCACTGGGTGCGTGATGAAGAGTCCAAATCCTGGCACAGACACCATGTCGATGCTAGGCAAGCCTTTTTCGGGGATGATAGATCTCCACTGCCTCCTGGAGGCCCGTCTCAAGCGGATGTGGATGATTTTCGCGTAACTCATCTGAAGTACATTGACTCTACGCAACAATGTATCCGTGATGACAGGAGAATCCTGAACCCTGGACATCGAGTCAGAACTCAAAAGTTCTGGACTGGTGTGACCATTCTGTATGATAAAGGGCATGCTCCTTCTAGGGCTCCGAGGGTCACTCTGACCAAGTTTAAAGATAGGCTAGACAAAGTCAAAGACCTCGATGCAGGTGAGCCTAAAGCCCACACCTTACACGGTGATGAGCTTGATTATGAGCAGAAGGAGGAAAGAAAGGAGAGGTCCTATTCTGGATCTGGTAAACCCAACTCCATTTCTTCTACTGACTGGAAAGGTATGTCCGTCGGTATGCGAAGGATATACATCGAGGCTGAAAGGGAGGAAGCTCTGAAACGAGCGCGTGCTGGCGAAGCCGCACCATCCAAACCAGCTGGACCCGCTTTGATAAAGCGGAGATTGTTGATAGAATTTGCATGCGAACCTGACTCTAAGCTCTCCGCCACAATGCTGGAACAGGGGGGTGACGCGATTCGCGTACACAAAGAGTCGTTCGACATTTTAAAGAATAAGGATATGACCAGATTGATCGAGATCGTCGATCAGAATCCTGGTTGTGACTTATGGGGCTCGATCCCGTGCGGACCGTGGAGTACTTGGCAGTATGTTAATTTGTCTCAGTACGGTCCCGAGTTCGCAGTAGAGCTCAACGAAGCTAGACGAACGTCGATGGTCATGTTTGCTGCTTTCCTTCGTGTCGCCAAACGCGTGCGTTTTAAGGGAGGTAGAATTGCATTCGAGTGGCCGAGGCATTGCCTTGGTTGGAAACAGCCATTTATGAGGCGTCTAATCGACGATCCCGACATCAGGTGTGTCGATGTTGACGGTTGCGACTTTGGAATGCAAACGTCCGATGGTGTTCCCATCAGGAAGCAGTGGCGGATCGCCACTTCTTGCCCTGAACTAGCCAACGAG
The DNA here is from genome assembly GCA_963377175.1 of Effrenium voratum. NCBI lineage: Eukaryota > Dinophyceae > Suessiales > Symbiodiniaceae > Effrenium > Effrenium voratum. The sequence goes on along the minus strand of CAUJNA010003550.1, from coordinate 460,362 downwards.
CTACGAGGGCGCACGTGTAGCCACGAAATAGGCTACCCCCACGCCAGGATCGAGGGAAGCCTTACGCCCTTGACTGCGCGATATCCTATTGGGATGTGTAAAGCCGTAATTAAAGGTCTTTACGGGCATAAGCCCTATGCGGCTGCCCCTGCTACCTTGAGCGAGGAGGACGATGCTCCTGCTGCGCCTGTTGAGGTAACGGAGGCCGATCCGTGTGCATGGAGGCGAGACAAGGATGCCTTGCTCGTCCACATGTTGAACAGTTATGCAACTCTCCCTACTCGGCAAACGCCTGGCTCTGCGGGCTTAGATTTAAGCTCGTGCGATGAAATCATCGTTCCCGCTAAGGGAAGTGCTCTTGTGCAAACTGGATGCGCCTTTACTTTCCCAAGCGGAGTTTACGGCCGCATCGCACCGAGATCAGGTCTGGCAGTCAAGCACATGCTAGACGTAGGTGCAGGAGTAATTGACCCTGATTTCTCAGGAGAAGTGAGAGTGATGCTTTTTAATCACTCTGACTATGAGTTTCGAGTTCGACCTGGAGACAGGATCGCTCAACTCATACTCGAGAAAGTCATGATTGTTGATGCCAAGATCACTGTCAAACAACCCGACGTAACCGTCAGGGGGGTTAATGGCTTCGGCAGTACCGGCGGGTACCCTGCTGGTCCCGCCATAGGGTTAAATGGAGATCCTGTTCCGCCGATGCCCAGATCGAACAAGGCTTCGGGGCATCAACCCAACCTACAGGGCATACCAACTTTTTACGCCTGTGTAGCAAGGCCTGTGACGAAGAAGGAGCAAGCTGGTAACGACAAGGCGCGTGCAGCTCTCCTCAAGGAGTGGACAAAGCTCCGAAAGTTGGGATGTTGGGATGAGTTGAGAGTTAGAGAGTGGAAGAAAGTTGCTGCCGAAGCGCGAGCAAATGGCAAGACAGTCCATGTAGGAAGAATTTTTGACATATGTGTGGAGAAGAATCATGAACTCCCTGAGGATGATCCTAATAGGAAGTACAAAGGGAGAGTAGTGTTTGAGGGATGCTTTGTGAGGGACCAGGCAAATCACTGGGCCATGTTTTCCGAAGCTACCTCATGCCCGGCAACAATGGCCGCAGGCAAGATGTGTGATGCATATGGCATGTTGCCTGGTCACGCACTACAAGTCAGTGATGGCGAATCCGCCTATACCCAAGCTAAGCTACTGGGTCCCACGACATGGGTGCGTCTTCCTAAAGGCTGTGACGATCCGGTCTGTCCGTTGATTCTTGCCCTATACGGGCATCCTGATGCCGGCACGTTCTGGGAAAAGCATTGCGAAGCAAGGCTTATTGAGGTCGGTTTTATCCGTGTCCCGGAATGGCCGAGTGTGTTTTATCACCCTAAGTATAAGCTTTTTCTTGTGGTGTATGTTGATGACTTCAAGATGAGTGGCCCATCCGCTAGCCTATCGATCGGATGGGACCTCATTAGTCGGGTAATTACGATGGAACCGCCGGGTACCCTAAAGCGGTATCTGGGCTGCGAGCATGAGTTTGCTGCAGCGGATGTACAGGGTTTCTTCGATCCTCGCACTGCTTGGACTGTGGATCATCCACCATCCAAGGAGACGCCTGACATTCGTTTCGGAGAGAAACGGCTTCGAGCTGACGAGGTCAAATTCGACCCGGCTCGGGTGAAGATCATCAAATATAACGAAGCGTGCTTCATGGAAGCATGCGTTGATAGGTACAAGGAGCTATGCCTCCCCAAGTACCCTAGACCTCTGGTGAAGGCTGAGACGCCTTTTCTGGATGAAAGTAAACCGGAGTTTGATGAGAATCCCATCAACCCGGAAGTAGATCAGCTGTTTGGGCAGCCGTCTCCTTGCCCAACAGACGTGATTGCTGAACAGCCCGGTGTCCTAGGCGACGCTGCAGCTGCAGTTCTCATGAAAATTTTGTATGGTGCTAGAATGGGTCGATACGACCTAATTAGACCTGTACAGGCTTTGGCCAGTCGAATCACTAAGTGGAATCGACTGTGCGATAAGAAGCTTCATAGGATTGTTTCCTATATCAACTCCACGCTAGACCTACACCTATACGGGTGGGTCTGCGATAAGCCTAGTGACATTGAAATCGTCGCTTACTGCGATGCCGATCTCGCTGGAGATCGTACCGATTCCAAGAGTACATCTGGTGTCCTTATTTGCCTAGTCGGCCCAAGGACATATGTTCCCATTACCGCAGTTAGCAAGAAGCAAACTTCGGTATCCAAATCGACTCCCGAAGCGGAGATCGTTGCACTAGATCATGGCGTGGCCAAGGAAGGCATGCCACTTGCACAGCTTTGGCAGTTTGCTATCGGTCAAGGCACCGGTAAGCCTGTCACGGTGAATTGTATGGAAGATAATGAGGCCGCATGCCGCATCATTATCACTGGGAACAACCCAAACATGCGATATATGTCGCGTACTCAGCGAATCGACATTAGTTGGCTCAATGAAGTCTACAATGAACAGATTTTTCGTTTCGTAGCATGTCCATCGCATTACCAAGGCGCGGACATTCTCACCAAAGCGTGCGTAGACAAGGTGACATGGGGTAGGAATTTGCAGACTTTAGGAATGTTTAATCCAGGATTCCTGGAGAAATTCATTAGCCATCCCACCCTCCCTGTCGTAAAGCCTGCTGCACCTGTTCTCCCCCCAATTAGGGGGGTACGCATGGAAACCGATCAAAATTCATTTTTCAACAAATTCATCCAGCTAGCTGAATCCAGCTATATGGTTTTTGACATAGTTGAGGATCGATCAAATGTTTGCGATACGCGAAACATTTTCGTCGATTCTGAGCTTGGCATAACGCCTGAACCTCAGTTTGGTAGATGGCTTACCTACTTTGTTAGACCGGCCAATCTTTGCCCTGTTATCCCTAGACGGGGTACAATTGAAGGCTCCAGACCTAACATTTTGTTGTGCAGATATAGCAGTTTGATCGATGCATCCACGCGAGGGAATTGGAGCAAGATCAGGCGCGCAGGTAGAGCAGTGCCAATCATGTCTGAACGACTTAATTGAGCACGCGCTGAACACGAAGTTTTCCGTAGGCATTTTCATACAGCCGAATACCTGGATTGCTAATCGCGATATTCTTGTCAAGCTTGGCGTAAACCGCTATAGCCGTGTTGTACACTATTGCTCATGTCTTGTAAATAAGGATCATGTGCATGCATTGACATTAATTTGCATTTCACGACATGTGAACTCTTTCCCAGTTTTCAAATGCAACAGGATGTATCGCACTACACGTGTTGATCCTCTTGTGCATGAATTAGTTGTAAAATATGTGACCCGCGCTGCTCTTCAAACAGCCTTGAACTGAGTAGGCTTGGTGGACATCATTCACAACAGCATTAATCATGCTGCACTAACAAACGCAAATTCGCGACATTAGTTCAGGCACATTCGCCTCGATTAGCTGGTTAGTGTTTGTGTCAGTTTCCGCCCTGGTGGGCATGTTCATAGGGTAACCTTGCAGTTTCATATGCAGTGGTGTAGCAGGGTCGTTGTCAATGCACGACTGTTTATCATAGGCATGACCATATTCGGTCCTACACCAGGGGAAATTGCCCCTTCGTACTGATGTAGTTGACACCCAAGGTTTACACACCTTTGGGTGTGGGAGGCATCCCTTATCTCGGGGTTTGTTACTTCGTTGTTTATCTTGTTTTGGTGGTATCCTACCGCTTCCCGGGCGCAAACTCGCGCCATGGCAGCGGCTGCATCCGCGGCCGGCGGAGCGGCGGGCGCTGCCCCGCGCTCGAGGGGTTCGTCTTTGGCGGCGCGGCAGCAGGCGGACTATATGAACCCGAACTGCGCCTGCACCTTGGGTCCGCTTCCAGCGGAAGCGAAGAACGCAGCCAATGCGCTGTCTGATGAGAGGCCTACTCGGCTATCGGAAAACCTCAGGATTTGCTACCCGCACTTGACGGCAAAGTCCAATCAGTACGGTAATCGCACCACGGCTGAGACGCAGTTGGTGCAAGTCAAGGAAGGCGTCAAAGACCCTCAAGTCGTCGGTGCTTTTTCCGGCATTTTCAACCTACTGGAGGGGTTTGACACGGGCATGATTGCGGACAAGTCTTTTGTCCCGGCTATCAAGAAATACCGCCGCCTACGCGTGGCTGGTATTCTCCAGGCCATGCTTCTGGGTGAAGTGGAGCTGAGTGACCAAAGCGTCTACACGGCTGCCATAATCATCTGTGAGGCAATGCCGCGAGAGCCGGAGCTCCACTGCGAGCCGACTCGGAACGCGCTGATTGATATGACATTGTCTACCGCCGTTTCCCCTTCACTGGTTCCCCGAGGCGGGAACTGGTTGTATGAGATGGCAAAGGTTGAGTCACGCTGGCAGACCTTTCTCCAAGCGGCGAATAAGAATGTTATTCGCGCAATGCAGTCGGCCGTTGAGAAGGGTAGGAGAGATTTGCCCTCGAATGTACAGCCGGCGGGAGCCGAGGAGGCGTTTAAGGCCTGGGCATACCAGCGTCCCACTGCCCTTTGTACCCCACCCAAGGCGGTGGTCGGGTATATGAAGGCAATTTATTGCATCTCAGCCGATGCGCTGGCAAAGATGCAAACGGTCAATGCACATGCTTTTGAAGTAGGATCCATGCGCAAGGAGATTGAGGCCGTGTGGTCCTCCTATGATGATTTTGTGGAATTCTTCACGGAAGAAGTGGGGATTGCTCCCACCATCTTTCACCTGATTGAATGGAAACGCGCTAAGCCGCTTACCATGCCGAGCAAGGAAATCGGGGATTGGCACGCCGGTGAACCCGTGCTTGAGCGCGACGGGTATCTAGTGTTCCCGATGCGGCACTGCACAGAGCTCAATGCAGCCAGCATGCACGAGAGATGGGTTCATGGAACTCAATTCTCTTCCCTATGGAACATATTGGGCCATGGGAATGCCGTTGCATCGCTCGGAGATGCCGAAACGCTAACAGGCGTGTGGACATCGACGAAGCCCGTTTTTCTTGAGAGTTATTACTCTTGTCTAAGCCATATTGGCCTGGGCGTAACCGTCCGTCTGGCACTTTTGCTACGTCCTCTCGGTAAGAACGCCCACGAGGCGTACAAGCATACTGAGAAGGGGCCTGCACACCAACGCGTGATAAGGCAATTCCGCGTTCGTGTTGAAGCAATCGCTCTCAAAGAAGAAGCGATTGGTGAAGGGACGGCTGCTGTGGCGGGGAATTTGCTTTCGCATAACCCTGCCACGCACCTTTGGAACCCTGTGCTTGAGGTAAACCCTCACTCGGCAGAGGTCGGATGGATCCGTCACGGCGCCAACCGCGTAGCGTTGACCATTGGGGCGGAAATTCCCGCCGGGTCGGTGGCACGTGAGGCGTCGGTTCCCCCGGCAAAACCCGGCGGTGAGGTGGATTTTAAGTTCTTTCCTCAGGAGATCCGCGAACTCGGCGAGGTACGATGCTGCCCGCTGTTTGATACCTGGGAGCACTATGTTCCCGCTTCGGAAGGAAAATTCTTTCCCTTGGCTGGCGGCCTTCCCTTTTCAGGGGCTGCAAAGCTCATGTACCATGCGCCAGAGCACGCGCTATCGGCGCTTGCCAACGCAGCCACTCAATGCAGTGAATTCATGAGCGCGATCAGCGGTAATATCTACCCTGATCGTCAGGACCGCCAACCTTATGAGCTTGTGCGGGAGATGTGGGAATCATGGGCGTTCAATGTCCGGACGTACATTATTTCCATGATTTGGCCCGTAACGGCAATGGAATACGCCGGCTGCGAGGAGCCGGACGATTTGGGGTTCGTTCTCACAATGCTGGGATACGTCAACCCCTCCGCTGCGGCTGGCCTATGCGCCGAGCTGCTAAGCGGATGCATTCCAAACAAGGTCTCCTACATAGGCGTAGAGGGATCTCGCGTTGTGGTGCTGGTTGGACCCTCACACTGGGTTACCGGCAGCTCGGGTCAGTCCATTGCTGGAGCAAAGCTTCAGGAGCAGTGGACGACCATTAGGACAAAGCTCCCGGCCAAAACCGGCGAATACGCGCTGGAGGTCGTGGAGGTTGAAGAGGAGACCTCAGTGGCTGAGCTTCTCCGTACCGTGGTTAGCCAGAAGCTGGCTGACCCGGTACATGCAGGTGCTCCTGCGGGCGCTAAAGATGATATATTCATCATCTTTACCAAATGCCTGTGGCTGACCGAATGGCGTAAGTCCGAAAACACGTATGGTCCCAGCCCCGATGCGGGTAGGATCATCGATGAAAACATCGATGCCATGAAGGGGTTCGCCAATAAGGGCGGCCGGAGCCAGGCACCGACGATAGTCTTGTCGGGTCCTGGTATCGTTTGGCATGGAACAGCCATGCAGGAGGTCGCAACTACGTTTTTCATGAAGTGCCGCGACGCCGGTTTCCCAGCCTACCCATCCAATGCGATGTGGTTCGGCTGCTCAAAGAAGAGCCTAAACGGCGGCGTTGTCGGTATCGAAAGAGGCGGACACCAGTTTATGGGTCTTGTCTCGGCGTTCACCGACCTGGTATGTGTGCTGAGGCGAGAGTACTCGATGAGTGATGAGGTCCGGGAAGCCCTGGCCATCGCTCTGGATTTCATGGTAGAACATGATTATCTGATGAAACCGTCGGAGTCATACCTGAGCGCTGCGAAGCAGTGCGGAGTCAGAGCAGGCCTCACACCGGTGGACCGGTGGTCCTCATCTGAGGATGCGCCATGGGCGGAGGTAATCTCTGCTCCTAGGACGATGTCGAGTGGCCAATGCGCCACAAGTCACGCGTCATCGGCCAAAGCGCCTGCCGCGGCCGGTGCAAGGACTTAGCCGCAAGTCGCGGTCTCTCGCCGGCAGTTTGTGGCAACCAGAGAGGAACGATACCTGCAAAGCCAGCGCAGGCGTGCGGGTATAGCCCGACTACGACTGGTGGCCCGTCTAAGACTGGCGGCCACAGAATCGATTTGAAGCCTGCCACTTCAGATTAAGCCTGATCCTCCCGAGCTTCCCAAGGATGCATACACCGATGATTTTCCATCCCTGTCCAAGCGCGAAGCCGCTAACAGATGGAGAGGTGGGGCCACAAGGAGTCCCAGCTGTGTGCCACCTAAGGTGGGAGGATCGTTGCCATGCCTATCTTCGGCCGCTGGCCCTCCGCCAAAGGGTGCCGCTCCTTGTGCCAAAGGACCCGAGGTCAAAGCACCTGAGGTCACGGGCGCACCCGTGCCTAAAGCGGCAGGCGCTGACGCACCGAATGATGGGGGTTCGGGGGGTTGCGCTCCCGCGAATTGTGTTTTCACGCATCCTCGGCCCGAGGTTCCGCCGCGGAAGGCAGTGAAGAGTCCCCCGGCTAGCCTGTCTGAGCCGGCGAAGCCTAGCCAGACAGAGCCGTCACCTAAGCATGGGGGCAGCGTTCCAGATGTCGCTGGTGGGGATAATCCTCAGCCAGAGGACAGCGCCCCATCCCTGTCGACCGATGCGTCGATGGGGATGGCTTCTCATCCCGAAGCATCCAGACCCGCTGGTCAGGATGCACAGCCCGCACCGGCGGATGCAGGTGGGGCCAAAGGGGCTTCACCCAGCCAAGGCGCTGCGGGTGGCGGCAATGATGGGGACGGCAATGGGGCGGAGGGAGATTCCCCTACCTCCCCTGCCGATGAGCTACCGGGCCGCGACGATCCTATGGATGGGAGCGGGACTGGTGGAGGTGGTGGACCCAATCCGCCCGATGGCGACGATGATCCGTCTGAACCCGGGGACCATGAATCTGGCCCGGAGTCGGAGTATTATGCGCCCGCTGAAAGCGCGGATGCTTGCATCGTTGTGCATTACCTGTTCCGAAGAGCCGGTTACCCGCCCGCGTTGGCGGCGTGGAGGAACGGGGCCTGGCCAAGGCGCCTTCTTTACCCTAATCAGGCTAACTCTATAGAGGATGCCCTCGCTCTTACTCTGTGGCAAGGGCTGTCAGAGGATCAGTTTTTCCAGCTGCTGGACAATGCTTCAGCAACTGATCGTCGTTTCGGCGAATACGACTGGGATTTCCTGTCAAAGGCCATTCTGTCTGACACGATGAATGCCGATGACATTCATCACGCAGGAGCCAAAGCGCTTGCTGATTGGGCTGAGGATAACCTTGGGCCATTGTCGTTTGGCCCTCGGTCGGACCTAGTCGCACGGTTTAACCAGATGCAGACCGAAAGGGGGCATCCAAACAGGGAAGCGGCAAATGAGTCATGTGTCGGCCCAGGGAAACAGTATGTTCCCCGTCCTCCGCTGGAGGATCAGCCGAATTCGAACCAGATCTCCGCCGACGTATTCCGCGGTCGGGAGATCCGTTTGGGGCTCACTCTGCCTGACTCCCAAAGCGGAGATGATGAGCTCAGCGCGCAGGACGCAACGTGGAACGTTGAGTACTGCGACTTTTACAAGGCCGCCGCGAATCTGTGGCGTGCGAGGTCATGCTTGCGCGAAGCCGCAGGATGCATGACTGAAACTGGGTATATTCACCCTCAGATGGCTGCGGCCATTGCGGCGACCGAAAAGGTCGAAAGATTTTGTAATGTTCTTCGGGCTGCCAACCGCTATGCCGGTTTGGGCACGTATCGATTCAATGAAATCGTGGGCAGGAGTCTGCTCGATGGATATGACGACTGGAGAACTCCTCCGAGGGAGGAGGACCATCCCGAGTTCCTTGCTCGGGAGGTTGAGGACGTCTTCCGTTCCTATTGCGCGGGCCTTTTGAGGTCTGAAAGTTTCGACCTCAGGTCCTGCGTAATTGACCCGGAACCGGCGCCCAAGGCGGAGCCGGCTCCCAAGGTGAAGCCACCTCCTCCATCTCTGTCGGTCAGTAGGGGCCTTCCTAGGCGATCGGCTCCTGCTGTACATACTGGGTCGGCTCACACCGCCAAGCGTCCAAGAGAGACTGGCGGTGGCTCCACTGGGAGCGTGCAGATCCCAGGACATTATTTCGGCAAAGCCCGCACAAAGGAATCCCCTGTCCAACCCTCTGAACCGCCAACGGGCGGGGCAGGGGGGAGCGCACAGCCGTCCGCAATGGATGTGGATAAAGAGGGGAGTAAGGGCGATGAGAAGAAGACCAGAGCGGCCAAGGAGGCTGCCGTAGCGTCAAAGAGCGCAAAGCCGCATCCGGCGAAAGCGTCGCGTCCTGAGGCCCTAAGCGGCTTGTTGGATGTGACACTGATCAGCGATGTACGGGAGCGTGATCGGGATATTTCCGATGACGAGTATTCTCCTACGAATGTGTGCATGTTTCCAGAATCATGGGAGGGCGCAATGCCGACCTCCGTAACTGAAAAGGCCGGAGGCTTTGAGCAGTTCAGAAACGAGCTCATGAGGATCCAGAGAATCCTGGATTCTCCGGCGTTGGTTGACCTTGGTAAGGTCGATCTGGATGCTCTGGGCGAGCCGCCCAGGGAGTACGTCTCGGATGAGGATCACGAGAGTCACGTAGATGATGATGGGATGGGCCCATATGTGGACAAGTTCTCATCAATGGGCGACCGCGACCTAGTGCCCTCAAAGCAGGAAATTGAGAGGATGAAGAACCTTTTTCCATACTTTCGTGGCTTATGTCGGCGGGGACTGGTCCCATAGGTACCAAAGCGCACGTACAGGGCGTCCTCCCTGCTGGTGCGTCGCTAGAGGAGGCACTGATGGCAAAGCCCGATGTGTGCCCGATTGCGAGCACCTACAACCTCACATACGAGGGTGAAGAGGTTGTGTTTGATGCACAGAGCGGGACAGCAGGCAGAATCGCCTGTCCTGCCGGTAACGACATCTTCCATTTTTTCCCCGAAATTAAGGATGTGTCGGCGATGGTTGGACGAAGCCCCAGAGAGTCGCAAATGCTGTTAGAAATTTTGTCGGGCAACACTGACCCAACGCGGTTGAACGTGAAGCCCGGTGAGCCGGCTCCCTTCTTGTGTGGGACGGTTCCAGACATTCTGGGAGGTTGGATGTCAATGACTCTAATCTCAACGCTTTTTGAGGCCCTATACGGGATCCATAAGTGCACGAGCGTCGAGGTGGCGACCTGGGCGGGTTCTCTTGCGAAGGAGAACCCAGCGTACCCTCCAGTCGAGCTCCTAATACGGACAGTCTGGAGGGGAGATGGCACGACTGTGCGCCCGAATGAGGTACTTTTTGCGCGTTCCACCCTAATCGGGAGGGACGTGCCGTTCAAAGTTTTCAAGCGTTGGGCACTGCGTGACCGAACGCCTATGGGGCCTTTGCTTAGGCCGATGGGAGCAGCGGAGGTCCCTTATACGGGATACGTGCTGCTGACGATGGCCGAGTATCGGTCCGCCCTCAAAACGAGGTGCATCCGGAGGCCCGGCAAATTCGCCATCACAGTTTTCCCCATGCGACCTGAGCAGGTCTGCAGGGGGGAGATCACGATTGGGTTGGAGGGCGCAAAGGTGCCTCTCCTCAAGTTGCCAAGCCCCAATAGTGAGGGCGAATTTTATGTTGACGATCGCGTCAAATACATGGACCAGCGCCATGTCGTTGTGGCCGTTGACCTAAAGTGGATGGCCATCGGGGAGGCCGCCGGCATCTATAAAACCCGACGCGGTTTGATTGCCGTGCGGGAAGAGATACATGCACCCTTCTGGCGCGCGTGCTATCTGCACCAGGAAGGGGATGTAATATACATCCGTCCCTGGGCGGTCCGTGAGTTGAATGTTCAGGGACCGCGGAGAGGGGTGTCATTTTCATGGGACAAAGCTCCCATGCATGACTACTGGTGCCCTCGGTGCGCGCATTTGAACATGTATGGCACCATTCTATGCAATGGTTGCCATTTGCCGATTTTCTATCGAGAGTGGGTGCCTGGCACCGTCCGCTCCCATGTTAGGAGAGGGCAGCCAGTCTGGTTAGACGGACTCAAGGCAGTCCGTGCCAGCAGCTGGTATGAAGGGGAGACTGACGTGTGGGCTCCTCTCATGGCATCGGTAAACCCGATCCGCGAGGTGGTCAGCTGTATGATCTCCGGTTTGCGCTGTGCGCCGCACCTTGTGCACAATCCCAATGCGGATGTTGTGCAAGTTGCGTTTCAGGAGGTTGCAAAGGTCACCTCGAAGGACACTCACGCTTGTGTGCGTGCGAGTGATGAGGCTCTCGAGCGGTGGGTAGCGAAACAGCTGCTCATCGAGGAGAGCAATACTGGCGTCCCAATTCCCGACAATATGTCTGTCATGACATATTTGATCGAGCACCCGCAACAGGCGGCGCAATGGGGTCGTCATATGACGAGAAAGGGCAGTCTAAATTCAGCATTTGCCCTTTACCTCTCTGTGCATATTTATGATGCCTACCGCATCGGAATTGAGGACGGATATTTGGTTCCGCTGTATGGCCTAGGCGCCTCACGCGCGGACATCATTATGTCATTGGTTCAGGCTGAGCGACGCCTCGCGGACTTCAATAGTGAGGACCCAAGTTTCGATGCCTCCACTGTTCTTGATTGGAGTATCGACTCTCTGCGGGCCAGTGGTGGATCCATCACGGCCCCGATTGAGTATGCTGAGGCATACATTTATGTCGAAGACAACAAGGTTGACATGGTCCCCGCTGCACAGCGGGACGGCCAATGCGCCATTGTTTTTGCTGACCCGCCAACTGGGAAGCACCATAGGCGGGCAGCCACTCCTAGGGGAGATCATCGGTCTGCTACCCCGCGACCTGAATCCAGGTCAAAGGGGGATCAGCAAAAGGGCAAAGCCCCTGCGCAGTCCTGGCCCAAGGGTGGAGGTCACAAGGGTGACCAGTTTCCAGGAAAGGGTCACAAGGGTGATCAGTACAAAGGCAAGGGTAGCCAATACGGCTACCAACAAGGGCAGTTCGGTCGTGGCGGATCCGCCAGATCGAGAACTCCCACTGGCGGGTATCAGCCTGATGCTCGCGGGTCGGGATACAAGGGTGCACAGGCTGCCCCTTACCCGTTCCCGAGTCCGATGTATCCCACTTTCCCAATGGGAGGATACATGCAACAGCCTATGGCTGGCATGATGCCACAAATGTGGCCTGGCGCAATGCCGCAGGGTTGGCAGCCGCATATGCAGGGTGATCCCCGCGAGTTCGAGAATCCGAGCTCGCCGCATACCCCTACATGGGGTGACGATGACGAGTTGGCCGAGACTGTGCCTCCTCCCCCTGGGGACTGGAATGTCAACAAGGGGAAGGGGCGGCACGGCGGTGGACGACATCGGTGATACCTGAAGTCTGTCCATGCGTCTTGCATGGCTGCGCCAAAGCGCGCATGCTTTCATTCCGGAATTCACAAAAAGGGACTATGCTCCTTGTAGTATTTCTTTGTCTGGGCTATTCGCCGTTTCCGAATTCAGCTGCATGCGTAGCTGTGCGCTATTCGCGCAAGCTGCGATTACCTGTCAGGTGTGCATCGCCGCAGCAAGGCAGTCACTCTCGGCGGCTTCTATGGCCGCTGGTGATCTGCATCCACCTGCACCGCTGCTGCTGATGGTGATGGTGCTCATCAAGGTGCCGAGGTGAAGATCACGGGTGCCCTGCACCGCTGCCGGTGATGTCCTACTCGGACCTGAACCGCGGATCGCTGCTGGTGGTATCCATGGCGATTGTCCTCGAGTGATCGCGCGCCTAGACGGTGCTAATTTATAGCCAAAGCTCATTGGTCTATGCACCATGTTTCAACCAACTGGCCAATGCGCCTAATCTAGTAATTAAAAATTAAATCCACTTGAATCAAATGGTTCAATGTGGTTGCAATGCGAATGACAATTCTTTGGCTTCATGCCGGCCATTCCGAAGTTGATCCTTTGTTCTTTTCTGTTGTTGCTTTCTCTTGTTTGATCTGGCTACCGGCGAGAATCCGCCCCATACCCGTAATTCGGGGTGGTGGCGGGATCCGGGCTTCAATGCGAGCCCGGGTATGGGGTCGCGAACCCTGGTAGCCTAATCGGCTTTGTTTGTCTTGTTTGTTGCATTTCAACTTCAATATGGCCAATGCGCCCTTCCAAATTCACTTCCTCTCATTGTACAGGCGAGGGGGGTGTTTTTGGGGGCATGTACTTTTGTCATAACAGTTTGTAGTACGCCATTACCCAACGCGGTATTTGGCTCAAGCTTTTCACTGCGTCAATCCCCGTTTGCTGTTTCGTCGCTCATAACCCGCGGCGCGGCACGTCATCCCGTACCTGAAAAAGGGCGGGCTGACGCAGCTGCGGTGGGCTTCTGGGTGGAGCAGGTCGGATTGGGGTTTGGTAGTGTGCGTGTTGTTTGCTTGCTTGCTCGCTGTGCTTTGCCCGCTCGCCTGCGTTGGTGCTGCTGCTCTGCCTCCGCTCGCTGTCTGCCCTTGCTGGGCTTATTCTTCTGTTTGTTCAACTGGCACCCTTTTGGTTCGTGTTTGTGCCGGCCGAGGGCAACCGCTTTGCCCTTGGGACCGGGGGGATAAGGTGGTCTCTTCTTGTTGGTGGGTTAGGGCCTGTTTTATCCATCCCGAAACTCTGTTTCAAACCCTTTCGCACACGGGAAACAACTGTTTGCGCGATCTCCCGTATTGGGCCGCCAAGTTTTGTTCAATTGGCCCAGGTCGTGAATCCAGCGGTGGTGTTTCCTTGTGGAATTTCTCCCCAAGTGGATGGTTATAGGGGCTGGGGAGGGAGGGGAGGGGGAGGGAGCCCAAATAAGCCCTAAATAAGCCCTTAATAAGGGCTAAATACGGGTTTTTTGAGGGTTCCTCCCCCCCCCTCTCCCTCCCCCCAGCACCCCAAGTCCATGGGAGAACACGGCTAGGTGAGCTCGCGACACATCCCAGCATGCCGGAGACCCCACTTAGACATGACATGCCCATGGGATCGATCAGAGATAAAGGCATGTATTGGGTGTGTCTAAATATGGGGAACCCCACAAAATTTGGATTTTCCTTTACGTTTCCCTTAAAGCCTATCTGAAAGGGTACCAACTCCACTGTATGTGGTTCTTGTCTCCAAGGGGAATACACCAACCAGAACAAAGCTGCGGTGACCCGAATGGAGTCCGAAAGGGTTTTGGCCTGGACAAGCTCTTACTCGTGTATTGGTTTGTCTCACCTGGGCGGGGAACATTTTGTGTTTTCCGTTTATTCCCTTTGAATCCAAGGTAAACAAAAAGGTAGAACCTCAAAGAATGATTTGGAGGGCTTGAGAAACACATCCTCGGTGGCCCTTGTTTGTCCGGATCCGGGGCAGGACAACGAAGGGGAAGGCCCCAACAAGCACCCTGGCATGCCAGAGGTGGGGGATTTGATGCCTTTTTGTCGGAGGGGGGGTTCAATGCAGGATTGCTGTTTGAGGAGAGCATTGCCCACAAATGCGTATGGGTGTGGCTCAAAATTGAACAGGTTTTGGTCCGTGTTTCCACTTGCCTTACCAGGGTTCCATTTTGGCACCGGTTCTTTGAGGCACAGCCATATGGTCTATTGAGAGTTGCAGAGATCCATCATGTTGCCATGTCCGCTTCGGCAAAACGTCGGATGTGCAGCCATCGTTGCTGAGACGTACCCGGGGTTCGGAAGATGGAGGGTTCTGGTTGGACGTGTGTCTCTTGACTTTGCCCCAAAAAGGATATGGGGCGCTCTTCTTTTTTGAAGTTGGACCCCCCGAAATGGAGGTTTCAATCCTGCGGTCAATCATGAATCCGGCCCCCCGGATGCACTTGGTAGTTCTGCGTTAAAGGGATAGCAATCAGCAACGATGGCACCATCTCAACGCCTTTGAAAACGCAATGACCCACATATCGATTGAATCCACTATTCCATTAGTTATGTTGCCACCAAACTGGTCCAAGCCATCTTACTTAAGTGAGAGTCTAAAACGGAACCCGGTGAGTTAGCCATAGGTGTGCAAACGTTCTGTGGCCTGATGTTTAAAACATGGGCCATGACTCCAGGCTTGAATGTTACACATCCAAGTGATGGTTGCTCTCGGGGTATCTCGTTGTTTAATCAAAATATGGGTGTGTCTTTGTTTGGTGTTGGTACCCTTTTCGGGTTGGCTTGAAAGAAATCCCACAAGTCTAGGGGTACCTTCCCCATTCTTTCCAGGGATCCTTCTTTTCAGGAAGCCATTAAACACCCAGGGGAAAAGGCCGGTTTTTGAAAAGAACAATGGTTGACAGAATGGGGAATCAACCCCTAGAATAAGGACAACTACCCCTGAGTTCCTGAACCAGTTTGGTTTCCTGTGTTGGCCATCCGCTCAGGAAGTGAGCCTCACCTCAGAGGGAAATCGAAACAGCAACATGTCAAATACACCCTTTCCCCCGCCCTGTTTTTGTTGGTTGTTTTCTCGCAAATGTGGGAAGCCTGTCTTTTTGTCTTTCTTAGGGGACCTTGATGGCAAGCGCGAGGTGCTCGTTAAATCGAAAAGAGAACACATGGGCACTCCTGAACGAATCAATGGCTCATACGGGCTTGTACAGCAAGAGAACGGCCCATGAAAGGTCGGCGTTTCGCACAATTACCTGTTCTCTTCCCCTAGTGTTCCTTTCGGCTCGACAAGGAGAGCGGTCAAATGCAGGGATCTTGGGAAGTGACAAGCTGTCAACTGCACGTGCTGCTGCTCTTCCCCTCGCTTTTGGAACCCTCGCCTGACGCTAGCGCCCAGCTGTGACCTGAAGAAAGCTGATGACCCCGCAGATCTTGACGTCGTTTCTCTACAGGTTTCAGGCAACCTTTTGCTTGACTGCTATTGGGTTGGATCTTTAGACTTTCACTTTTTGGGAAATCAAGGGTTTTCCATTAAGACAAAGAGTTAAACTTTTCGCAGAGGGATCAACAGCAACCAAGTGTGGAATTGGAACCCATGGTTCTAGAGCGTTTGGTTTGCAAACCACCACATTGCCAAAGCACCCTTGGTGGTTCCCAGCCATCCCCTTAGCTTTTTAGCCTTTTAGTGTTTAGTGGGGGGTTCCATCTAACCCACTAAAAGTGATTCACTTTTAGCGGGGGATCTGAGGACAGCCCAGCACCTAGATAGGCAAGTGGCTGCTTTGTTCCAGACACCTCACCTCACAAAGTCAGTCAGCTGGGGACGAAGAACCCGCCACTGGCGATCCAGGCACCAAGTAGAGGCTCTGAAAGCTGAGCGTTTGTGGAACTTTGGCTTCGGGGTGTCGACATTCTCGCAACCTTTCCATTTGCTGAAGTGAATACCTGTTTCTTTCCCTTCTTGGTTTTAAAGTTGGAATCGATTTCACCACTGGACACATGGGTGTGGCTCAAGATTTAACAGGAGGGGTTACGCAGGTTTTGGCCGGTTTTTTGAGCCACAGCCATATGTTTCCCAAGTTTTCCAGGATCCTTATTCGCACATGGCCGGTTTCAACCGGGGTACCCCCCATCGATCCATCCGCGGCTTCGAGTTCGAGGAAGTTGCTCCACCTGAAGCGGCCCTCCCGCGGACTGCAGTCGAAGACGGCGGCCAAAATGGACCGCGCGGGGCCACAGATAATGTTGACCCCGGATAATGTTGACCCCTGGTTATTAATATGGGGGTGTCCCTGGTTGGATTAATAAGCCCCTGTTTATTAATATGGGGGTGTGCCTGGTGTTAGGGGGGATTTATCACTTTTGCTGGGGAACACCCCCATGGAACAACGGCTAGCTGTGGGTCAAAACCAATAGGATGCCATTTGGGGGGTAGGTGCACCACCCATTTTAGAACCTATTTTAGTGGGGATTGGGATGTTCACTGGGGGTACGGGCTTTTGACCCATGGCCATATGGAACACGGGGACCTCACAGAGGTAGAGAGACGAGCTTAACAGGATGTTGGCTTGAACGTCCCCCAACTTAAACAGGTTTGTTTTTTCTTGTTTCCCCCAAATTTGTTTGCTATGATTTGCACAACATGGAGCCAAGAGGGGGGGAGTTCTCAGCCTCTATTTGAGCACCGTTGACATAGAACCCACTGGGTCATCCATACATCTAAGTTTCCCTGGTGGGGGAGGGGGGCACGTGGGTCAAGAGTGAAGGATAGGGGAATAGAACGGGATTTCTCCCATTGGAGGGACTGGTGGCCATGGTTGCGGAACTCTGCCGCCCCCAAATCACATACTGTAGGTCCCCCAGTACTGCCCTTTCTCACCCCTTGTTTGGGGGGAGGGTTCCCCTACTAAAGTCGACTACAGAAAAAAGGGTACCCTTATTCTAACCTCTCCACTGGAGGACCTAGTACTTTTGCAGTTTCAGTATCACAAAATCCAAATCCAAGAATTCAACCATGACATTTTTTGGATGCTACTTGGGAACATCCCTGGGAAGGGGACCTCCGGTTTGTTTCCAGATCCTCTTGCGCCCTGGGGGGACGTCATTCTTTTCAGGGTTGCGTTTGGTCTCCTAGCAAGCCTACGAAGCCAGCCTCGGCGTTGAGGTAACCTTGCAGCTGCGGGGGGTTTCTGAGTCTCAAAGTTCTGCACTTGCGAGCGGATCTCATCCATCCTGTTGCCATCTCGACCTTGTTTGCTTGGTTGCATGTCTAGTCTCTCTTGGAGATACGGGTGTGCGCCCCAAATCGCTTGGGTTTGTCTGAAGCACCTGGCATGAATCCGGATTTCTGTCCTTACTTGACTGCTATTGGGCAACGTGATCTTTAGACTTTCACTTTTTGGTGGAGGTCAAGTTGGGTTTCCTACTAAGCCCACAAAGAGTTAAGCTTTTTCCGCGGCGGGGGGGGGGGGTCGTTGCAGCACCCAAGCGTAGGGGACTGACTCGGTGGGGCTACGGGTTCCGGAGAGGCGGCCATGGCCGAGTTCGCCAGGAAGGCATCGGACGGTGAGCTCGAGCTTGGGATGGGTTTCGGATTGATTTCGAAGCTTTGCTGTACCGCAGGGTCCCCCAGTACTGCCCTTTCTCTCCCCTTGTTTGGGGGGAGGGTTCCCCTACTAAGATAGACTACAGAAAAAAAGGGTACCCTCATTCTGACCTCTCTACTGGAGGACCTAGGTACCGTGTGCATGGCAGAAGTTTGTCAATTACAGGCTCCTTTGTGGGTGTTTCATGACTGGTCGGGGCTGAGAGCAGCCCGGCTTTTTCTGACATAGGGGCGGGACGATTCTTGAAATGTGTCCTTGGCAAAATGGATCCTCACTTCAGGTCGTAGGTTGGCCGGATCGGTGCTTTTGGCTTCAACGAGTATCTTCCATTTGCTTCAGAATTTGTGTTATTGTCCCTCTTGCTTTTAGAGGGAAGCTATTCGATCACTCCTGGAAACATTTGATTTTTTTTCTAGGGGCCTGAAGCAAATGGAAGGTATCATTTGTGGACCTGGACCCAATCTTACCTTTGGAAACGGTCTCATCAAGGGTTTGTGATTACGCCTTGCGCCTTCCTGCCTGGACTCGAATGAAGAAAATGCTTGGTGATTGGGTATCGGCCTATCCATCCATAGTCCCCGAGACCAAGCAAATGCCAGGCTGGTGTTTTGGTTGTTGGACACGTCACACAATTAACAACCCAGAGCATTTAGCAGAGCGCTCCGAATGTGTTTCCTGGGTTTGAACAACCGCCGCCCAAATGAGTGAGCCTTTTCTGAAGGTAGAGGTGGTTTGCTTTAGGGATCACGTTTCATTTCCCGAGTCAGCAGTAAACGGGATTGCTTCTTCACTGTGAGATGCAAAGGGAAGTTGAGAAATATCACCCGGATTCAGCGGGGAGCTGCAAACCGATTGGATCGTTGTGTCAATGTCACCTTTGAACCCATCTCATTTCGTCAAGGAAACCGCCCCACCAACACTCCCCCCTTAGTTAAGCCCAACCAGATTTGCCAGCCCCAACATGATCTCTCTTTTTTTTGGGGGGGGGGAGTGTTGGTGCATGTTGGTGCGGGGGGGTCGGGAGTGTTGGTGCATGTTGGTGCGGGGGGTCCCCGCTTGGTGATCCTTTGCTTACCCTGACTCTAGCACTTCTTATCTCCTCAACCTGCCCCCTTTGAACAAGAGCATACCAGAGTCTGGCAGACGCCCCCGCTGAGAAATCTGTGCCCCCTGGCAATTTCTCTGAGGTTCGGCCAAGATATTTCAGCAGTCTTTGGCCCATCGGGGGCATGGTGGTGAATTGCCCCCGAAAAAAGAGTCAGGGGATTGAAACCAGCAATTTTGGCCGCGGCTCATGGCGACAGTTTGGGAATCCCTGCGGCTTCGGTGTTGGGAATCATTTCGAGTGATCACCTTTCACAAAACTAGGTCCTTCGGCTTCGGTTGAAGAGAGTTGCTCAGGTCTCGTATCTCGTTTGATGGTTGCCTCGCTTGGGATTCAACTTGTGCTTGGTGAAGTTAGGCTAGAAACACCGTTGTCGCCCTGTCGCGTTTCTCAGTTGTTCAGTGGCACCCGTTTCCCTTCGGATTCCTCACACAAAATTGTCACCCCCCCCTTTTAAAGAAAAGTGGTGCCCTTCTTCTACCGTGTCCACTGTCCACTGGTTGCAACTGGGTTTACGGTAGCCTTGTCAGCTTCCCTCTCAGATCCCGACAGAGACGAGAACGACGCACCTCCGCTCCGCAGCCAAGCTGCACAGAGGCTCTTTAGATCCCCGCTTCTATTCCGCTCCCCCTATTAATAAATACGGCCCCCCCCCCTGTTATAAATAAATCCACCAAAACATATTTTTATTTTTTTTAAAGATGGGGTTGGTTTTTTGCTTTTCCAACAATGTGAGGGTTCACATAGGATTTGGAGGAAATGGATTGAATTGTAAGGTCCGCGAGTAAGCGGTTTAATAAGGAAATTTGATGTATCATTCTGTTTGTTTACCAGTTTACTGGTTGTTGGGGCAAACCCAGGACAGAGCTCTGCCCAGGCAGCCAGACCAGACAGACAGCAGCCAGGTGACAAACGCAGCCAGCCAGGGAGTCAGGGACAGCCAGGGACAACAGAGTCAAGAACAACCTTTTGAGAAGCCAGCTTTTGGGGAAGCAACCTTTTGGGGAATTGACCTTTTGAAAAGTGAGGCTGGAAGCTTGCTAAAAGTGCCCCCTAATAAGGATTCCAAGACTTTAGTATTGGTTTAGTATTGGCGCAATGGAAAATCAATTGTGCGGAGTGGAAATCCCGGATTTGCATTTATTATTAATGGGGTCATTCATTAATAGGGGGAGGAGATTAATTCCAGTACAGGGAGGGGGGCGTGGATATCCTTTAATAAAAGGGGGGCATAGAACGGTTTCCGTATGTCTTTTGTTTGTGGGTACCCTTTTGTTTGTGGTTTTACAGGAAAGCCAAACATGACGCCGCTTTGGGGGGTTCACAAAATAAAACGCCCACCCATACATAACCAGGCAGGCCGAGCCTCACTCATGATTTCCAGTTGGAGTTGGGGATGATCGACCGTCCGCCGAATTTGGAAAAGAGGCCCCCAATCCCAGTAGAGGGCAAATATCGGCCAATAAGGCCTGGGATTTCTGGGAGTTTCTGTTGGGTCCCGTTTTTGAGGAGTCCCCTCTTCGGGCAACCCAGACAACGATGGATCTAGTGAGGGTAGAGCATCAGCATGAGGATGCTCATCCACACCACCACGCAAGGAGGTTGGCCGTTCGGTGCAGCCGGAAACATGGGGTCAGTCGACCTCCATGGGTTCCCAGCGGGAGGATGACGGCTTTTCAACATGGCAATGGATTGGGGCCGCCTTCTCCAAACAGGAAAGTTGCGAAGTTGGTGGCATATTCATCAGCGGAAATCCCGAAATGGATGTGCTGAACCGAGGTCCAGAGGACGAGGGAGGCTTCTACGCAGCTTGGGACCCCGCTATCTATAGCGCCTTCGGCCTGTCGATCACAGAGCAGGAATCATGAATCGGGGCCGCCGAAACGGGTTGTGCCTTGTTACGTCCCGTTGGTTTCCCTTCGATAACACCTCAGAGTGGGAAACATGAATGATCAAAACCGATTCGGCTAGGGACCATCCCGAGCATCGGCGCGGACTTCCGGCCTCTTCATTCTCCCATGGTTTTAAAATAATCTTTTGAGCCCAGGGCCACTAGGGATTGATGTTGTGATTTTGTGACTCACATGGGAATTTTCATGTGTGGACATGAGAGGCAAAGGACTTGATGACTTGAAGGCGATCTGGCAGCCCATCCCTCAGCGCGTTTCCCCACTCGTTTCTGGGTTTTTGCAATGGATGAAACTGGATCATGGTTCAGGATTCCAACCCCCTTGGCTCGCCAAGAAACTTCCCAAACAAGGCCTGCACAAGGGAAGCCAAACAAAGGTGTCAGTCGAAAGGCCCTTCGCACGCTGAGGTGCTTTGAAGTATTCCATCGCAGCCTGGCGCGCATTGGTGCTCAATGCTCAAAGGCCGAATATCCTGGCAGATTGACAGGCACATGATTCCCGAACGGAAGTCGAAGGGTTTTGCTTTGATCACCCGCCTCGCAGATTTGGCATCTATACTTTCCGGTTTTCAGGATTATAAGGCATCAAATCAGAGAGAAATGAATCGAGGGATGCCAGCCACCAAAGGGGCCCAACATGGACATGCATACTAATTATGCACACATACACTCAGCCTTTGTGCGGGTGCATCATGCGGCATGGTTGGGGCTTTGTTGGGCTTGCGCAACCTTGGAATTTGTTGTTTGACAAGATGTTGTTTGACACTGTGATAATTGAAGAAACAGTAATGTTATCTACTTCCAGTTGCTTACTCAAAATGAGTGACCAGGCATTTGAGCAGAAACAAATGTTAAGCTGCAAGACAAAGGCGATCACTATGATTGACTTGGACTCTTCAAAGTGGATTTTGCGCAACCTCCAAACGAATCAATCAGTCGTCAATGTGCTGAAGGCTGTTGCGTGGTTGTTTGGTTGGGAAGGTTGTGTGTTTGTCTTTTTTGTTTGTTTGTTTGTTTGCTTGCTTGCTTGCTCGGTTGGTTGGTTGGTTGGTTGGTTGGTGCGTGTATGGGTGTTTGTTTTTTTGTGCGTGGTTTGTGTTTTGTTCGTTTGTCAGCTTGTTCATTTGTGTCCCTGTTCAGAAGCTGTCAGCTGTCATGACCTTTTTTGTTTTGTTTTGCATAAACCAAATAAATGAAAACAACATGGAATAACATGAAATATAATAACACCTATTTTTTTCGCCGGCACTTCAGGCAACACAACTGGCACTGTGACACAAGTGTTGCCCTTCACCCGAGGTTCGAATTAGCACTGTGGATCGGGGCGTCGACATGGACAAGCCCTACGAGGACACCCCCGCTGGTGGCCCGCAAGAAGTTGTTGGCTCTTAGCTTGGCTATTTCTTTGGATCTTTCGAATCCAACTTTTTGAGAAACGACGTTTTAAGTTCCCCACTCAACAGCAACACATTTGGGTGTCGGTCAAAATTAAACCACCAGGGGACCGCAGGTTTTAGTCCTGGGTTCCGTTTAGCAGTGTTCCATAATGGGCACCTGTTTTTGACCCACCGCCATTTCTGTGTGGAGACGACAATGAATTCGCCACCAAGACTCGATTCCAACTTCCACCGAAGCCCGAAAGCGGAAAACGCGAAGCCAGACCTCCTGGAGCTGGTTGCTGGTTTTTTCTTTGCTCAACTGACCCCTTTGTCACTTCGGAGGGGCCTAAGTTCCTCGAAGGTTCTCAGGATTCTCTTTGGAAAAAAAGGCACCGCCGTTTTCATGACCCATTGTTGATCTTGGCCCGTAAAATTGCCTGCTACTTGGGGCCAGGTTCTTTTTTTTTTGCATTCCCAGAGTCAGGAACTGGGGTCACGTCGTTTCCCTTCTTACTGCCAAGGGGGTGTCTCTTTGAATATTACGGAGCCATTTTTTCTGTGGGGGGGATTCACGGTGGGAAGGGAGTACCATTGAGCAGCAGGCTGCACATTGACGTGGCCAACCAGCTTGTTGCGTTTTGCGTAATTCAACCTTTCGGAAATTCCCCTCGTCTTGCCGCCGTAAGAACAGGTCACCTGCGCAGGACGCCGGGATCCAAGAGTCTGTCGGCAGTGGCTTCTTGGCCGCCCGGCTGAAAGCAGAAAGCAGGAGTCGACGAGCACGAGGTTACTCCAGGGACCGCAAGAACGACGACCAACTTGGAAGAGCTAGAAAAAACTTTACCCCAACAGCGGAAGCTTTCAGGGAGGTTTCTGGAGGGTTCCAGGGGGTTCCTGGGCTGTTGGGGATACAATCTGGGCTTCTCTCACATGAAGCCCGGTTCAACATGAAACCCTGGGAATTCTGGAGAGGTCCAACATGTTGTGCGCAATCTAGGTTTTCCCGGGCTATCGCGCAATTCCCTCAAAATCCCTGTTTGTTTCGCGGGATGGCTGTCAAAGTCTTGCGCAAAGCCATGGTGTTTCGGTTCATGTTCAGTCAAGTTTCCCAAAGTTGCCCTGCTTCTGCCCTATAGCCCGTGGCGGGCTCATGGGCCCCGGTGCGGGTGGGCCCGGTGCGAGCTCATGTGTTGGATGCTTGGGAGTCATTCAGCTAAGAAAAGTCGCTCGGGTTCTTGGGCTTTGTACTTGGGCAGGCCATGAATTAGCGGAGACCCAACACGTATCTGCACTTTGCAGAAGGCCAACCCACGAACAGCGGAAGTGAGAAAACGCCATGCTGATCGATGCCCCATCTCAGATTCCCACCGAAGCTTCGGCCCAACGCAAGGCCGTTGGAGCAAAGCCCAACCGACGATTTCAGTGTACTACCTTTCTGCGTATTAGTATGTTTTATTATTGTTATTATTAGTATTATTATGATTATTCCCTTCATGTTTAATACGGCCTATAAAGGCCTGTAACCAGCTCGGTAGAACCACAAGTTTGCTCGGGTGTTGGGCGCTGCCTGCCAGGTAGATGATAACACTACGATGAAGACGGAGGACGACTACACGCAACTCGCTTCAAGGGGTGTTGTTCGATTCTCTGTCCAAGGGGAGGCTCTGTGGCAGAAGTGACTCAAAGCTCGCGTATTGGTGGTAGACTTTGTGCGTTGTTTCCGCAAACTGCAGTAATCGATGCTGTTGCTGTTTATGAGTCTTTTTGCCAAAATTGTTCCGTGGCCATCATTGGAACTGTGGAGGACAATACGCAGCATTGGAGTAAGCATTGGCAATGGCTTGCATTTTCATTTTAACTTGTAGTGCTCATGTTGTTGGATTTCCTAGCGGGAGATGGTTCCTTAGGGATGAATAGTAAGGCATGATTAATTTGTCCAACCTGGGGAGCAGCTTAGCATTTTTCGGGTCCCACCCAACATTTTAATAGGTTAGGATTGGCTTGGAGATTTGAAACCTGGCCCTTTTGAAGCATATCAAAGGTGATTTCTAACCTCAGAGTGTTGTTGTTTCTTGCATCGGGAAACACGATTTTGGGGGGGTCCGAACCCTCTGCAAAAACACAATCCCCCCCCATTAAGGCTCATTCCCTGAGTTCCTGGACCTTGGTCACTTTTCCGGTTCGCACCATGTTGGCCAATTGAAGCACATCGGTTTCTGTTTTTGGCCCATCCACTCGATTGGAAGTGAGGTGATCATATTCCCGTTCTATCTATTTCTAGGTCCCCCAGTAGTGCTCTTTTATCCGTTTTTGCGGGAGGGTTCCCCTACTAAAATAGACTAGCCTGAGGATCGTTACCAATGCCCACGTTGTCCGCGGATCTGAGAAGGCGAGGCAGCTCGTACGTGCAAGCTTAGACCGGCGTCGGATTCCCTTTCCTTGGAGGATTCCCTTTGAAACCAGGGAGAAAAGCACCCTCCTGTCCACGAACATGAAGCACCCCCACACAGGTTCCCTTTTGAGGCAACTAGGCCAAACTACGATCAGTGAATGGCAACGTGGCGGTGTCTTGTGAGAACCGGGTGACTGAAGGCCTTTCTCAATAGAGCGGCCAGAAACCCAGTTGCCCTATTTCGCCCTGGGGGTGCTGCAAGTGGAAACCTAAGACTCGCATTTAGGGGGGTGGGTTTTGGGGGCTAGAACTTGGACTTGTCTCTTGGGGGAAGTTGCGCTTCCCTCTCCCACACCAATGTTGAAGACACACTCAAGCATGTAGGGGTTGGTATGCTACGTTTTGAAGGGTTCCTGGTTTGAGCAGCAGTAGCAGTCGTCGCTGGTTATATTAGAAGTCGTAATCCGTCGGCGTTGTCGTCGTGGACAAGCAGCGTTAGCATTGCCAGCATTCGTAGTGGTAGTATTAGTAGTGGTAGCAGTAGTAGTAGTAGTAGTCGTAGTCGCAGTCGTAGTCGTAGTCGTAGTCGTAGTCGTAGTAGTAGTAGTAGTAGTAGTAGTAGTAGTAGTAGTAGTAGTAGTAGAGCGAGAAGGGGCTTTGCCATGGGGAGTGGTCATGCCCACGCGTTGCCAAACTTCAACTATCCTTGTTGCCCTTTTGATTGTTCCTTCATTTTCCTTTCAACCAGCAACAGCAAAGCAGTTTGGCCAAGAATTTGCGTGACAAATCGTGGGCTCCACGTATTGCAGGCACCAGCTACACCAGTTGCCCCCTTGGCTTTTGAAAGGGTTCCTAAAGGCTAGACATGTCATATGGATCTATCCGGGCTCTAAATCTAAAGCCTTAGCCATTTCTTGCTTTTCACACGGCCACTTGCTTCTTTCCTTCTCGAAATCCTGGATCTGGGCTTGGCCGGCCGCTGATAAACTGTTCGTGTGGGGCAATGTAAAAATTGCAATCCGGGCTCCAAATCTAAAGGCTTGGCTATTTCTTTCTGTTGTTCTAGCTTGGCCGGCCGCTGACACAATGTGTAAAAATTGCAATCTGGTCTTGAAATCTACAGCCTTGGCCAACCCGCCAAGAAGGGCTTACTCTAAAAATGCCCCGACCCCACGGGCCCATGCCTGATTTTCTGATGCCTACTCCATCTCCAAACTCCAGGGGAACGGTTGGGTTTCTCAAAATAAGGACCCATTTCCTGAAAATAGAGGTCCACCTTCTGTAGGTGTCCTATAGAGGAAAACAAAATTGCTGTAGGTGCCCCTTTAAATACGCATCAAAAGGTGATCCATCAGATCAGGCTGGGGAGAAAAGGCCTACCTGGGCCGTCGGACCCTCACAGTACCCTTAAAAGTGAGTCACAATATTGCGTAAACTCCTTTGTTTAAGGGCGTTTGAATATCCAAATAAGCTTGTTGGATCCATAGTATCGTGCCAAGGTTCCATCGAACAAAAAAACAAATGGACCGATCGCCATGCCAGGTGCGGGTGCAGTTTCCCTCCTTGGGCCGGCACTTGTTCGCCATGGCCCCAGGGGATTTGCTGACTTCAGGCAGCGGCTTATGCATGGTTGTTGGGAAGCATGTTGCATTTTTGCTTCTTGTGGTTTAGTGGGAAATCCCCACTGAACTGCCAAAATTTAATGTTTTGCTCCCCTTCCAACGTCAACCAAGTATAGTTAATAATAATATATATATATATATATATTTCCCCTTAAAGCAAACAACAACATGCACTTTGGTTCCCTAAGAACAGCTGGGCTATTGTGCACCCAGCAAGAGGGTCCGACAAGTACGGTTCTCCGAATGGATCAAAGGTTGAGATTCGATGAGACGAGTTGTTTACTGTTTGACAAAGTTGGGAGGAAAGGCGCAAAACCCAACCATCGCAACAGATATTCGAGGGATGCCCCACATGAGCCACAATCAAAACCTGGGTAGATGAAGGTTAGTAAGGGATAATCCCAACCTTAAATAGCTGCGGCCGCCTTCTTAGTTCTTTACATGGTTCTGGGTAGACCATTTTGATACCGGGTTTTGATTATGACTCACATGTGCTCTCTAAGTGCCTGGGCCAGGCTAGGCATAGAATCTGGTTTTGGAAGAACTGGTCTCCCTCCTTGCCATCTTCCGTCACATTTCATGGGCCAATTCCCCATTCTGTTCCAGCATCATGCCTTTCAACTAGTTGCCGCTTTCCTGTCTTTGGTGGCTTCCTGAAAAACATATCCCTGAAAAGAGGAATATATCCGCAGATAGGTGATGGCACATGTGCAGAACTCATTGGACAAGCCATGCAACATAGGCATCGTGTTGAGGTTCGATTAGAGGACACCCAGCCACCAAACACAAGAGTTCACAACTTGCAAAGAAGCAGTCCAAACACCTGTTGGCAAGACAGTCCCGCATAAAGAGGGCACAAAAGTGCTTGGCCAAATACAATGCCTCTAAACACCTTTGCAGTGGTTTTGGCCGGGGGGATGCGATGGCGGCATTGCTTCTGGACAGCATGTGTTTTTTTGGTTTTTTTGTCTGGCTTCGGGGACCCCTTTGCACCGCTTGGGGTGTAAGGCGGGTTGTCCGAATGAACCGACGACCTCCCATCGACATCCACCCACCTGGAAACCAACACGGAGACTTTAACTGATCTCCTGTAGTTAATGGCCAGGATCCTGACAGGCCAAGGCTCCAAGACTTTCAGTCTTTCAAGTCCAAGTGCCTTGGGCAATGTTCTTACTGCCTGAACGCGTGTTGCCATCTAGAAATGAAAAGAGGTCAGTTGTATTGCTTAGTGGCCTTTAGAGTGACCTTTAGCCTCGCAAACTTTGGACAAACAACATGCTCAAACTTGCAACGAGTCTGAGGCCAACACAAGTGTTGCTACGCTACTCTTGTCGGTTTTTAGTTTTCGAAACTGTGCCCACTTGCCAAACATGAAAGGATCCGGGTGAGGAATGCCCCTGAAATGAATCGGGTTATTATGTTAATTCATCAGGGCACGCTTTGGTGGTTTGGATTGCTGGTAATTGGCCCTCGTAGTGGCCTTAGTTGAAATTTCCCCCCACTCGAAAAGTCAGCTGGGAAGCTGCCATGATGATCCCGGAGTTGCTCGGTTCGGGTTGGTGAATTGTTTCTGCCCTCAGGCCACTGAAGACCCTTGAAAACACATGGCCATGGGTGAAAATCCTGTACCCCCAGTGAACATCCCAATCCCCACTAAAATAGACTAAAATTGTTGGTGCACCTACCCCAAAATGGCACCATTGGTTTTGACCCACAGCCACATTTGGTGGTTGGGAGGGAGCCGAGATGGGGGTATCCAAATCTGATTATTATAGAGAGGAGCCTTTCGGAGCTACTGACCTGAGCTCAAGGACATGGAAGAGGTGGCTCCAAAGCCTGACTGCTATTGGGCAACGGATTTTTAGACTTGAACTTTTTGGCTGAAAGAAAGTTGGGTTTTCCACGAAACCCCTAAAAAGTGTTTTTTTTTGCAGGGGTCGCTGCAGCAACCAAGAAAGTGGCTCGCTCATTCCTGTGGGATCTTCTGTCACAGCTCCATGGACTTCACACTTTGTAAAACGGTCCCGTTTTAGTGGCAACCAACTCGGTCCCCCAGCTAGGTGCCCTTTTACCGCTTCTTTTTGGGGGAGGCTCCCCCACTAAAATAGACCTGAGCCAAAATCGGGCACTGTTATTCTAACCTCTCAAATCTGGAGAACCTAGCCAAAATGCATTTTTGTCGAGTTCTTTTTTTGGGCAACTCACTACTGAGAGATGCAAAGGCGTGGCCTTGCGATTCAGGATGCCACGGCGCCCGTCATTTGCTTCCAGTTCGACTTGGCGACGCTGGGCGGCGAAATGGGGCGAAACTTGGGGGAGATGCAGCGCGAAGCATGTCCTCTAGGCTTTGGTGCATTTTGCTCTGATGTTAGGACTTTAACTTTTTGCCAACTGATGAGTTTTCCATCAAACCACTGAAAGTTATACTTTTAGCAGGGGAGCAGATTTCGCAACCGAGTAGAGTCAAGCCTTAGCTTGCTGGCGAATCCGATAGGGCATGACCTTCACCGGGTGTTGGGAATGAACCGGTTTCGGGGGTTCCCTTAACGGAAGCCAACTCGGTTCTTTCTTTGGGGCTCATTCCCTGCCAGTCGCACCGATGGCAAGATGTTTCAGAAGTGGATCTGGTTGGCCCTTTGGCCTCGCGCTTCGGCCGAAAACACCAGCGGGCCGACAACTTGACTGCTATTGGGCAACGGATCTTTAGACTTTAACTTTTCGGTTGAAATAGAGGTGCTTTCCACTAAACCCCCAACAAGTTAAACTTTTTGCAGGGGGGTCAACAGCAACCAAGACAACATACCTATAGCACAACCATGTGGAACATGGTCCAAACGCTCGGGCGCTAACGCAAGCAGCCAGACGGGTGTCTTCCTTTTGGTCTCCCAGCGCCAAAAAAACCGACCTAGGTCCCCCAGTAGTGCCCTTTCTCACCCCTTGTTTGGGGGAGGGTTCCCCTACTAAATTAGACTACAGAGAAAGAATCGGGTACCCTTATTCTAACCTCTCTACTGGAGGACCTAGCGACAGACTCGGATGCCAGGATCGTCAAGTTGAAGGATCCCTTGGAGCTCAAGGAGAAGCTTAAGAAGGCGAACGTCACGCTTTCCCTGCGCCTTGAAGCCTTGCCGAGTCACCGCGGTGTGTGTTTTTGGGGGTCTGTTGAATTCATCCAAGTAGGATCCCCCTTTTTCACCACAAAAACCAAATCGGCGATTCGATTTCTGGTGCAAAACCGGATATTTCCACTTTTTCGTAAGGCCTTTAGACGCGGGGCCTCGGGGGGAGAGGGAGGTGTCCGATCTTGTGGCTTCAGTGTCTCCCCTGGACAGATTTGGAGGGCTTCCCGGTTCGGGTGCTGGAAGAGGGTCTGAAAAGGCAAACGCAAATATCCATAGGCCAGATGCCTATATACCTGGCCTACAGCCACAGTGGTGGCCTTTTTGCCTTTGTTTGCAAGGCTCACTTGCCCAAAGCCGACCTTCGGTTTCCCATTTGTTGCCCATGTTTAATCATGGCCTCAAAATGTGTGTGTTTTACATTTGTGGGTCCTTTGGGCAACTGAGAAGGGGTTCCCTTCACAAATCGACCAAATTCCCGTTTTTCTATGTCCACGGATCCATTGGGCGTGTCTCTTGGGTCTTTTGTGAACTTGAATTGCGCCCATCGACATCGGACGCGTCCCTAACCCGGGCTTTGCTGTAAACGGGAGGGCGCCAAGTCGTTTTTCAGGCACTCTTCGTGCTTTGAGGTAAAACCAGTAATCCCAGCCTGCTCCAGCCGTTTTTTCTTTTTCGGACCAAAGCCTTTCCCGCACTTCATGGGTCCAGGCGGTGAGTCTTTTTCTGATCCCAAAAGCGTGACCCAGGAGTGGACCAATGGTGGTTTGCAGGTGCCGAGGAAAAGGGTGCCCCTGCTGTATATTCAAACATTTGTTTGCCTCGTATATAAGGCCCGTATACAGTACGAGCAATGCAGCGAATGAGTTCCAATGCCTCCTGCGGGGCGGATTGATGGTAGCCACCTTCAGTCACTAGCCACTCGAGCTGCAAGGGCTTTTGCGTATACTGATCGCCTGTCAAGCGCTTCTGATATTAACACACTTCCCAAAAGTATCCCTTCCTTCAAGTAAGACCCTTACTCCAACACCACCAGAAAAATCGCTGAGCTGTGCTGGGCAGAGCCTCGCTTTCCGCCTGAAACGGAAACGGAGTCCCGAGGTTGAAGCTTCAGGCGCAGAATGTGAAGATGGGCATGCGAGTGGCAGCCCTGGGCTTTCCACTAGGCGAGTTCGGGGGGGCGTTCGCGCATGTTTTTTTGTTTTTTCCCTGGGGGGGGGGGGGGTAGGTAGGGGGGTTGTTTAGTACGGGCGATTTATGGGGCGTTCGGGGAGCTCAGTTTTTCTTTTTATTTTCTTTCTGTTCGCGGTCCGGGTTGTTTGTTTCTTATTGTTTACGAAGCCGCTTAGTTGTGCAAAGCGAATCGACCTGAAATGACCGTTTGGTTTTGCCACGTTGATTCATTTTTTTAAGTCAAGGTTCCAAAAGCTGAACCTTTTAGTTCCAGGTCCTTTGGGCAACTGAGGAGCCGCTTGTTTGTTGTTTGGCGTTTGTTTGTGCCGTGTTTGTTGTTTGCGGGCATTGGCCTTTCCAGAATAGCGGGGTAAGTACCCCCACCAAGCATGCAACAGTGCGTAGGCACTGTCCGAAAGGATCACAATCTTGAAACAAGAGCTTGCTTTGGGCACTTCTATGCGGATTGGTGGGGTGCAATAAAAGTGAACAAAGGAATTGGAATGCCTGTGGCCTACCCTCTAGAAATCTCTAGAAGCAGTCACTAAAGTCGCTAAAGCGTCTCTCTATCACTAAACATTCTCACCAGGAGGCTCACCAGCATTTTGCCCTCAGTCTTTTCCCCCCCTACACGGATGAGTTTGGAGGGATCATCCGAGTTCTCTCGAAGAACATCACCCGGCTGTCCAGCTTGATTTGTCAGGATTTCCTTCACATGGTTCCATAATTTCCGGACAGTTTGCTGCCAGTACATCGCCAGAGCCGTTGTTTGTTTCCCGAACCATGGCAATAACGTGGACGGACTTACAGGCCCGACGTTATACGTCCTTCATTCCAGCGCCGTTTAAGCGTCAAACATCAAGCTCAAACATCAAGCATGTTTGTTTTGTCCCCAGCCCCCATGGCCTACAATAGTCTTACTGTAGCCGGAGGTGGCACCTCAGATGAGGTTGCTGCACTTGCGACGTCAAATCATGGGGCTTGATCCCATGTATTCATCAGCCGGGGGGTATGGTCCATGCCGTTTGGTGCCACTTCTGCAGACCATTGACATGACCAATGGCAATGAATTTGCATGGATGGGCCAACACCCCCCAACACGCGTTTGCGATATAAATCCATATGATGCAAATGACCCGTTGCAACCACTACCCCGTTTGGAAAGAGAAAAAACATAGTTGGAGACATACACTTGGGTGGATCCATTTCAGCCAGGAACCCACCAAACAGCAAGGAATTCAGAGGTTGGCATAGGGAACCGTGGACAGATGTTCAATTTGTCAGCCCCTCCATTTTAGGCTTGTATGGTTTATAGCAGTCTATGTGTGTATGTATATAAGTAATATTATATATATATATATAGATATCTATATGTACATATACAAGTATGTGTGGCTGCCAGTCACTATGGCTCCATAGAGCTGGTCAAAGGCCACTTGCCGCCAGGCAGCCAATGGCTGAAGCTGAGTGAAGGGGTGGTCTCTGGGGCAGAGGCAGGGAGAAAGCTCCGGGTATGAGAGCCTTCCACTGCTCGAGACTACGTTTTTTGTTTTTTTTTAAATGTTTTTCTCCCCCTTGTTGGTTTTAAAGAGATGTTTTTTTTTTAATTATTATTTTGCTTTTTTTTTTTCTCCCCCTTGCTGGTTTTAAAAGGGAATCTATCACTACTTGTTTTTTTCTCCAGGGGACTCCATGAAATGGAAGTCAATGGTTGAGACTTTTCACGGCGGACACCGTTGCCAGTGGCACCTGCTTTGGGGTCTCGGCCCCAAAAAACTCACTGGGGTGGTTCGGAGCGGCTCCAGGCTCGGGTTCCGCAAGGGCTTCCGGGGCTGTGTCACTTGAGCTTAATTTTTGGTCTGGGTATCACTTGTTTTGTTCTTGTTGTTTTCTTTGTTGTGTGTTTTGCAGGTTTCTCTTTGATCACGGCGAACTGCGCAATTCTGGCGAGCTTCTCTTGGTAAGGCGAGGTCACTGCCCCTGATGAAGGTCCGGCATTTTGAGATTCACCATCTTCCAGTTGGTGAATCATAGCAAGTATCATAGCAAGTACATGGTTCAGAAGAAGTAAAGCCGGTGTGTTTCCCAGCCGCATGCTTGGTTCCCGTTGAGCCGGGACACACCAAGTGTGGCGTTTAGGCAAGCTGGCTTTGAATGAGCACAACGCCTGAAATTTACATCAGCCGCGCTTGGTGGGCAGTATCTTGCAAAAAGATGAAGTTTCCACTTAAAGCGCCCTTTCCCTTAGGTCCCTTTTGAAGTGTCCTTTACTTCTCGACGGGGCCTGCAAAGATAAGGTCTTCACCCAAGTCAAAGTCCACGTTTCCTCAGGTCAAGTTAGTCTCCTTTTCTCGATGCCTGCAACAGGTTCCAATCTATGTGGAAGATCCACTCCTCCTTGTTGCTTCTCTTTCTCCCGCCCCCCCCCCCCCGCCGCGTTCTTCTCAAAATGCGGCTTTTGAGGGGCTAGGGGTTGAGTCGGGGTTCGACCTTCAGGTTGTTGAAGACAACATGGTCTACCAGAGTGGCTCGGCAAGCCGCTTTGCTCCGCTTACAAGGCGGGTGCCAGTGCCTGTAAAGAAAAACGCACTTTGACCTGGCCTCGAAAATTGGGCCATGTGGGGTTTCCAAAGCTACTTCTGAGTCCGAAACTTGTTTTGCGATTTGGGGAAAGTAATGTCCTAGACCGGTAGAAGGCCTTTGCAATTGACCCAGACGGGGATGCATAGACCCCCCGTTTAACGCCAATACCAATGTTAGACTCAGTTGTTCAAGGCAAATCGACCTGAAAGGAGCTTTTAGTTTCCCAATTTTGGGTTCCCGTTCTTAGTTCAGGTTCCAAAAGGTTGCTGGTATTTCGTCCAAACTGGGCAACTGAGAATGATCCCATTTTCAACCCATACATTGCCCTTCCCAGTTCACACCCCAGGCCTGGAACAGGCGTTTCGAGCTTCGCCGCTCCGAGCGACTCGTAAGGCACCGCCCCAATCAGCCCGGGCAACAGCGGGGGCCCACTGCTGGTCTTCCGAGATCGTCTCATGCGCTCCGAGCCCCGCAGTGAGGAGGCGGGGAATGGCTTCGGCAGGACAGAAGCAACGCCAAAGGTGGGCAAAAAGGCCACAGCGAGTGTACTGCCAAAGGAGAACGTAGAGCAAGAAAGCGTGGTTTCCAGCCAAACGATGGTAAACATGATCTGTGTCCTGATACTGTGGGCCACAACACGTGGCAGTTGGGGATGGGTAAAACCCATACTACCAACTGGTGCAGGGCCACATGTCCTCGTTGTTGATTTGGCGGGTCCGGACAATTGGGGGGAGTCCCTGCAATCAACCAGGGATGTTCAATCCGGGTCGACATGCTGTACCAGCTTTGCAACCATCATGGAAGCGGACGATCGGGGGGTCGCCCAACAATCAACTAGTCTTCCAACACCCTCCTGTCAGCTTTCATGATTGTTGGAGAGAGGGTAAGCAATGGACTTCATGAATTTTGGCCTTCCAGGAAGTGCAACTATTTGTGAACCCTTTGTTTGGCCGTGGGGTTCTCGGTTTCCCCTGCCCGCAGCGAGGGCATGTCCAACGCGATTTTGGACACCGTGGTGGGCGTGAACTTTGCCTCCTCTGCCTCCAAGTCGGCCCAGAACCTGAATTACGCGGCCCTTTGCTCGAAGTTCGAAGCCTGCGAGGGGTGGTACTGTGGATGGACAGTCCATTTGCATCACCGTTCAGAATCCCTGGAAGAATGACACCCCTGTAAATACCCAAAAGGCAGGTTTCTCATGGTTTCAAAGTGGTGCAGGCTTTCGTCCATCCACAGTATGTTAGGATCAACGGGGTTGAACGCTGAGCAACGTGGTGTGTCCTGTTGTTGAGGGTAAGCCTTGTTGGGGTTGGTTCGAAGGGAAATCAACGAAAAAGCATGTCCTGCCTCCTTTTTGTCGAGAATGTGTTCCTTTTGAGTTAAGTGCAAACAAACACCTTTGGTGAGCACACGTGTCCTGACTGGTTTCAATCTGGTCAATCATTAAGATGGACTAAAGAAAACGACGGTCTTTTGTTAGGGGCTCCAGTATAGGCTAACCTTTGACTTTTGCTTGGTTGACAATCTCTATAAGCCAATTCGAACCTTTTCTAGCCGATCAAAATCAAGCAGGGGTTTGCGCATCCTATGTGTTCAACGTCTTTTTGAATCAGGAAGGTCCGACCTGGCTTGCACGCTTGCCTCCCTTTGGCTTTCCAATGGTGGTCAAAATCATGGACCTTTAAGACGGGCTTACGGTCTCCTTGGCTTCTCCTGGGCCTATCCAGCGACAAAAGGGGATCATCTTGAACTTTTAGGCCCGAGGAGGGCCACTCCCGCCTCTAAGGTGCCGGCCTTTCGCATTGTGCAAGTCCTGCATGTGGCCGGGCAAGCCATAAGGGTGATGCGCTTGGGGCTGGGAGGCGACATCGGCGAGGGTTTTCAGTGAGTTTGGAGATGCGGGGGGGGGGGGTTGAGAGCGAGGTTTGGGGGTGTCAAGGGTTGGAGTGTTGGTCCCTCTTTACAACCATGAAAGCGCATCAGAGGCTTTGGAAGATCACTGTCCTCTTGAAGCAACCCCAACACGTCCACTTCCGATTGGAAAACAGATGGCCGTTGCTCAGACCAGGAGTAGTTGTCTCCAGTTGGTTGGTGTTTGTTTTTGTTTCATGGTCAAATCATCAAGAACATGGCTACTCTGAGACACACCAATATTTTCACCAGGCACATCCAGGGACTTTCAGCAAGTCCCGCCCCTTTCAAGAATCCCTGAGGGGGGGGGCTTAAGGCTTTGGGCGGCCACTAGCTGTCCATTCTCTCCAAATTGATGGGGACAAGGCCAAATATGTTTAAACTCGCTCCCGGAGTGGACTTTTTGAGCTTTTGGGAAGACAATTTTGGTAAGCGAAGCCCTCTGCTCCGAAGTGAGTAAATGAGTCTTCGGCATAGATCCGTGGCCATTGAGGGTCTGGTGAGTTGCAGTAGGGAATTTCCTTCACACGTGGGTTGGGGGACAAGAAGTCATATGCTGTCCAAGCGTTCCCGTTATTTAACTCACGTAATATGAGGAGCGAAGAGGGGCAGGGGGGCATCATGAACGAGGTGTTTTCTCGCTTGAGGAGCTGTTTGGTTGGTTCAGAATGGTTCACTTGTACTAGGTGTCACTTAAACACTGCCCCGGCATTGCTCGAACCCGCGGGGCCTTCCAACGCAATTTGTCCTGAGGGGGTCTCCGTGCCAGGTTCTATTTTAGTGGGTGGAAGAGTGTATTCTGCGCCCTTCTCTCTGAATGTTGTATGAACAAAGCAGGCTTGACTGGTCAGCTGAAGAGAGGAACCACATCATTGTGGATCTTGGGGTTTTGCGTTCCCAATGCTAAGCGGAACCCCTTGCAAGATCGTCATGCTTGCGAATCCCCAGGTTGCGACTAGGCTGCACCCCAGCAAACAGGTTCTTCGTTTGGTTGTTCGTTCGTTCGTTTGTTTGTGTCGGTGTGCAAAGTGTGCAAAGTGTGCAAAGTGTGCATAGTTTAGTTCTTGGTCGGAAGTTCAAGCTGACTCTTTGCCGATCCAAGGCCTATTCCCGCATGACCCGAATGAGCCGCTTGGATTCTGAAATTTGAATCCAGCATGACGCCTGTGGCGTATTCCCCACAGCTCTATTTTGGCCAACATGATTGGGGGAAACCCAGCCCGCCCGAACTCACGCAACCACATCCCTATAAAGCAAGCCTAAAGCCACAAACCTGCCGCAGCTCAAATCAGCTCCGAGACCCTTGAACAGCAAACTGGATTTAGGAGCCCTGGGCCGAGCCAAACCGACCTGAGCCTTCCCAACTGCCACAGAGTTGAGAGGCCGGTGCTGGCAATGCAGCCCGACACGTGGAAAACGTCTACCCATTCAAGCCTTATGGGGGGAAGGAAGGGGGTTAGGGCCGAGCGTGTTTCCCCGGATCGATCCACCAACCGGAAGTCCAAGCGAACCGAGCGGATCCAGCCCGTGGTTTTTGCCGGCAGCAAATGGGCATCAGTGTTTTTTCCTTTTCGGAGGCCAACGAAAGCTTGTGGCCCGAGCTGAAGTTTGGGGGGGGGAAGCCCAAGGCGTTCCCCATTTCACTGCTTTCGTGGAAGTCAGAGTTGAAGCCAAATTTTTAAATACCAAGAGGACTCAAAAGGCCGTTCCGGAAAACGCGGTTTTGGTTCGGTTCCCTTTGTTGTTTCGCAGGGTTGTCGGATGCGTTCTTCCGCCCGAGCTGAGGCGAAGAAGACTGCGACTGCGACCACAAGCTCGATCAGTTCGGGCGTGGGAACAGGCACGGCCTTCGGAAGGGTTCTGGCGTCTCCGTGCCACATGAATCTGAGAGGGAGAGCTCAAAGATCAGGATTTGCCTTGTATCAGGTTCCCTTCATTTGGTGGTTTGGATTGATTATTGGTTTAGGGATTTGAGCCCCTGGTCTTGTTGAAGGTAAATGGGAAGCTACCCCTTACATGCCACACCAAGCCACAGCAGAAACTAGACAAGCTCCTAACTTCGCCTTACTTGTGGTCGTGTGGCCTTTTCTCCCTGGAGCCATCCCCAACGATGCCTAACATGACGGTTGCACCTCTCATGGTGATTGTTGTTCTGTGGCTACCCCAGGACAATCTCTTGTCAGGGTTCAATTGTAAAGTTAAGCAAGCAAACACCTCCAGTTTCAGTGACATGTCTTCTTTCCAGAAAAAATCGCCCCTTTCCGAGTTCCATGTCAATTTGCCGGAGACTATCGTACAGATATCTAGCGTCAAGGCTAGCTTGAGGCTCCAGGTTCAATGGATTCTGCCTATGGTGAGAAACTGATGCACCAGCCATCCTTCTTTTTGCGCGCGCGTTTGAAACAAGAACCAACTGAAATCACTGGCCATTGCCGGGGGAGTGCGGAATGAACCTCAGTTTCGATTCACAAGCACAGCGGCGTTTGTCTTCGGCAAGCGGTAGTACCAGTTGTGAGTTTCAGATACCAAGCCACTTCCGGGCGCCTCAACGTCTTGGGAATCCACCGGGGGACTTGAAGATCCCTTTGCCTTGCCTGGCCCTCGTCAGGCACCACATGGAGTTCCGCATCGCACCAGTGGGCGCTCAGAATGCAGTCAGGTCATGCATTCCTTACCTCTTAAAAACACAACTTTTCAACTTTTTGGGTAACAGGCTATGTGTTTGTAAAAGATTAACTTCCCCAGGGCTTGGAGTTTTAAGGGGTAAGATTGAGTTCTGGTTTGCCGGATGCGAGCCCCGGCTAGACTCCCACAAGGCATTGCCATTTTTTGCCGAATGCCATGTGTGAATCTAGGAACTGAACCCCACTTGGCCCCTTGGAAGGTACCTTTGCGTCCCCTTGGCAAATAAATATGCTTCCATACCCAAAGCCCGCAGAAACCACCTCCACCTGCACTCTATGGATTTGCTTCTGCTCAGGACTGGCAAACCCTGCTTGATCAATACGGGGTGTCTCCTTAGAGCGCACCTTGTGGGAACAGCCTTAATCCAACAGGTCAGAAGAAAAGAACGCTGCCCAATGAAAGCTGTTCGGCTTAGGGGAGCACACAGAAAATCACATCACCCCCGACGGAAGGGTTGTTTGGGCCAATGGATGTAACTGCGAGGATTCAATGCGCCGTTTCTGTTTGAACGTGGTGTATCGCGTTTTGCTGTGGTGCTTCGTTGTTGTTTGTGTTTGGCGTATTGGGTCCCGGTCCCTGGGATTGGTTTGTGGCTGTGAACCTCTGGCTCCTACAACAGAGTCGGCTGAAGTCTGGAACTGAAATCACTTTGCAGGTAGCCAGCCAATTAGGCGCCAATAGAGGTCGTTTCAGTATGCTTGTCAGACCCGAAAATTTGAACTGGATCCGTGTGCTTTCGACTCACTCGGGCCTCGGGCCTCGGTACCCGGGACTCGGGCCTCGAGCGAGTCAGCGAGTCCGAAGCGAGGTGTGGTTTACACCCAGGCGACTCAGGCGCGCGGTGGGCTAGGGTTTTGAAGAGCTCGCATGGAAAACCAAGATGACGCGGCATCGTCCCAGAAGTCAGCTGCCTTCCAGGTTCCCCCTTTCTGTTAGACCCCTGCCCCCCCCCCCCAATTACGCGAAAAATAGTGTTGTTACCGGCCTTCGTGCTATTGCGGACGCTTTCATGTTAATTCCACCAAAGAACTCAATGTGCACCAAGAGATGCGACTGACAGCTCAGGGTCAATCATAAGTGCAGAAAAGCAGCAGAAAAGCAGCAGAAGGTGACTGTTTTGTTCGGCCGCATGTAAGGATCTTTACGGGGGAAGAGAAAAAAAAACAGAGAAAAGCGGCATTCCTGGAATTTGCGTATCATCTTCATGACAGACATTGATCTCCTTACACAAATTCCTGGGTTTTGCGGAAGCTTGCTTTGCGCCTGGAGGTTTTCTTGGATGCGTCTTGGAGTCTGACTTTGAACCGCTAGGCCCATCTTCGAAAGCTTGGGTGCCGTGGGGGCGTGCCGTTGGCCACTCGGGCGGCAAGTCGAGTCGCGAATGGCTGACGAGTGACCGGGAGGTCCCACTTCCGTGCTCTCTGGGTGTGTCGTTTTTAGGGGAACCAAAAACCTGGTGGCTTTCCTTTTGGACTCCCTTTAAAGCCTTCAACAGGGTAGCCTCAAAAACCACAGCCTCTTGGAGTGATACTGCAAGATGGCCCTTCCAACATTTACGATTCCTGGCAACAAGACTGGTTTCGTGCACAGACCCCTTCTGTACGACAACTCTTCGACTTGAAAAAGGGGCCTAACATTTGTTCATTCCCTTTGTGAGCACATGGCGTTGACGGGGCGCAAGTGTCAAGGTCTGGGTTGGTATACTGGTACTACAAAAGGGATGGGACAAGGGGACAGCCGAAGCGCAAAGCGCCAAGCCCGCAAAGCGGCTCAGATCCCCACAGATTTCCTTTCAAAACCAACGAGGGCCTTTGGGGCTGTAAGAGAAGAGGGTTTGTACCACACTCAAAATCGCAAGGGAAAACTTGAGCGGCGCTTTTTGCTTCAGCTTTTGGAACGGGTTTCCCTTTGAATCAACAAACAAAACGCACTTTCTCCCATGGCCGCTGGGCTGGTGAGAGAAGGGTTGGTATTTACCCTCTGTTGTCGGCTGCATGTTTTGCAATTGTGTTTGCTTCTGTTCATGGTGAGTGGGAAGCAACCAAAAAGGGACCAATTTTCTGCTGACCTTTAACCAGTGGTGGTGTTCTGGCAACCCTTGGTGTGTGTGTGTGTGTGGAACCTCGGGGAAGTCATTTGGGGGCAGTGGAAAACCTTCTTCTCACTCTTTTTGGGAAGACATGGAAAACCAGTATAGTTGTAAACCAAAAGTGCGGACCCATCACGAGGGACCTTGGGGGGGTTCGATAAGTGGTGCTATCCGCACTCCCCAACTTTCAGACTGCCAGAGTGACAAGCATCTCAGCAATGACCAAACTATGGAAGAACCACGGTATTTCTTCTATTCTATTCCTTCCGAGGTCAGTGTATTCCGCGCTCTTTTTGAGGAAGGCCTGGTTCCGTCCCAGGTCAGTGTACCCCCGTGGTCAGCCCCAAAATGAGATGGGGTTCTTTGGAACCTTTCGGGTTGCCTAAAACTATTCGGCAACCTGAAAGCGTGGTCAAGCCATCAAGACAAACGAGTTCCTCCTTGCCTTCCGGGTTCGTTGCAGCCAGGCGAAAGGTCCCCAACTCCTGTCCAGATTCTGGTCGATCACCCCTCATTTCCTGAGCCTTACATCCCTTTCGGTCCACTTTTCGTCGCAGACCTCTTGTTTCCAGGGCCTTTAGGGCGGGTTTTTTACGCCCCCGGCTGAGGACCGGTTTATGCCTTTCTCCCTGTTCCGCTGGGCGCGCCCCCCCATCCCGGTGGGCAGCTTCCTCATGAAGGTGGCCGGGGGCCCCAACGCGCAGTGGGCGAGTCGGAAGGTTTTGGCACGCGGTTCGCGCCCTGCACGAGGCCCGCGTCGCGGAAGCTAACCGTTTCGGACTTGGTGCTGTGCTTTTTGGGGGATGTTTGTGTGGCCGTCTTAGTGGCCAACAGCTTGGACTTGTTCTGGCCAATCCACTGGGGAAGCGAGCCTGGGGCCCAAACCGAAGCTTCAATCAATCACCCTACAAGAATATCCTGGCAGGCGAAAAACATATCATGGGTTTGGGCCATTTTCCACCGAATAGCTGGCCAATACGATCCAAGGATGTGGTTGTTGCACCCCACTTGCAGAAACCTCAACGGATTTCAGGGTATGCCCCGCTCATTATGATGGTTCCTTGCCTTAAGATTCTGTGCCACTCAGCGAAATCTAGATATTTTGTCGCACTGATTCGCTTCCATTCAAAGGGTTCCAGCAACCGTGGGAACATTGCCACAACTGTGTCGGCTCTCAGAAGCTTTTGGGCTGACGCAAAAATGCAGCAACAGAAACGCCCTCCTGGGACCGACAAAAAAGCGATCACAAGATTACTCACGCAAGAACCGCCAAGCGAAGTTTGTTGCGGTTGTCTCACAAATTGTCTAGGGAACCCCCATCCACCCTTCCCCCTGGACCCCCCCCCCCCGCAAACACGCCTCATTTGGGAAAGACAAACGTCATTTGTTACCCACGCCCTTCGCTCAGGATGACACCGAGTTGGACACCTTCGGCATGGGCAAGCGCCTCTCGCCTGCAAATGTTCGCATGTTCGGTTTCGGCGTGGAGTTGTTTTTTGGGCGCCTTGGCGAAATTGCACTGCCGCACGAGCTTCTTTCTAAGCAGGTGCCTAAGCCATATCATGTCTCACTGGTCGAACATGAAAAACACCATGCCTGAACTGAACACATTGATGCATATGCAAAGTTCCTGACTGAGACTTCAGGCAGAAGCCATACCTCGAAGATCTATGCATATACAGCTTTTATTGGTGGCTTCACATCTTAACGAAACCCATTTCGCACCACTTTGAAACCACGGGAAACCATTGTTTGTTGGTATTTAAAAGGGGGATTCAAATCATTCCGTTGGGTATGATAGGTGATGCGAAATGGAAACGGTCCATCCACAATCCTCCATACCATTGATCACAGTTTTCAGAAGGCTGACCTACACAACTCTAGACTACACCCGTCAAAGGAAACTCACAAGTATCACCCAACAAAACCCTCAACT
Organism: Effrenium voratum; assembly: GCA_963377175.1. Lineage (NCBI taxonomy): Eukaryota > Dinophyceae > Suessiales > Symbiodiniaceae > Effrenium > Effrenium voratum. The sequence continues at coordinate 418,596 of CAUJNA010003550.1, read as the reverse complement.
CAGGCCCCTTGTTGTGCCCCTGTCGTCGTGCTGGTTTTGTGGCAATCCTCAAGGAACCTCAAGTCGTTTTCCTTGAGTGGTCTAGTTGTGGGGTGTGTCCTCGAGGCTTCGAGTACATGCAGCAATACGTGAGCTTCAAAGATTTGCTGACCTTCCGTGAGCACTTGGACGATGACGTCACAGTTCTCACCTGCCACTCGGCGGCGAGCATACGTCATGCCCTTTGGGCGGGACAGAGCTGGGTCCATTAAACCAAATGTTTGAGGGGTTCCCAAAGTAATTGTTCAGCGGAGGTTGGAAACCTAGTCCACCCACAAATCAGAGGGCAAGTTTGAGGATGTTTTACTAGAATGGATATAGAGGATACATTGGCAGCTTACCAGCGGCCAGGGTAGCAAGGTCGGTAGAGTTGATTGATGTTTGCCAGACATGACTGTACATGCCAGCCGCTTGCTTTTATCCTGTCAGGCATGGATGGGAAGCAGACGGAGCACACCCTCAGCCTGCACCCTGACCATGAGGGTGGATCGGAATTGAGGTTCTTTCTTGAAAATAGGGGGTTGGCCTCTGGCAAATTAGCAGAAAACCCAACAAATCAATTCTGAGCAGAGACTCCTTTTTGGGTGCTCCCTTTTTGGGTTTCATGTTGATTTGCACACAGAGTAACTGGGTCCCTTGATCCATCACCGAAAAAAAGCAAGGGGCGCTGTGCGCAGGGCTTATCACATGCACTTGAGAAATAGTAGATGGTCCCGGGGAAAGAAGAAAGCAACAAATTTGGGTGCGCCTTTTCTTTTTCTTTTCCTTTTTTTCCCCAACAGCTGGAAGCTTTGGGGTCTCAGCCCAGATAGGCTCCGGGGTGGTCCGGGGCGGCCCTGAGGTCAGGTTCCACCAGGGTTCCACCAGGGTTCCACGAAAGTTCCACGAAAGTTCCACGAGGTTCTGCGAGGGCTGCGGGGTGGTGCGAGCACTAAAAAGAGCACCGCATGCTGTTGGGGATATCACCTGAACTTTTTTGAGGGGGGGGAACAACAAATGGTGGTTTTCTGTAAACGGGTACCCTCAAAGAAAGACACCCCAGATAGCCCAATTGTAAAGTCTTGCCTGCGAATCCCACGTGCAAATGCCTGGGAGGGGTAGAAGCAAAGCTTGCAACCTTCGCCTTGCCCTCAGTTTCCGAGGGTGTGCCCTTTGTTTAGGGGACCCCCAAGGTTTGCCTTTTGGTTCCCTTTGCATCCGCACTAAAATGTCGTGCCAACTCCAAAAAGACACCCCTACTGGGGATGGTTGCGAAATCCAGTTCGCGCCACGTTCCAGAAACCCACTGGAATGACTCGATTCCCCGGTAATTACCAAACAAGCAACGGTTTCCACCAGTGGCGCAAACGGACTTTGCCCATCCCTGGTTGGGAAGTTTGGCACGGATCTCTCAGACCTTGCCCCCCTGACTGCTTATGACAGTCAAACCAAGCAGGAAGCAGTAATCCTGTGGGGGGATGTCAGTCCAGAGGGCTCCATTGCAGGGTTTGGCGAGCCTCAGGCCACCAAGGATATGCCCCAACCCTCGTCCAAAGGGTCGGGCTGTCCGGTTCCCAAATATCTTCCAGCTTGCGACCTTAGCGCAATGTCGTGCTGGGTCTTAAGTAGCTTCGTCCCAAGCCAAGCTCTGAAGCTTTTGGTTTTCCAGCTTTGGTCCATAGCTCAAGCTCCCAGGTAGTGTTACTAAACCCGTCCTATTAACATGATGCTCCCCCGACCAGTTCTTTTAAATATTCCGCTCCCATTCTTCCAGAGAGGGTAATTACCTTCCACAACAAGGCTTCAACAACAACGGCAAAAACTCAATGCTACCAGCGATTGCTCCTTTTGCACTTCTACCATTGGTTCGCCCCCTCCGATTCTTCACCTCAAGCCTTTCCAGCTCCCAAGCCAAAGCGCCGCAGCCAGAATTCGGATCGGAGGAAATGGAACAGCAGCCGCTTTGAGGGGGGCATTCGGTATTTGTACGAGCCGAACTATGACGACAGCGCGAAGGACTACGCGGCTGGACTTATGGTTCCCATGGCTTCCATTTTGCTTAAGAATATATGTTGGCTCAAAATTAAACAGGGGGGGTTACGCAGGTTTTGGTCCATGCTTCCATTCGCCGGGTTCCATTTTGGTACCGGTTTTTTGAGCCATAGCCATATGATTCTATGATGCTTTCCCATTTTGAATTTGAAGGGAATCTATCTTCCTAGGCGGCAACATCGGACCCTATGGCCCTGCGGCCTTGGTACAGGCCCTGGCGGATTTGTGTTTTTGCCAGCCTGGCGAGGGGGGAACCCGACTCAGTGTGCTTTGCATCCAGGCCGGGCCTTGTTGCTTGGTTGCTTGCTTTGCTTTTGCTTTGCTTTGCTTTGCTTTGCTTTGCTTGCTTTGCTTGCTTTGCTTGCGTTGCTTGCTTTGTTTGCGTTACTTGCTTTTCTTGCCTGCTTGCCTGCTTGCTTGCTTGCTTTCCTGCTTTCCTGCTTGCTTGCTTTCCATTGAATTGCTTTGCTTGCTTTGCTTGCCTTGCTTGCCTGCTTGCCTGCTTTCGCTTGCCTGCCTGCCTACCTGCCTGCCTGCTTTCCTGCTTTCCTGCTTGCTTGCTTTCCATTGCTTTGCTTTGCTTGCTTTGCTTGCTTTGCTTGCCTTGCTTGCCTGCTTGCCTGCTTGCGCTTGCCTGCCTGCCTGCCTGCCTGCCTGCCTGCCTGCCTGCCTGCTTGCCTGCTTGCCTGCTTGCCTGCTTGCCTGCTTGCCTGCTTGCCTGCTTGCCTGCTTGCCTGCTTGCCTGCTTGCCTGCTTGCCTGCTTGCCTGCCTGCCTGCCTGCTTGCTTGCTTGCTTGCTTGCTTGCTTGCTTGCTTGCTTGCTTGCTTGCTTGCTTGCTTGCTTGCGAAACGGACCGCGCCAAAGACACGGCACTGCAAACGATATGGCTCAAACAACAGAGGTCCTGAGATGTCCAATCTTAGATGGTTTAGCCAGGGGACCTTGAACAGGAGTCTACAATCAGGTTCGAGCTTGCACCAAATGACAATAACGTGTGTATCATCCTAGAACTCATGTTCGAGCATGTTCGAGCCAAATACAAAGGTCACCCAATTCAAGAATCACCTGTTGAACAGGAAATGTTCAAATATCCTTTTGGTGCTTTGATGTCAAGCCGTCCCACCAAAAAGGGGCACCAACTTCAGAAACGACACATTCATGATAGATGTCGGCTTCTGTATTTCCGCAAAATGTGTGCTAGGTTTGGGATTGCCATGCCCTGAATGAATCGTTTGATTGGATCTTGGGGAGCTTTGGGGAAAATGTGGGTTTGTCTTTTTTCAGGGGACCCCTAACAATGCTGGGCAGGTGAAAGTACATGGCGCGATTCTCGAAATGCTGGCTTAGTCGTCCCCTCATGCTATGAACTGTAAAGGGGAAGCCCTCACAAGTGGTTGGTGGACATAAATCCCCACCTAAATGATGTCCACCAAAGGGTCCCCGAAAAAAGCAAGCTCACATGAAGGAAGCTGCGCCATCTACTTTCGCCCTGATGTTTACCTGAACCCTCAAACTACCCATGAACAGGGAATTCCTCAATAATTTTGGGGCAGTAACCCATTTTTCAGTTGGAATTTTGAGGGTCCAGGTATATGTTTCCCCATGACCACCTGGGCGATCCTGGGCGGTCGGCTGAGGAGTGGTTTGCTGGGCTCACCATGGTGCAGCTCACCCTGAACCATGTGGATTCGTGCCGCGGCGCGCGCTAACTTTTGGGGGGGGAATCCTCAGAAAGGGGAGCCCCAGGTTGGCTTCCTATTGGCATTCCAGAACCTTCCAATGGAAAGCACTTGCTTTGCTTCGGAGGCACCCCATTTGTTTGATACCAATTGGTCGCTCATTTGCTGTATCTGGCGACTTGTTTCCTCTAGGACCTCACCTGATATTTTTTGGGGATTGCATTGTTTCTCGTCGATTTTTTATTTGCACAGATGGTTTTCTCTGTGGCGCCCTGCCGAGGCCCGGAATTTTCACTTCGGGGATTTCAGTTTGCTCACTGCTCTCATGGACCAGCCGCCTGCTCTCCGAGGTGGATCCAAGCGTATGGCGGAGAAACGCTGGGCCGATTCTACTTGGAGGAGGGGACAAAATCGGGTCGCCCGCTTGCACGTCCCCGGCTCGACCCTTTCAAGTGAGTGGTCCCAAAAGGGTAACCTGAACAGGCGAGTTATATCGAGTTGTTCCTTTCCGCAATGCGATTGTTGTGTTTTTACTTTGGGTTGGTTCCAGCTAGTTGCCGAGGTTTTTTGGCCAAGGCCAAAACAGCGGCTCGGCTTGGATTAGTGTTTTTTGCCTTGCAAGAGTTTCCCAGCCAAACTTCTACTCTCGCGCCATGAGGGCGATGCTGATGGGTTTGCATGTTCTCCCAGATGCTATACTAGAGACGGCTGGCCGCCTGACTTGTGAGCTAAGCCAAAGTTACCTGACCAGTGCCTGGCAAATTCGCTCAAGAGTGCGAGGCATGCTGAGCAACCAGCATGCCTCATCTCTCCGAGTTGCCGACCTGTCTGGCAAAGACCCGAAGCTTGTAGCTGTCTGAACCACTTCTGTTGGATGATGTCTCCATCCTTTGGCACTTGTCGAACAACCTCGGCCGTCCACTTGGATGTTCAACACACTTAATTGGCCTGTCATAGGTGGCTGAGAACCTGCGGGCTTACATATATATATATATAGCCAGCCCATATCCAAGCAGACAGGTGCTTAATTTACATCAAGGTGGTTAGTTAAGCTTCCTGGCTTCGTGGGCGATATGATTAAGGCATATGAGTTCAAAGCTAAAGAGCTAGGGTTGCGCAGTGGTTAGTCGTTGGTTCCATTTACCGAGGTGCCATTGCGGTACATTTTGTGTGAGCCATGGCTGTGGTGCAACACCAATGGGATCCCATTTTGGGGTAGGTGCACCACCCAGTTTAGTCTCTATTTTAAAGTGGGGATTGGGATGTTCACTGGGGGCTAGCCGATTTGGATTTTGACCCATGGCCATATCACTTTGAACAAGCACTTGGCTTTCGCTTCGCCAAGCGCCAGGAGAACACCTTGGAGCCCAAGGTGGCCATCACCAGCTGCGCCAGCGGCTTCAGCTGCGAGGAGATCGTGGGCACCGGCATGATCGCCGCTCGTCCGCTCGTTGGTTCGTCGGGATGTGTTCCGTCTCGGGTGGGTTTCCACCGTCGCATCTCGGGTGGGAAATCAATTCGTTTCGGGTGAAGTTTCAACCGACACCGAAGCCCACAGCTGGCAACTGGGGGCCAAAAAAAAACAAGTGATGTTTCATCCGACACAGGGAGTTGCCAGGAGCCCGTTTATTTAGGAGGGGAGCCCTTAAAATCAAGTAATTACCGTAGAGGAGGTGCCCTTGGTGCCCACAGCCACTGGGTGTTTAAGCTGAAGCGCCCTTGAGAGTGACCCCACAAAAAAGTGCGCTGCCTTTTGAGGGGTCTTTTGTTTCCTTCGGGTGATTCAAGTTGTTTTTTTCTTTTGGACTTGATAGACAATCAGTCTGATTTGCTTGCTTTTTTTGTCTGATCTACCCTCCCTCCCGAATTGCCATGGCACCTGACAGAGGGTTCCTCGACACAAATGCCTCCTGTTGGGAGGTGGGGTACCCAGTAAGTGAGACCAAATCGAAAGCGGCCTTTGCTGAGGTGGAGAGCGTCAACGGCTACTTGGGCCGCACCTAAAAGTGGAGGACTCCGTTTTGTTGGGGAAAGGGAAGCTTGAAAAGGCAGCGGGACCCAGAAGGTGCAATTCAGCAACTTACTTATGGCCCAATACATGTTTAATGACCTGGATATAAATTCGAGCTCATTCTCTGTACAACGAAGGGGCCTGGTCCTCCACGGCTTTTGCCGAAGCAACCCATGCTGGAAGATGTCCAGCTTCTTCGGGTTCTCGTGAAACCTGCAAGGAATCAAGTCAAAACAAACCCCCTTCAACCCTAGAAGCCTGGATTTAGCTTTGGAAAATCCCTTTATTGGAAAGGTAACCCCTTGGTTTATTTGGTTTTGTCTTGGTTGCAAATGAGGCTAGACCTGTGAGGGGGGGGTGCTTGGATCCCCAGCGTTTTGTCCTGCACCCACGCAACGAGGTGGTCAAGAATCAGGATGGGAGTTGGAACATGTTGAGCGCCCTCCAAAAAGTCTCTGTAACGAGTTTGCCGTACATGTGGTTTACCATGGCAGAAAGGGGTTGGAATTGCAATGATTGTCAAAGTGGGGGGCTCAACACGACCATTCAGTGATAACATCCCAAGCGTTGGAAAGAAGGCCTTGATTTCCCCGTGTTGTTTCAAAATCACTTGGGCCAATGTACCTCAGCTTTCACCAAATTGGTGGTTTGGTCTCAACAGTTAGTGAAGTTCAAATCCAACTCGAAACCACTGGGCTCCACACCACCAATTGCGGGTTGCCTGACAACTCGTGGGTTTCCCTTTGGTCCATCATAACGTCCAAGCCATGAAACCATACCAAGCCAAACCATCAATTACAGGACAGCTGAACGTCAGGTAGTGAGGTAGCCCTGCGGTGGTTTTGATGGGTTTCAAGCCCTGGTTCTTGTGGGTAAAAGGGAAGCCCCGCCCCAACCTTGAAACCAATCCACAATTGGAGGGAAGCCCAATGTGATCGATCGAGGCTGTGCGGTATCCACGCTGGCAGACATCCGGCGCTGCTTTCTGCCAAAGATTGAGACCTGGCAGTTGGTCACGGATCGGGGCGACTCAGTTGCATCAGTTCTCAAATGCTTCCATTTGCTTAAGAACAGGTGGAGACGGCTTGAGCAGTTCCGGTTGTACACGGGGTATTTGCTTAAGAATATTTGTTAGCTTTCACTGGTGGACATATTTTCATTTTTCTCTCATTTTTTCCAGGGGACTTAAGAAAATGCAGGAATGGGCGGCGTGTCTTTTTGCAGCTGGTACCCCCTTGTTTTGGTTGTTTTGAAGGGAAGCCAACAGAACCGCCACCCATGTTTGGGGGTCCCCCCAAACAGAAAGTGTTGTGAAAAATCATGGGACACCTGGTTGTGGCTCGTCTTTTTTTGAGTTGGCACTCACGAATAGAGGATGTCACGTTGGACCCGCAAATGCATAGAGGCTTGCAGAGAGAAACGTTCACCCTGGATGAATCAACCCGTCCTCAGCGGTTTGTGCAGTTCCTTGTAGGGCCAAACCTCCAGTTGTTCCGCCTGCGAGTTCGAGCGGGGTTCTTTAAATTCATGCCGGAAGAAGTGCCCTTTTTAGATTTTGCCCATGCGCGCCGGTTTGGAGGGGCGTGTGCATGGGATGCAGTGGAACATCGATGCAGGTGTCATACTCACTGTGGATTTCGTCGAGGAATTGACTCAGACGGTGCGACTCGTACACGAGGCAGGGCTCGGGATGTTCGATTTCGGGCGAATATGTTTTTTTTTTTTTTTTTTTTTTTCCGGTTTGCTCAGAGGTTCCTTGTATTTGAACCAGCGGTCGGCCTCCGCGCAAAAGTTGAAAATCCTGAGTGGATAGTGGCAGTGGACACAGTTTCCATTGGCCATTCCCATGAGGCACTTCACTAACTTGATTGCTTCAAGGGGTGGTTCACACAGGGCATTAGGTCTGACGGCTTGCTGGTTCCCAGGGGCCATGGAAAGAAGCCCGCAATCCCTTCTCTACATTTGAATCCCAGGGTTGAAAGGGAGCAATTTCCATGTTGGTTACAATGGGCCCTTTCTGCCATCCACAAAAGATGTGCCAACAGGCAAACCAGGATGGGCCCGGGGCTTAATAAGTTGTCCATTGGCATTCCAACGCGTCCTTAAACCCGGCAAGATTTCACGTGAGTTTCCGAATTTACGTGATGTTGATGGAAGGCATATAGGGAAGCCTATTGTAAGCATGTGGCATGAGTTCTTAGTTTGCTTCATTGGTTCTTGTTCAGGTCTACTGGCCACAAGGAGTTGTTCGCTTTCATATGGGTTGGGAAAGCAAGCTGTCAGGTTTGCCCTGCTTCCCAAGTCTGGCTTGCACTGACTTGCCCAAGGTTCTTAACCTCTCCTTGTTTGTTCTTAGGAGGGCAATCATCCTTTGCCATTCACTGTTTCATGTTTTAAGGGCAGTATGGGGGTCCATTCTCATATTTGTGTGTGTGTTTTTTAGGGGAACCCCCCTCAATAAAAACCGTGGTTTCCCCCTTGGTTTCCCTTTAACATGAGACCAAAGAGGGGTACCCTTAAAAAGACACGCCCTTTCTCCCACTAGCATGGCATCTGACCGAGGGTCCTCTCACAGGTGCTTTGCTAGTGGAAGGGAGGGTATTCCCCAAGATCAAGCGAAATGTCGGTCCCTTTTGTGAGATGGCAATGAGCCTCAGTTCGTTCGCAGAGTCCTCGCTCGTTCCGCTCAAACTGGAACCAAGTCCCCCCCCGCCCCCCCCAATTTTACAGGTGAACCCGCCCCAACTTCCAGAGTTCCCAGTTGCCCGTGGTGCCCTTTTTTCTCTCCTTTCTTTTGGTAATTATACGGGTTTCCCTTCAAAGTCAACCAAACAAAAAAATAGGATGCCGACTTCTCCCATGGAAATCCACTGGGCATCTGCAAGTTGGCCGTTTGACGCCGCCGATTCCTCGGAGGACCTCAGCCTCCTCAGCAAGGCGGTACGAGACGCCGCGCTGGCGCTGAGCACTTCGGTTGCGAGGTCGTTCATAGTAAGCCCGTTTTGGCGCGGGGAACTATTTGAGTGTAGGCCTCTGTTCCCTCAGTGTTTTGGGACCATGCCAAGAGAGCGCCCGTGCGCTTCAAACACTTCAAAACAGCTTTGAAACACGGGTTCCATTTGGTTCCTTCCATTTGGTTAATTTTGTGATTGTCCAACCTGTTGGTTTTAAAAATAATCGATCAGTTACTGGAGTTGTCGTTTTTTTTTTAATTATTACGGGGCGACAAAGCAAGTGGAAGTAAACAAAATGCGGCCAGTTGCAACCACTTGGGTGTCCACCACCATTTTGAATTTGTGTGTCCCACAAATAAACCTTTGGTGATTTTTGCCAAGGGATGTGAGGACTTTAACTAACTTCTTGCCAAGGAATGGGCTTTCCGAATCAAACCACTAAAAGTTAAACTTTTTAGTTGGGGAGAAGAAAGCAACCGAGATGTCGTTGTTCAACAGAATGCGGCGAGTGGAAACCATTTGGGTGTCCTTTTTAGGTCTGCAAATTGCAGAAACAGTTGGTGGCATAGTAAGAACACCCCTTAGCACAGGTGTCCTTTTTAGGTTAGTTTGAATAGAAATAGATCTGTTCCGCTGGTTTAAATGGTTTTTGCTTGTATTTACCAGGGCCATCTACGTTACCAAAAAAAACACATGGTTGCAACCAGTGGATTCCCCTCTCCTCTTCGGTCTTTTTGTTTTTTTGGTGAGAAAGTGTCCATTGGAGATCTGCCAACAAAAAACGGGTGCCTATTTGTGCCTCAGCATGCGGAGCCCCTTAGAGTGTTAGGACTTCCTCATGCCAACCTCCTGCTCGCAACTTCGAGAAGCTCCTCAAGCGCAACCGGGTGTAATTCCGATTTGTTTGAGGCTACCGTTTAACTCACCTCATGAGATTCTGTACTCTAGTCCTCACTTTTTGGGTTTGGGACATTTTCGTGATAACAAAGTTCAGACTGGTTATTTGTCTAATCAACTCAGGAAGTGAGTTAAATTAAAGTGAAACCAGAAAGGAACACCGACCTCCATTGTGGCGTCCCATTTCGAGACAAACCCACTTGGAGGGTCCGGGGTTCAAGCAGAGCGCCCAGCGCCACGGTCATGAACGGAAGGTCCAAATGGGCGTGTCTTTGAGGGTGCCCTGTTTGGCGGTTTGAACGAACGACTGAATGAACAAATACAATTTTGGGCGGTCCCCTATCTGATAGCACACACGCAAATGCCTTCCCGGGATGTACTTGAGAGATCACGAGGGCGAACCTACATCTTCAGGTGTCGTGAAACCCGTCCCGAACTTCCAAACCCCAAATTGATAAACACAAGTATGGCTCGTTGCAAGCTCCGAATGATACGACAGTTCCGCCGGACGTGCAAGGCTTGAGAAACTTAGGTTTTAACACTTCCATTTGGTTACGAATCTGGGTTTTGTTTCCCCTGTTGGTTTTAAAGGGAATAGATCATTACTGGACATTTCTTTTTCCAGCGGACGTATTCGGAACATCTTTGGGCCAGTTCTTGGGGTTGGCTTCCGCCGAATTCTGGGGCCTGGGGTCTCCCAGACTCTTTCTTCTCGGATGATTAGCCCACCTCCCCGGAAGGTCAAATTGAGATCATGCTCTTGACTTCTTTTGCATCTCTTCGTAGCTCATCTCTGAATCACCTGTGCACTTCACCAATAGATTCTAGAAGATAAGAAGTCAAGGGTTTTACACAGAGAGCATATTGTGTTGGGCATTTCCTTTGTGATATGCTCTCAGCTTATATTAGTTATTGATCAATATTGCAACATGTGAGGTCTTATTGTTTGAGGACTCATTTGAATGGAATAGATAAGAAAGGCAGGTGATAGGATGGTGGGTGTAAGAGCCTTTCAATCGATGGACATGTTAGGGCACAATTATGATGGAGCACATGTACAACAACAAAAACGAGCTGGACAATGAAGATGAGGTAAGGACAAGATATAGGTGATGGGATGGATAGCTCTCAATTTCCATCACTTGGTTTTTTGTGGAGAGTGTATTTGTCTCTCATTTGGGGGCTAATTAATTTCCTTAACAACCTGTGATTAAGAGATAAGAAAAGACATACTGTAGTAGACTGTGAATTATTGCAGCATACGCATTCTATCGCTTCAGTTGGTCCTTGGGCAAGTTGTAAAGCTCAATAAAAGATAAATGAAAAAGGACAAGAGAACGAATACATCATTTATTGCATACCTATCTATTACTGCTGGTGACTTGCGGTCCAACCGTCACCTCCAAGCCCGTCCAAGCAACCAAGCGATGGAATGAGCTTGGGGAAGAGAATTCAGACCAGATTGTCGGCATGTTGGATGATGAGTGCTATCCTTCCCTTCCCTTCGCGTCTTCTCCAGAAGATCGAACACCAATAATATGTAATGCTTCGTAATCCTTTCTCCATTGTACTGTTTTGATATGTTAAGACCTTAAGATTTGGACATGTACAAAGAATAATCCAAATATTTCTAGAATTATTATTTCCTTATCCTTCATGTGTATTCATCTACTGATTACCTATGTCTCTTTACATGTTTTTCTTATCTCATTACATGTCCAATCCATTATTCTTGTATTATCAGTATCCTCTCCTAATTCTTGAGACAGAGGGCAAACAGATAGACGAAAGCAAATGGATGGTCACCAGCTCACTGCTCTCACCTCCAACCGTCCCAAATCCCAATGTGTTATACGGTTGTCCCAAGGTGTTAAAAACGGTTGTAGCTGGAGAACCTGATGTAGGACGGTGACCGGCCACCAACCCCTTGATTAAGACATGAGATTGTGTACGAAAGGAACAGGTCAACCGCCCTCCCAGACGCAGGAGAGAGATGGGGTGAACCGTTTCTTCGGTCACCATCCTATCTCTGTCTTCATCACTTTATCTACTTATCTCTCTGTTCGTTTCTCTAGCATTCGCAGACCCAACCATATATAAGGATAAAACGACTTACAAGTAGTGCATAGGTACCATGACAAAGAAAAAGCAAACAGATCAAGGGGGAAAAATCAGTTAGCATTTCTATCATCCGTGCGCGAGAGATACAAAAAGATAAATGAGACGACTGATAAATTCATCCCCCTCCGAGCCCCCATTTTGTCGGTTGGAGAAATTGCTGACATGGGTGTGTTGTTTGGAGGGTATCCATTTGTTGGTGGGTTCTAAGGGGAACCAAAAGGAACATCACGAATTTGTGTGTGTGTGTGTCCCTAAAACGCCTTTGGTGCATGTGCTTGGATGTTAGGACTTTAACTTTTGGCCAACTAATGGGTTTTCCAATTAAACCACTAAAAGTTGAACTTTTAGCAGGGGAGCAGAAAGCAACCGAGAAACTGTCATACCCACATCCAGCATGAAAACAGATTCCAAGACCCACCGGGTCTCACCCTCATCCATCCGAGGCAACGGCTCCGAGACGCAGGCGCTCGGCCGGCGGTTTTCGGCGTCGTTTACGGCGCCGTTTTCGCAGAGCGGAAAATTGGCTTTGTTCGTGGCCTGTTCTTTTTTGGGGGCTAAATGGGGGTAGTTCAAAGAGACACCAAAAGGAAACGAACCGCTTTTGCTTATTGTGACTTTTTGCGAGGCCGACCCCCTGAATGGGTGTGATTTACGCGTAAAACGAGGTCGGTGGCTGTTTTTTGGAGGGTACCCCAAATGGGGAGAGTTTGGGACGCTAAAAGGAAACCCAACCATTTTGGGGGTCCCCTCATTGTGAGACACACCCATATATGCGTAGGACCGGAAACAAGCATAGACTTCATTATTTGCGCATTCCCCTTCGTCTTTCTTTGCGAAAACTTTGCGGTGGCGGAGAACTGTGTTTTGTGAACATGCCCCTGGACCTCTAATCTATTTAAAACAGGGACATCACTTAGATGTCTGGGGCAATATCCAATGCTTCCGGATGTTTTAGGATAGCCGGCCGGGCAGCCTTCCCTTAGCGTCCACATGCCTGGTCTAAAGATGGCAGCCAGGCCGCGATGCGGTAATCCCTCGAGCGCACATGGGCCTTTTGATTCAACTCTTTGAACCCAAGAAAGTGCCCAGATCGCAAGTTTGGCGGACGAGCTGCCGCGCCACTCACTCCCTGAGTTCATAGACTTCAAACTGTTTGGGAGGACCATTTTACGGGTAAACAACAAGTTTGGGCTTTTTGTGGCCAGTTCACTCAGGAAGTGAGGCCAGTATGTCTTTGCATAGGTCTGCGGGAGAAACATAGAAGCACTTGTTTCAAGATTTAAACATGGCAAAAGCGCCTGTTTTTACTGAGCCCTTGTTTCTCAGTGACAGGTGTGCAGGGGCCATTTCATCTTTCCCGGCGACGCGGGAGGGGAGGTTCTCTTTGGGGGGTCGAACCAAGGAGGGTGTCCCAACAGGATGAACAAGTTCGGTTTCACCTATTAGAAGCAATCCAAACGAATCCACGGAGCTGTGGGGTGCCTTCACTTGAGCTTATGGATTTGTTACTTTTTGGGCTGGGGTCATTTTCGTGGTAAACCGTTCCTGGACGATTTAAACTAATATCTACGGGATCGGAAGGAGCCTGAAACATTTCGCGGACCACAGAGGCATTTCCCTTCCATGGCCAGACAAAGCTTACCCTTGAACGCTTTTGCCGTTTGGTGTGCTGCTTCATCTTACCATGGTCTAATTTTGGTCAATTTTGTTTCTGGCGCTTGAACTCCAGATGGTGAGAGGCCAATGCATCCTCCAAGGGCAAAGCCAACCGGACGAAGAAGGGGAATGAGAGCGAGAGCCTTGGCGGAGGCAGTCTTAATGGACCCCATTTTTTTGCCAGGCGAACGCCATCGGGTTGGATCTTTAACGTTTGGGTTGAAACGTTTGTGTTTTCAACCGATAACCCTGGCGATCAAACCACCATTAAAACAATGCGGGTTAATATGACCACCATTATTTTCCTAAGGATGTTCATCATCCGACTTGGGTCAACCATTTTGTTCATGGGGGTTGAACCCCTGCGCTATCCCACAAGTTAAAAACGCTTGCGCGGGCAATAGCCACCAAGTCCATCTTTGCTTTCCTTTCATTCTCCGGCATAAGTCTGGCCCAGCACCGAGCTGTCAACTGGCTGCAAACAAAGTGGGATGCCCAAGTGGGGCGCCCAAAGGACCTGTGAAAACAATGATCAAAACCCGCCGGTTGGCCCCAGCTGTGGGAAAAAACGTGAGCCGCACCCTGCCACACCCAGATATCCTTTAAACAAGAGCGACGGAAGATACAGCAGACACAACACGGGAAGATAAAGCCTTTGACGAAGGGTTTGAAGGGGGTTATCCCCGATATACCAAATTGGGGGTGAGTGCCTCTTACAGGCACCATAATCGGGTTTTTGAGAAGCTGGTTTCAGCTTGCATCCCATGACGGTGATTTTGTGTGTATAGCACCCTAGATATGTGTATGTGTCGTGACTGAGAGGTGGTTGCTGCACATTGGCTTTGAACCGTTTGACAAGACCACATTGCCAGGCTGAGCTTGCCTGTTTATCTCTTTGCCGTTTTGGGTTCCATATTTTTTCTTTCAACCTGCAATTCACTTTTTGCCTTGTCAGTCGAAACTAGCTGGGCCCTGCCGAGTAGGCGCCTTGAAAGCTCCAGTTGGCTTGCAACTGCCCCAACAGGTTTCATCCAGTCACCGATAAATTACTAATTTGTTGGGGCATTTTAAGGATCTTGCTTTAGTCAAGAATCTGTACGTCATGTACCCCCTTTGATTGTACCCTCCTACGAATTAAGGACATACCCAACCATGTGTGATTACACAAGCTGTCTTCAGTTTGGCTTTGCAGCCAACCCCTGTGTGGTTCAAACGGGGTATCCCGTTTAAGAGGGAAGCTCTCATTTTAGAGGAACACCCCGTACAAATCCACAAGGTAAAAGAACATCCGGCGACATGGCCAGGCGTGCGCCTTGGGCATTGAGTTGAGCAACTAATCAAAGCAGCACGCGATTCATTTTTCAGCGAGGATAGCTGGGACTGGGTTCTCAACTCTCGACCAACCTTGGTTAGGCTTGTGCCATAGTTTGCAGCATGTTGATTCTCGTCATTTTTAGTAGGAGGCTGCAAAGACGCGTCAGGTAGCGCAACAGAAAAGAGAGACCTGAGGACCTTGGTAGTTGAGCAACCAGGTCTTCCCTAGAGATTCTCCAAGCTGAAAGAGACGGTTTTCGGCTGGAGATTCGTGTTGTTGGGCTTGAAGCGTGACGGGCCATCCCAGTAAAGGGACCCTCTCCTTCTGGGATCCATGAATTCTGGCCAGTGTCTTCGGCCAACACCTGGCCTCAGAATAGGATCCGCTTCTGGATTCAGTTGGTCGGTTTTGCTGGGTTGACCGCCAGCAATGCGTGTCAAGAAAAAAACAAGTTTTCCTTTCCTACCAGGCTCACGCAGGGGTGCCGGCTAGCCCTTTGCTGTCCTCCAGTTAGACTTTCAACTATAGTGACATGCACCGGTGAGGGGCGCTCGAGGGGATGTTGCGAACCGATCCCGAGCCAAAGGCAAATCCTCTTCCCAAACCCTCGCTCACAGCTTGAGTTTGCACTGGGGATGTGTTGTTTTGTTTTTTGTTCGGTGTTGTTCATGTTGTTTTGGGGGTGTCGGGGGGCTGCAAATATCAGTCGGTGCCTTGCTGACAAGCCACTTTGTGTTGTTCCAGATTGAACTACGGACGCTGTGCCCCACACCTTGTCTCCCCATTCTGGTCAACGATAGTCCTTCTTTCCAAGCACCAGCTGGTTTCCTTGGCTTTCTGGGCGGCTTGGAAAATCAGGATCCCAAAATGAGGCTTGGAAAGAAGCTGGGGGATCGGACAGCGGGCAAAGGAGTGGCGACAACTCGGACTCCAAGCGCGTGGGGGAGCAGGCGGATGCCGAGGATTACCTCCAGGCCCTTTGGGCGGCCGAATGGTCCGAGCGCAAGGGCGCAGCTTGGGCGGTACATGGGTTTCACTAGGTGTCGATGTTTCAGGTTAGTTTGGTTAGAAATAGATGGGTTTCACTGGTTTAGATAGGTTTTATTCACCTAGGGCCATCTATTTTCCCGGAAGGTCACCTGTGACCTTCTGGGAAGTGATTGGGTTCGTCTCAAAACAGGTTCGCTTGCCCAACGCGAATCGACATTTTGGTTGCCCCAGTTTGGCAACTTTTTTTGACCATGCAGTCGATGTTTGGAAGCCAATATTGGGCTTTTTGAACGGCCTCCTTCCGATTTCACTCAACCCCCATTCAAAGACTGGCCCTGGGGGACCCAATCCTTAGGTAAACACTGGTGCTTAGATTAACCCAGCCATTGTTTTGATGGTGGTTTGAATCCCATAGAAACAACGAAGGTGGAAACACGACGTACTGTTACGTAATTACATTATTTGTATGCCCCCCCCAATGTTGCACCCAGATTTCCGCGCAACGACGGCATCCAACATGGTTTCAATGTTGTTTTCCAAGTATGGGCTAAATCGTTTGCCAGTGCCGTGGAATTTTGTCCCAAAAGGACACCTGGAATAGGGTCCAACTGTTACTCCAAACTGTTTTGGGCAGTGGAAATTGCCAGTGTCCAAAGGCTACACCACGAACCTCCGTTGAGGTGAAATCCCGACAGGCTTAAAATCGCCGTCATGATAGGGTACACTGCCACTGCGTTTTGTGTGTCTTGGTCGAAACTGCGAGTGCTTTGTTGGCAAGGAAACCAATGATTCGCAGGGTTCCGTGCGTTTTTTCTCCACATACATTTCTGCATGTCTATGTCTCCGTGTTGTTGTTTTTTTGCGAGGGGCTAAGGCCTTAGGGATTCACGGAGGATTCCCTTGGTCTTGGTGTGAGTTGCTAGTCGTTTGCACGGGGAGAAATCATCCACCCCATGCAGGCTGAACAAGCCAAGAAGCAGAGAAATGCGATGAAGACGCTGGGCACTAGAAATGTGTGAGTGCTTCTGGGCCCTGTGAGAGGGGGGAGATGGATATTGCCGTGTGTGTGTGTGTGTGGGTTTTGCCAGTGCGCGCGTGCTTGTCTGCGCGTATGTGTGCTAGTGTTTGTGTTTATCTTTGCGTGATTGCTTGTTTGTTTGGCTGTTTGCTTGCTTCTTAATGTCTATGTGTGTTAGTGTTGGCTGGTTGATTTGAATTGGAATGCTTCCATGCTTGCTGGCTGCCTATTTGGTGTGTGTGTGTTCGCGACGTTGACTTGCTAACCTGCCTGCGTGCTTGCTTTTTTGCTTTTGTGCGTGTTTGTCTATGCATGTGCGTGCGTGCGCGCGTGCGTGCAAATGGCGATTGGTTAGGCGTGGTGACACGTGCAGCCGCCACACAATTGTGGAATGTCAGAGCTGCGCCCGCGCGAACGCCTGCCCATTTCCAGGCCACGTTTCCAGCTAGAACATGTTCGCAATTGGTAAATGGGCCGAGCTCACACAAGATAGAGGTCCCACGTAGGGCTTCCGTAACTCGTTTGGCAAAGTATAGCAATGTGTAGTAGATGATGAAGTTTCAACATTTTAGACACTGGTATTACCGGACTCGAATCACATTAGCCATCCTTTCAAGTTCATTTGAGCCAACCGGGCGGATTGATCTATCATTCGTAGGGCATAACCTTGCCAGACTTAAGCAACTGGTTCCTTTTTAGCCGGCAACATGTCAACGTTTGCTGTCGACATTTGGCCAAGACGTTTGAACCCAGAATTGGGATCCTTTCAAAACCCGGCGCTGACCAGGGAAGATCCCAACAATCCCTTAGCCCATGACAGCCCAGGCCTGAATCGCACAAGAATGCGCATTTGTGAAGGGTGTAGGTTCTTCCTACCCTCATGGAGTTTGGAGCATGGATGGCTAGCTTCTTGGAAACGCATGTTGGCCTGTGCTAGTGTATGACTCCTTTTGGAGGTACGTGAGCAACGATCTAAATAGCTGTATTCAGGGTTACATCTGTCGCACTGATCAAAAGACCTTTGGGGAAATGTAGTTCACCAAACTCCATGTCTTTGCGGGACATGATGAATTTGAGCACATGACGTGGGTAGCCCCAGAAAGGTTATATATCCCTATTTTGTTTTCCCTTCAACCAACCCCAAACGGAGTGCCCTCAAAAGCCCACGCTTGAGGAGAAGACATCAGGCGTCGCGTGCTGCGCAGCCAGGGGAGAAGCCAAGAGCCACTTGGTGGAAGCGGGTGAAATTGTTTTTTTTTGAGGCATGACTGCTATTGGGCGGGCTCCCCCTTAAGGTGGTTGGGTGATGTTCCAACCATTATATGTTGACGCCTATTGGGTTGGATCTTTAGACTTTTTATCTTTTTGGTTGAAATCAAGTTGGGTTTTCCACTAAACACCCAAACAGTTTTCAACTGTTTGCAGGGGGTCAACAGCAACGAGGGAGGGTAGACCCTTTTTGGGGGGGTTGTGCGGAAATCTTTGCGTAACTGGTGTGGCTGTCTCCCGGTGGAACGTCTAAAATGAGATGCTCCTGAATAGACTCAAAGGCCTTATTTTGATTGTTGTTGGGATGGATCTTTAGACTTCAACCTGTTGGGAAATCCATTGGGGTTTCCATCGAAGCCACACAAAGCTAAACTTTTTGCAGAGCGGTCAACCGCAAAGTTATTATCCCCTATGATTGGTCGCTTTTAGTTTTGGCTTTCCCTTGGTGAGGATACCCCGAGGCTCCAGCGTCAGAGATATTAGCATACATTCATGTTCGTAAGGCTGGGGAACGACATCACCTTATATAAGACGTCCGTTGGGCCCTG
Organism: Effrenium voratum; assembly: GCA_963377175.1. Classification (NCBI taxonomy): domain Eukaryota; class Dinophyceae; order Suessiales; family Symbiodiniaceae; genus Effrenium; species Effrenium voratum. Next base: position 400,067 of record CAUJNA010003550.1, on the reverse strand, counting down.
GTACGACATTCGATTTTACAAGGAATTTACAATTTACAAGTAGTTGACATGTTGCATGTACGATCGCTGACCTGCTGCCATTTTCGACTTCGAGCTGGCCACCACGGACCGTCAGTGCGCTTGCCAGCGGCTCAGCCTCAACAGCCACCTGCACATCATTCTAAATTCCATCATTTTCTTGTGCACTTTCTTGCACAACCGCTTCATCTGCCCTATAGCATCTTCATCTTGAAAGCAATGTGTGAATCGGCAACTGCACAGCTGTGTTTTCATTTGAAAACTAACCTCCTGTAACAGATGGAACCGTGGCTTCAGTGGGAAACGCAGCACGTTGCGGTCAGCATTGCTCTTCGCCAAGAACGAGTAGCACTGGAGAAACCTGAGCTGAAATATATATATATATATGTATGTACAAAAGTTTAGGGGTCAAAGAGGATGTGGGGTTAACCAGTCAAAACACATATATACATATTTAACTACTAAATCTAAGTACACATGTGAAGCAAGAAGCTGCATCATAAGTGAGTGGAGCTCATCAGCTTGGTTCTGCGTGAGATACCTCCCAAATATCTCAAGCTTCAAAAACCACTCAGATAAGCTGCTGCAGGCGGCAGCTGCCATTGCCAGTTCAATGTTTCCAGGAACTTGTAGCGCCAGTGACTGCAGGGTCACTGCCATATATGATGTCATCACCCTCCCGTTCCATGCCTTGAGGGTGAGTACTGGATACTCGACATCACTATAATGCAACACCCCGGCTGTAATATGGCCTTGCGAAGTGGTAGCATATAAATTTGGATTTCCACCATCGAGAACTCCTCCATATTATGTTGTGCCAGGCCCAGTCTCCTCTCACCTCATAATGGGGAGAACATATATGTGAAATCATTAATTAGCTCCTATAGCTCATTATTTTGGGTGAACATAATATTATAGTTATGACACCACCCTATATCGATTCAACCGGTGTCAGCAAGCCTCGACCAAGGCGTATGGTCCGCCAGCGATCTGCTTGCCGGCCCGACGCAGGCGTGCGCCGTCAAGGGGGTTTCCTTGCCAGTCCACTGAAGGATGAACTCCGCCAAAGGCCACCTAAGCCAACATGCTAATGAAAATTTGGGAAACATATAGCCAGTTGATTATTACAACTTGAGAAGCTTAAGCCAAGAAACATTGAGAGACCAGGCGATGCAACGCCACACATCGTGCAAGGTTTGCGGCCCCAAGTAGTACTCGTTGCGCAGAAACACCAAGGGAAAGCGACACATGGTCGAATCAGCACCTAGAGCCAATATAGAGAATGCAAACTTCCAGGAAAAACCAGACACTGCTTTTTTGTTTCCAATGCCCCTTTTCTGACACTTAAGAGCATGGCAGGGGAAATTGACAAACACCACTATAGAGCTTAAGCTTCAGACTAGGCGCTGTGACGCTCTTGAAGCACTGAACTGAGCAGCACCACTGTCAGTTTGTCGCCAGCCAGAGACCACTTGGCATCATCCCCTGAAAGTGCAATTGGTGTAGCTACGCCCTCTTGTGTGGCAGGGTGTGGTGGACCAGGGAAGTGGTCCCGCACATGAGCCCAAAACTTCTGACGTGAAGCTAATGAGATGGTGACCTTGTCAGTGACCTAGCTGGATATCAGCGATCGTGCAAAAAAACTTGATCACCATAATGGAACTCCACCATAAAAATGTACCCCCCGATATATATATATATAATATTACACCCCCAGAATAATATTTTTGTTGCTGCCTAGTAGCAGCCAGGTAGTTGAGCAACTCGTGGGGCAAGATGATGGGCAGTCGGAACATCTCGTGCTTGCCAGGACAGCCGCGCACCCGCACCGGCACCGTGATGTGGTACGGCTCCTGAGCGGGCTTGGGTCGATGGTATCCCCTTAAAAAACAAAAAACAATAAACAAAATTTGTGTCCGAGCACGGTCGTGTTTATAGGGTTAATTATTTTATCACCACTCGTGGGCGTGGCTCATTGAAGCTATTCGGCAGTTGTGACCCTTCAGACCGAAGTCAGCCATTAATGTCAAAAAGCCCGGGCAAAAGAAAACCTGGACACATATAGCCGCAATACAGACAAGCATTATGTTATGTATAGTGTGCAGACCTAGTACTGCAGAGACAAGTGGGGAGGGGGCTCAACCGCACACCTCGGCCAGTTTCAACATAACAGCATCCTCAAGACTGTGTGTTTAAAATTTAGTTCGGGCTACACCTGCAGGGCACCCTCTAGCTTACCGCGGGGCGGGTCTTGCACTAGTTCCGTTCGTGTATATCATGAACCTCATAAACGATGTCTCCGGTGGCTAATCCTACGAAAACCCAGGGCCCTGGGCAAGCGGTCATTGGCAGATTCGCAACATCAGTGGGACGCCTGTCGACACGTTGCAAGCTTACCGCACTATCGACGGACGATGCTTTCGCCCGGATTAACACTGGCCTGATAGCGACTCCACCGGCCAATCCCACTAGAAAGCGATCCTATATCTGGATCAGCTGCCGGATAGTGGCAAGCCACGAGTTCAGAACGTCTTCGTCGGCGAGGTCTGCGCCAGTGGAACTACAGCATGCGGGACAACTCTTTGAACATGACTGCTGAGCTCGAGGGACATAAGCCTATATACCTAGTTACTATTAAATTTAAGATAAACCTTGAGGGACCCGATGCGAACCTTCATTACTGAGGGAAACACAAACGAGGCTTAACATGAGGTATAAACGCATCTCTGTCAGTGGAAAATTTGAATGACACATTGAGGACCCTTGGGAAGAGTGAATGATGCAACACTGAAAATGAGGGATCCCTGGAAGAGTTGAATTGTTCCGCATGTGTGAGGTAAACTGTTCAAGCAAAGAAACGAAAGAAAATGGGGGGGGTGGGGGGGTGGGAACTGCAGCTGTTGAGGGGCACTAACATGCCGCATTGTATATATAGAAACCATACATCGGAATCAGCAATCTCCACCACAATCGATCCCAATATGGTCCGTTGTATATTGTAGCAAAAAGAAACTGGTATTTTGCATTAAGGGGACCATGTCAACAGCCAGTTTTCAACATAAACCCTCAAGTCTAAGAGGGAAATGTTCGATATACGCACTCCATTTTAAAAATCCAGAAGGGCGTCCAAACATCAAACTTCAGGTTGTTGTGTCAAGGATCCATGACCGGTGTACATATGACGGCTGCAGTCAAGAAGCAACAGGGAGATCCAGTAGTCGCATCAGATCGCGTTCAGCGTTCTGAGGATTGCGCCCGCTGCTGCCGATTCTCGCCACGCGGTGGGTGAGCTCGCTGCACTGGCCGCCGCTCTCCTTACTGGGTGCACGGGACTCAACGTCAATAATCAACGAGACTCGATATATTCCAGAACTCAAGGAATATTCCGTGAATGCTCGGCCATCTATCGACACTACCGGGAGTTGTTATTATCGATCTTGAGCTTTCCATTATAAAAAATGGATATCTAGCGATGTGTCCACATATTCATGCAGCCTAAGCTCAGCCACGACAGCCTGGGCAGCCTCCTGAAGCTCCCGGCATGATGATGCCTGAGTTGCACTCAACGTGCCATATACACACAACCTATGTATATATTATAGTTTGTTCAGACTGATCGTTGTTAAGACTATACACTATATTACGGGTTTGAGCTTTGGGACAGGCACAGGGTTAGGGTTTTCCAAGATGCGTCTTAGCAACAAACCCTGAATACATTTAACTATATCCAGCAAAAACACCATCGATGGCTCGAAGCAACACGCCTTGTTCGAGGAGATCTGCCAGTTTCAAGCTAGAAACACGTGGTTAAGACCTCAAAGCTACGTGCACACAGATCCCATAATTTCGGCAAATGCTGACCAGCAGCGCCACGTCCGAGGCTCGAGATGAGGTGATCGGCGAACTCACCTGCGTGGCGAGCAAATGACCAACACACAGGCAGGAAATGGGCCGCTGTCATCGGGCATTCTAGCGCAGGCGGTTTCTTCTCCGGATCACTTCGCATGTAAACAGCCAGCTGGCTATTGGCACGTGCAGGCATAGTGTACAACCGCAAGCGACCCCTAGCCCTGCAAGAAAGGCTATCCCAGCCCAGTTACTTTGGAAACCAATGGGCACTATGGAACACCTGAAGCTTGCATTTTGGAGTATGTAGTCTTCAAGAATACTTTGAATGCTGAACATTCATGACCCACAAAGGTTCTGGGAAGGGTAAATGCTGACTTTCTGGGATGAGGAAATATATATCTGGGCCAGGGTCTAAGCCTTCATGCAAGGTTCCAGCTTGCTAAACACTACACCATCACAGCTAGCTGTGCACCAAAAGCAAACATGCCAGAAGCCGGCATCACACATATCTAGTCGGCCTTTGCTTTGGCCTTACCCTTTGGTTTCGGCCGCATTGACCGAACATGTTGGGAGGCTTTGCGGTAGTCAGACATCACAGCCACCACTTCTTGGGTCGCTCTGGCTACATCCTCATTCGCCCCACCATTGGCAATGATCGCCTGCCAGTAATCGAACCAATATAAAAGTCAGTTGTCAAGTATGAGGACCAGATTTCAAACACAAAGCAGCCTCCAAGTCGGATCGGGCAGACTGCATGATTTCCGCATGTTGGTGCAAATCCTTCAGGGCGGCGGATTTCAGGTGCTCAGGCCTTAAGTTCTCACACAAAGAAACAATATACGCTCAGGCGGTCAAGCTCGCTGGCAACTTGCAGACAAGAGGCGTGCCAGCCTCGACCAGCTTCTGACCCCAGGATTTGCATTCCAAGATCATCGTAGAGCTCTGGCTCATTGCCTGAGGCCAACAAATCAAACTGCCATCGGGTAATCAAGGAACATTCTGGCCACTCATGGTTAGGGCTTGAAATGCTGTCAGGCCACAACCTTTGCTTCTTGAATGGCCGTTTTGACCTTTGGGATTTTCGAGGGAGCTGCATTGTTGCCTCCAGTCTTCTTTCCTCCCTTTCCACATTTTCCTTTTCCCAAGCCATCGCCACCAGCAATAATGTTGGTGCCACCCTCGACAGTCGGCATTGGTGGCGCCATCAATGATGGGTTCGTCCTAAGGATTGAATGTGGTTGTGTCAACAAGCTTCATGCTACTGCATGTTTTCTGACCGTTTTACTAGTAGAAAAAAACGAAGGTATCCGAATTAATGACACCCAGCTGTTCATGTGTACCGGATCGCCTAATTGCATACCTAGCAGCAGCAACTCCCCCACCGTGCCCGAATCGATGTCAGTGGCCATCTTGTTGACCTTCATGCTTGTGCTGGCTGCATCAGTCCGGATCTCCGCACTGCTGTCCCAGCACCAGTACATGTCCAAATCCTGCAGTAAGGTTATACAGGGCAACGTAAGACAGATTTGATGTGTCGTACTATGTCATGCAAATTCAATCTTGCTAGAAGCATGTCAGTCCGGCTTGTCCGGGCAGGAAGCTTTCAAGCCATCCTGTTCCTGCAGGGCGAGTCAGTCAAGCGCTAGTTGTTTCCAAACCCCGTAAGATGCACCGACGATGTCCTTCGATTTGATGATGTCGTCCACGATGTGAGTGCTGTTGTGGTACTTCTGCAACAAGTCCTCAGTTGAGCATTAACGTGATCATGTACGTATATATACAAAACATATATATCCACACATAACTATATGAAAATGTATAATATAGCATACAGGGTTCATCTCGGCTCATGAGCTTGTACGTCCCACGCAGCTTCTTCGTCTTCTCGGTCTTGGAGCTGATGACGATGGAGGTCTCGTTCCAATTCTCGGAGGCCTGTACCCACATCTCAAAGAGCTGGGTCCTCTTCTTCGGATCGTGCTTCGCATCCGCAACCATCTGCCGGATCTCCGCTGGGCACTTTGCCGCATTGCGGACCGACCTGTGGTACCGCATCTTGAGGGCGCGGAAGGCCCTCAGGGCGGCCACATCATCCTCCACCAACTCATCGCCATCATGACTTGCGTCATCGGCCACTTGCACCAGCGCGGTTGGTGTCACCGGTGTGGCCAGGGTGGCCGCCGAGCCGGGCTGGGGCGTGGCCGCCAAGGTGGCCGCCAGGGTGGCCGCCGAACCGGGCTGGGGCTGGGACGCAGTGGCCGCCGAGGTGGCCGCCAGGATGGCCGCCGAACCGGGCTGGGGCTGGGACGCAGTGGCCGCCAGGGTGGCCGCCGAACTGGGCTGGGGCATGGCCGCCAGGGTGGCCGCCAGGATGGCCGCCGAACCGGGCTGGGGCTGGGACGCAGTGGCCGCCGAGGTGGCCGCCAGGATGGCCGCCGAACCGGGCTGGGGCTGGGACGCAGTGGCCGCCAGGGTGGCCGCCGAACTGGGCTGGGGCATGGCCGCCAGGGTGGCCGCCAGGATGGCCGCCGAACCGGGCTGGGGCTGGGACGCAGTGGCCGCCGAGGTGGCCGCCAGGATGGCCGCCGAACCGGGCTGGGGCTGGGACGCAGTGGCCGCCAGGGTGGCCGCCGAACTGGGCTGGGGCATGGCCGCCAGGGTGGCCGCCGGGGTGGCCGCCCGAGCTGGGGCTGGGACGCAGTGGCCGCCGAACCGGGCTGGGGCATGGCCGCCAGGGTGGCCGCCGGGGTGGCCCAGGTGCCCGCCGAACCGGGCTGGGGCGTGGCCGCCAGGGGGGGTGGCTGCCAAAATGGCCGCCAAACCGAGCTGGGGCCGCCAGGGTGGCCGCCAAACCGGGCTGGGGCTGGGATGCAGCCGCAAGGGTGGCCGTCGAACCGAGCGTGGCCGCCAGGGTGGCCGCCGAAGAAGCAGCCTCCAGGGTGGCCGCCGAACCGAGCTGACATGCCGCCAGGGTGCGGGCTGGGGCTGGGATGCCGTGATGGGGAGCGCTGTGTGGGGCTGGGATGCCGGGGCTGCCGTGATGGGCTCGGCTGGGCATGTTGTGCCCGCCAGGGTGGCCGCCGCAACGGGCGGGGGCAACGATGTGATTGCTGCTGTGGCTGCAGTACTGCTGGGCACCATGGGCTCATCGGGCTGGGCTGATGCATCGGGGAGCTGCGGCAAAGGGGCCGGTGTGGCTGATGCTTCGTTTGCTGCAGTGTTGGGCACCGGCTCATCGGTGATTGCATCTGTCTTTCCGGGCGAAGGGGCCGGTGTGGCTGCTGCTTCGTCTGCAGTGCTGGGCACCATGGGCTCATCGGGCTGGGCTGATGCATCGGGGAGCTGTGGCAAAGGAGCCGGTGTGCTGGGCACTGTGGGCATGTTGGTGACTGCATCTGTCTTTCCGGGCGAAGGGGCCGGTGTGGCTGCTGCTTCGTCTGCTGCAGTGCTGGGCACCATGGGCTCATCGGGCTGGGCTGATGCATCGGGGAGCTGTGGCAAAGGGGCCGGTGTGCTGGGCACCATGGGCTTATCGGTGACTGCATCTGTCTTTCCGGGCGAAGGGGCCGGTGTGGCTGCTGCTTTGTCTGCTGCAGTGCTGGGCACCATGGCCTCATCGGGCGGGGCCGATGCATCGGAGCTGGGAAAAGGGGCCAGTGCGGCTGCTGTGAGCGATGGCTCATGATGCATCCGGGACGCTGCATCGGGCTGGGTTGATGCATGGGGCACCTGGGCTGGTGCATGAGGCTGAGGCACATGGGCCGGCGTGGCCGCTGTGGCCTCATATGCACTGGGCACCTGGGTCGCTGCATTGGGCTGGGCTGCTGTGATGGGTGGGGCCATTGTGGCCTCATTGAACTGGGCTGCCGTGTTGGCCAATGTGGCCGCTGCATCAGGCTTGGCTGCTGCATTGGGCACCTGGGCCGGGGTGGCATTGGGCTGGGCATTCACCTGCACGACAGTGGCGAATGGGTTGAGCTGGGCTGCCGTAGTGGGTGGGGCCGCTAGTGTGGCCGCACTGGGCTGGGCCGTGTTCGGCGGCGCCAATGTGGCTGCATCAGGCTGGGCTGCTGCATTGGGCACCTGGGCCGGAACTGCTGCATTCACCTGGGCTGCAGTGGCTGATGTGTTGGGATGGGCTGCCGTGGTGGATGGGTTGTGACCGCTGCATTGGAAACCTGGACCGCGGTGGCTATGCATTGGGCTGGGCTGCTGTGATGGGTGGGTGGGGCTGACACAGGCTGAGTCTGCAAGCTAGGGGGGGGCCTTTGCTGTGGAGATGCTGTCGCAACCACCCTCATCCTGGACATCGACTCAAGATCGATTGTGTCAGGCCTGCGCAAAGCCTGAGCAATGAGCTCGCACGACTTAGTAGTGGAAGTTGGTGGCACCGACACCATGCCGTGGTCACTGCTGCAGCTTCCACTAGTGGCTGGACCGTGCTCTGCAGGGTTTGGCGGATCAGACAAGGTCGCTGGTGCAGAGTCGGGAATCGTCACCAGCGTTGCAGGCAGCGTTTCGGCATCACACATCGAAACATCAGCTCCTGGCGTGCTTTGGCCAAGCACCAGAGTTTCTTCAGTGTTGCTGCGCTTGCACTTTGCAAAAAAACTATGCATGCCAGACTTGGTCACTCGCACAAACTGCAAAGGCGGTTCTGCCGCCGGCTGGGCGCTAGACTGCGCTGTCCGTGCACGTGCCACCCGTGGGAGAGCTGGGACTGCCGGCAGAGGCTCCGGGTTCACACCATCAAGTGATGGAGTCACTCGATCAGTAGGCAAGGCGGCAGGTGTGGCAGGGCCAACACTTGTTGGCGAATCCTCTGGCGATGGGTTGCTGGTGGCACCAGGTGCTGCCACAGACGGGCCAGTGGCACAAGGTGCATTGCTTGGGGAATCGGCAAGTGATGCGGCCGCTGGAGCTGCTGTTGCCGATGGCACAGAACACAGGGCTGGCTCAGCAACGGTTTGAGCCGACAGCTGTGCAGCTGCACCCGCTGCATTGGATGCCGCAACCGACACAGGATCCAGTGTAGCTGCTGATGCAGGTGCTGTGCATGCCACCATGTCAGACGTGGCTGTGGGAGGGTTTGATGCTGCTGGCGGTGCGGCGGGCGGTGTCGAGTTCGTGGTGGCATCGTGTGGCGCAGCCTGCTCAGACGCAGGGCGACCGCTCAACATCGCCGCCAACTGGGCCATCACAGCTGGGTTCCGCTGGGCTTCATTCAGTAGTGCCTTAGTCCGATATATATATATATATATTATATGATATGATTATCATGTACAGGATACGTACGTGCATATGTAATAATATCATGCACCTTGCAGTTAACTTTTGCAGGTCAAGATACTTCTGTCGTCCAAACGGCATCCGGTGTTGCTGATGCAGGTGCTGGAGCACTCGAACTTTCAACCTCGCAAGGCGGGATCTGGGAGGTTCTACAAACGATAAACATGAGGCCCTGACAGTTTCCGAGCTTGACCCACGACCGAGTGCATCTAGCAGGGCGGGGGCAAGAACTAGATTATGTGCCTAGTTGTTGTCCAACATATATATATGATATGCATTTTCAACCAGGCACCTTTCCGAAACAGCAGAGCACGCGGCTGAACATGTCCAGGATCATGCCGAGACTCTAGCGTGTCACCACCTTTCGCATGTTTCGCGTCCGGGGTGACCTGCAAGGATGGGGTCTTACCCCGGGGCATATCCTTCCGCTTGCGTGCCGCAGGCGGTGTTCCTGCGGCCATCACACGGGCTCTGCGTTGAGCAGCAGCCTCAAGAGCACGGTTCACCTCCTGGCAGGGTGATATAGTGTGCCCCCCAACCTGAAATAGGTACCGTTGCATATTCAAACATGCAAGGATCTCCTCCATACCCCAGAAATTGGCGAAGTCGCCCGACTAGCGCTGTTCGGTCGCTCGGGCCAAAACGCTCCTTACAAGATCTCGGTTTCTTGTAGTCTTGTATATTTCGATTTATAGTTTGCAATAATCCAAATCACGCAAAATCACGCAAAATCACGGGTTTACTTGTAATGTAGGTTCCTGTGTCCGACATTCGATACAAAATCACGGCAAATCACGCTAAATCACGCTACACCTCAAGCACACCATGCATGCGGACACCCATGACACATTCGTACATGCAGCTCATTTCCCCGGGTTGCGCACATACTGCAACAGGCTAATTAGTGCATCGATTCCGCTAGATCTAGAGCGGGATGTTGCTATTCACAGGAACATATCGGCCTGCAGTGATCTCATCACGAAGAAACTGGCGAAGATCATCCAGGTTTGCATGTTCCCATCCAAATGGCTGATCCTTAGCTATATTGCTGGTGCAGCAGTAGCATATAAATGTATATATATATATATATATATATATATAAAGTTGATTATGTACATGCACCCCACCCGAAATCACGCCCAGAAGCCTGTGGCGTTGCCGAGGCCAAGTATTGGTTCGTCATCGGGAAGGACGGCAGGTCACCGCTCGCCTGGGGTCGTGGGGAGATGAGGTGCACCCAGTATAATAATATTTGCTTGCAGGGGTTTACTTTATTTATACAAGTGACCATCAGATCGATGTGGGATCTGCAAATAAATTGTGCGAAATCTGCAGGGTATGCAGCTGATTCCCGCATACTCGATCCACCGCTCCTGGGACACAAACGATTTTACATATAAGAAGCAGCTAGCTGCATGCACTATGCAAACATTCAAGGCAGGGCGCACAACCACCTGTCCATTCTCCTTCCACTTTTTCTTAACCATTTGCTTATCATCAGTGCCGGCTTTCAGGGCATCTTTTCGTTCTTTTGGAAGATAGCCATCCAACTGCGAGATGTGTGGCCTGCGCAGTGTTCCAGTCTGTCCAATCGACTAGATATCTCACACTAACACTTAGTTTGAAAGACCAATGCTGACACGATGCAACGTACCAAGAAGCCATGATGGTTTTGGCGCCCAGTGTCCATAGTTCGCCATCCAACTCAGTGCACCAGTACAAGCATGCTAAGACCCACCCTGAATTCGAAGAATGCAATATGCAGATTGACCTGAAGCTTTGTGGTGTTAAGGACGCTACTGCCAAACATGTGAACATTGATCTACTATGTCCCCTTTAAAAAAACATTCAACAGCTAGCTGTATTAATGGGTACCCGAACATCATGTTTTGCATTAAGGCAGGCAGGTGACAATGACGTATGTAGGGGAACCCCAGCAGCTTCGAGCTCCCAGGTTGCTCAACCTCGGATACAACCAATCTTGCTAGCTAAACGAGTTAATATATGTATATTCCTTACGCAAGGATCCAGTCTAGTGCTGACCTGGCAGCCACCCAATGTGCACGTAGACATATCGCAACGAGTACAAGCAGCGAAAATCGAGCGGCTAGGCAATTACTCCATCGCACCAGCCGTTCACCTTAAGCAACACAATCAGGGTTGGTAACAAGTACTGCATTAAACACAGCCTAGCTACGTGGGTTTCCCAGGATGGTCAGGTGGCGTAAATGTGTCCCGGTCGACACCCAGATCCATCTTAGATGTCACGGGCCAAGAACTGCATGTTACAAGCTTAAGGTTTTTCCAAGCCACCCAGCGCATGGAACGCCACCGAACAGCAGACCTCCTGGGGCCAACCTTAATGTGTCACGTAACGCGACACAAAATCCATAGTTACCCAACAGATCGTTGCGATCACCGCGAGAAAGGATATCATAATCCTGGCATCGAAGTGAATGATCCCCTAAGCTGGCAAACTGTACGCACGGTTCTGGTCCAAGCTAATATTTTTAAGTATCCCACGATAGCATCGAGTCAGCTCCGCACAGCCCGAAAAGACTTCAAAGGCATGCAAATCCTCAATCGCTCAAGCACTGGGCACACATGACAACGAATGGCCCGCTCGATATAAGGACAAGGTGCACGCTGCCAATGATCAGCATCCAATCCAGCCACATAATCTACAAGATGCAACCTGGGATGGTAGAGACGGTACCGGGTTCGAGGGGATTGGACCTAAAACGGCCTTTATTAACATATATATGTTAACATGTTGGCTGTGAATTCGTATATAGTGCATCTGAAAAGCAAGATTGTGGGTGCCCCAAGGAGCAGCAACCGGGCTGCCTCATGATTGGAAAGTCGCAATCCCCGACTGACAGGCATCAAGTACTACGACTACACCTGCAGCTTTCTCGCTAGAGGCCGGGGAGCTGGCCAAAATGGCTGACACACGTACAGTTGACTCTGTGACAGGTCCAACGTCACAACTCAGTACTGGTTAGCTTCACCAAACTCAAGCTGTGAATCGTTGCAGCCGGTCTAGCTCTTTTTGCCCCCATATTGCAATATGCGCCTCGCGGCATGCATCTAGCAACGCCCCAAACCTAAACACGGATGCTGGTACCATCACTTGTTCCCCAGTTCCGCTTCAGGCTTTGCAGGTCACGCTGTCAACAACATTTACAGGTCCATTATGCATATTATAATATTATCATGATCGATATCTGCAAGCCTGACGGCCAAACTTCCGCATATATGCATCCAGCCACCTAGGTTCGTGCCTGATAACAACGTTTAGTTTGACTGATCGAATATTGCCGATGCGAGTCTAGATAATGGGACATTAGCGCTATAAAAGCAGTGAACCCCCCTCTCCCATCGAGTATTTCGCGTAGTACTGACAAGGTCATAGCTTGACTGATATTGGATCTTTAGACTTTAACTTTTCGGGAAATAGAGATGTATTCCACTAAACCTCCAAAAAGTTAAACTTGTTGCAGGGGGGGGGTTCAAAGGAAACCAAGATATTCACTTTTATCCAAACACTGACGTCACTCACGGGATCAATCAAGCTTGAACCTAGGGCTAGTCCTTCCATCCAGCAAGGCGTAGCGCCAGCTGAAACGAAGCTGACCACCCCCCCCTCTTCCTAACACTTATGGTGGCACCGGAGCGACGGTTCACATTGACCCCAAGCAGTGCCGCATCTTCGCGGGAAACCACCTTACTCACATATAGCTGTGAGTCCGCCCACAAACAGCCAATGCTGGATTTTCCAGCCTGGTTCATCGTGAAACTGGCCTTGGATCCATCAAAGCCTTGTGGAATATCGACCCCTGCGTTACAGAGGGCCTTTTTAGTTTCGGGCCATTCCTGCATCTTGATGGCCTTGTTGGGGCGGGAAACTTTTCCCTCACCCCCCTCCACCGCCACCTTCTCCTTCTCCGCCGGAGCCTCGCCCGATGACCCCTCCGCAGGCGCATTTGCAGCCTCCGGAGCCTCAGCCGCGGCCGCCGCAAGCTTCCGAGCGTGGGCCTTGGCTTTGGCCTCGCCCTTTTTGGCCCGCTTCTTCTTGGGCTCCGCAGACTCATCAGGGCCATCCGCAGCTGCGGCTGCCAAGGCTTTCTTTTTTTGGCGGGCTGCGTCGCGAACCTACGATGCTGAATGGCGAACAACGTTTTGACGCAAAAGCTACTAGTGTTTTGTCATTAATAGCTGGCTAAGGAATCATGCGGGTCATGATACATGGTCATGTTTCCCGTAGGGGCCATGATCTAGCTGATGGCCATCAGGGATGACCGTACTTTGCAAGTGATGTACACGTATCTACGTAGGTATACCCTTAAAGCTTGCACCTACGTTGGTTAATCTGAACACCACTCGAAATACCTGATCCCCCCCCCGAAAAACAAAAAAGGGAAATGCACATTGGATCAAATCCCCTTCTAGCTGAGGAGGGCAGGTTACCTTATTTTGGTTTGTAGTTGCACTACTGATCGATCAAATCCCCTTCTTCCTAAGATCTGGCTAGTGAGGGCAGTTTTTTTGTAGCTGCACTCGTTGCTGCTATTTGAAGATATAAATACTAATATATTATTATATACATATTACGCTCATGCTTGCTACGGTGGAAGAGAAATATCTAGAGAGAAAGACCGGTCAGCCCGGTTTTGGGCAGGGTTCTTTAGGGCGACCTTTGTATGATTTATGGTGGAGAATAGCTGATGTCTTGCCTGAAGCCGTGAAAACCGACAGCCCATTTGCCCCATTGAAGATCCTGGAGGGCTTAGGCACACACAATACAATATTTCCACAAGACACAACCAGTACGTTACTTCTCTCAACAACCCCTAGTGCAAACGTTTATAGACACTCAAAGATCGGCCGATTCATGAAGCTTCTTAAGACTATATCCCACCGCCAGTTCCCCCGCCTCAACCTGCGCATTGAGCAAGTCTCCAGCGCTCTCAGCGACCTCCAAGGCGGACTGCACCTGCTCCGACAGAGAGGCGTCCAGCTTCGGGGCCGTGGGCAGGAGCGGGGAGCGTTCCTGCGAAAAGGGCGATCGAACACATGTACAAATATGCTGTGTTGAGGGGATCCAGGCCGGGTTGAACTGATGCAGGGTTGAGACCACATGTCTGACGGCATTAGTATCAACCGATTGTGCTATCAAGATCGTACATGCACATATTAATATAGCGATCTACGAAAAACGACCAGAGGTCCTTATAGGCCTGGCGCCGCTCAGCCATAGCAGCAGGCTTCTCAGTGTCCTGACACGGTAAGGCGGCATCCACCAACCAAAGAATATATATATATATGTCTTCGAAGTAGTGGCATCTCTCTAGAGTACATAATATGTATATATATATATACATATATATATATATATTGTTACTTCAATCTCTCATGTCTCCCCCGAACCCTGAATAACTGACCCTGCAGTTGGACATATATATATATATATATCGCTAGCTTGTAGGACGCCTCTGACCCATCGATGGGCTACTTGTAGTCAAGAGGAAGTCTTCAGACTAATCATGAGCGATTGTATCTCTATAAACTATGGTTTTTGCCATATAGTTTCAGGGTTGAGTGCAGCATACAAGTCACTCCAGTTCAAGCAACATAAGAACCGACTATCAATCTATTCCTGAACAACAGTCAACTGGGCGTCAGTCCTCCACCTCATTGTTGATGCACTGCATGAGTGACGCCTCGATGGTAAGGTCCTGACACGCACGAAGAATCAACAGTACCCGCAGTGTAGATAAATTACAATATTAGCTTGGACATAATATATTTCTATATATATAGATATACGATAGACAATACATCCCGGCGTTGTCATGAGCTAATTGTGCACTTACTTCATATAATAATATATATACTATAGCGGATGAATGCCTACATGCAGTCAGCAGTCCTCAATGCCGACTGGTGTGTCTCCAGTGTCGAGGGATCCACCACAAAGCCCTTCTCCTACAAGGTTGAAACGAACCCTCATGGCTCTATTATTTATTTCCCTTAATTCGGCTCCTTTGCTTCCCCACGAGCTCGAGGCGTTGCATCTGCAGCAGCCAGCGCCTGGCACGATTCAAGGAGACAGACTGGGGCTGGGAAGAGCAGGTAGAGCTTAACTTGTGAGTAATGTGGGCAGTGTTCACTTGACCGTAAAATATAGTTGTGGTTGATGTGTTGCTTTTTCGGGTGAAGCATCCAGCTATAGCTATAATGGGAAACCAGAGGGTGGGTGATGTGGCTGGAGAATCAATTATAGTTCAATACATCGCCCAGGGGGGTTGGTGGTGGCTTGACACAGCATCGCCATGGCGCGGACAAGTTGTTTTTCACAGAGCGCAGCTAACATCCCACGAACTTAAGACACCTACATCACATGGCATATGGCCATATGGACGCTTCAAGGATGATTCCTAGCTGGCATACTCCGGATTCCGGGCAGGGGTCTTACTGCGAACATGTGGTCCCAGTACGTGGTGACATGATGTGGCTCAATTAAGCAGACTGGTATGAAACTTGTGTACCCACGGCTGTTGCCACATGCTCACCAGCAGAGCTTAATGTATTCCGGCAGGTATCTTACCTGAGACTGTGCGTGGTTGCCCGAGGCGACCCCAAGCTTGCTCCACCGTGGTGAAATCCTAACGTTAACATTAATGACTCAACTTGTGTGAAAAAAAAAGGTATTGCATTCTGCAGAGCAATATGGCCACACGGGCTAAGCAAAAACTCCGGAGATTTCGTGCGCATGGTTGCCCGACGCGACCCCAGCTTTGCTCCACTGCGATGTGAAATCATGAATTGAAGTGTAGTGGCTCCAACTTGCTTCATGTTAACCCATGGTCGCACGGGCTGATGCATATTCCGGATTCTGGGCAGGTATTCCTGCGGCTGTACCTTGGCTCCCTTAAGTTGCAGTACGGCAATCTCAAAGACACAAATTCATGACCCACATTTCACATATGAAAATTTAATCAGACTCAGACATTTTGTGCTTGACGCATGCGTAGAAATAGTAGATCGTTTAACAGGGTTGTGATGTTACTGCGATTTGGCTCAAGGCGCACCGATGCCTAATGCTAGCTGGCTAAAGCAAGTGCCCAGTGATGCAGCTCTAGTGACTCCTCGGTTTGGAAATGGTCTAACTATTATTCACCGGGCACATGTGCTCAGCCGAGCTCAGACGGCGAACCGGCCATCCCTCCAGCTCATGAACTCCTCCACTGTAGGCGCATCTCGCTCAAAAAGGTCCAAGATCGTCTGCTGCTGCTGCATCGAGGCATCCAGCTCCTCCTCGATCTCCACCACCGAGTATTCCTCCCCCGAAAAGGATGGGACCTCTGTCTCCTCGTAGCCCTCCCAGGCCGAGCTGGCCAATGAAGAGCCATCCTCGAGGTCCGACGAGAAGGGCTCTTCCGCATCTCCCCCAGCCGCCTCCATAACCTTAAGAAAGCGCTCCTGCAGCGTGGGCGACTTGGCCTTCTTCCGGATCTTGTCCAGCCGCTCAGCAGCTGCCTTGTGCTTCAAGGCATTCACCGCACCCTCCAGGGCCACCTTCATCTCCGCGACACGCTTGAGCAGCTGCTTCGCCTCCATCAGCGCCACAGAGCCCTTAGGCGCCTTGAGCGACGCCTTCGCCACCACCTTCGCCTTGGGCGCCACCTTCGCCTTAGGCGGCACCTTTGCCCTCGGCGGCGCCTTTGCCTTCGGCGGCACCTTCACCTTAGGCGGCACCGCCGGCGCCTTCACCTTAGGCACCACCATCTTCTCCACCGCTGTCTTCGCCGCAGGCAGCACCGGCACCGCCTTCACCGGCACCATCTCCGACACCTCCGCCTCTGCCGGCACCGGCGCAGCCTTCACGACCTCCGGGATGTTCTTCTCTGCTGCCTCCGCCTTTGCCGACACCAGCGTAGCCTTCACCACCGGTACCTCCGGGCGGTTCTGCTCCGCGGCCTGCTGCATCATCCTTGCAACTGCCAGGCTCTTCATGAAGATCGCGGGCAGCACCTGCTTATTTCTTGGCGGCACCACCACGCCTTTCGGCTTCGGAGGTGGCGTCATACACACCATCGGCGGCCGAGCCTTCTTCTGTGGAGGCGGCCGAGCCTTCTTCAGCAGCTGTGGAGGCGGCCGAGCCTTCTTCGCCGGAGGTGGCGGCGATGCAATCGGCGGCTGCGTCTTCCTCTTCGGCGGTGTTGTTGGTGCCGATCCAGCCATTGCAAGGACCAGAAGCCGGCCAGAAGCTAGGCTGATCCAAAATCTATCATGACTCACGTCCTCGATGATTGGCCAAACACAGTACCAAATTGTGTTTGCCAGTTAGCGCTAACTGCAGTCTTCCCCTCCAAAGTCATGAACTAGCTAACTAACTAGTAAGATATGAATTCAATCGATCTGAAAGAACAAAATCCACTTAACTTTTAGGGTGCCAATGATCAGTTTTCCAAGGTTCTCTTCTAGGGTCTTGCACACATGCCAATATATATATATATATGTATATTAGTGGTTCCACAAGAAAGGCTGTCTAAAGCTCAGCTCACTACATGCCTAAAGTCAAATGGCAGGCAGGTCTCTGTATTTCGGAAAACCCACGGTTGAACTAAGTTCACTAGAATTTGGGTTTTGGTATAAAGCTTTAGGGTTCGCAAATTAGCTGCCCTGAATGTTCAACTGTTCCCTGCTGGAGTTGCACTTGTGGCATAAATAGACTTAAGCGTCCAAGGGATCCATGAGTCGTGTGGAGAGCCTACCAACAAATTAACGCTGAATGAAGATGCACTACGCAATATCGGTTGGCTGGCTAATAAACAAAATGAGAGACAACCCCACGCACCTCCAAACTTAACTCTGGCTCCCTCCAACTAGTCCAAGCTCATTGAACAACCTCTTAAGGCCTATGTTTAACGGGGGGTTCCGCGTGCCTCCCCTAATCCCACACACCGCTCGACAGGACAGGCCTCCTTTCCCAAAGCAGCGCTGGCAGCAGCAGGCTCTGGCAGTTTGGCCTCGCAAGGCGCGATCCATTTATCTATTTATAGAAACCTGACCTCTGACCACGATCCCCCTTCATGATGGACCCTGTGGGGGCTTACGCTCACATGATGGACCACTTAAGGGCTAGGCTCATTGAAAAAGCTTTTGAGGCACGGGGGACATACTAGTACTGCCCGTTGGCTCTGAGCTATGTATGTATATATATATATATATATATATATCAAGCGTGTGTTCAACAGTTCATGGAATATATGTTCATATCCGTGTGTTCAACAGTTCATGGAATATATGTTCATATACCCCGCTATATATATATATATATATTCGACCTAACAATCACCAGAATCTAATTATATATATATAATATTATAAATGTCCACATGATCCCTGTAGCCCAAGCTCTTCGAAACGATATCTGCCTTGTCGACCGTGTCACCCACCAGTGCCTGGCACGGCAGGAGTGGAAAAGTGCGACAGGGTATATGCGCTGCCTGAACCTCGGAGTGCTCCGTGCTAGAGCTGTCTGCCTACGGGCGAGTCAGAAGCTGTTAAGGAGAATCTAGAGCTTAAGCCTGGCCTGGTTGTCATCAGCCGATTGCTGCAACCGCTGAAGCCCCGTATGAAGATCAATGTCAGCACCGCTGATAGCTTTGAAGATGCACTGCTTCAAGGTGTGCACTTTGGGATTCCTGATCCAACAAACAAAATAGAGAAAAGCCCATCAAGCTAGCACAGTATTGCACACGTGCATGTAGCCTTGATCACACAAGGTCCTTGAATTGGTCTGGTTCACTAGTTGTTTCAATATTAATATGATCGACTGTATAATACATATATATATATATGTTTCAAGGTGCCCTGTAGGATCAGGTGTTAAAGAGTGGTGGGTCAACCACGGTGCCTGCTAGTGGGTGACCGGATCGCCAAGGCTATCCCGTGTTGGCCCAGCATTCGGGCGCACCCGCCTTGCCAGCCGGCCCACTCCTCAGCCGGGTGCGAGCGGTTCAGCCAATCGTGGATGAGGGATGGAGGCGGTCCTTTATTTGCTTTTTGGTGGTCTGTGCCGGGAAAAAACCGTAGGTCACCGCTATGGTGTACAGCGCTTCCTGCAGTGTGGGCATGCAAATATCGAGATATATTATATCGCTGTTTTGTGCAAGAAATCACACCGGACCTTGAAATCTGAGTACCGTGGCAGCGAACAGTCTCCAGCAAACAGCGCGTACAGGTTCATGAGAAAGCCAAAGTTAGCTTCCAAAGACTCGACAGCCTCCGGCGAGCCAATCACTTGGAATATCGCCTTCACCTGCCAACGGCATAGCATCGACTTTAAAGACACACATTTAGCAACATGCCCGGGAACTTCAATTTAGCAACACACACACACACACACCGTCCTTTGAATCACGCAGCTTCTTGATGCGATCCGGGTCATCGCATATACCTTGCACAAACAGATCCTGGCGATTTGTCGCTATCGGCTAAATGCGGGGTGGATGCAATGGCCTTCAACAGCTCGAACTCCATGGTCCGACCACTCGGCATCCTGAACAAGCGTACATGCAATGTTTGGTTATTTTAAGGTCACTTGCCTCAAAAGCCTGATGCGGCAACCTTGCCAAGGCCGATCGCGATTGAGCCACTCCAGCGCTACGGAGCCGTGAAAATCAAGCGTGCATCGATGCTGATCGCAGGAGGCGGTATTTTTTTGGGGGGTGGCTATACCGCAAGAAACACTTTAATGGCCGGTTATATATACCCCCTATGTATTCGGGGAATTTGCAATACATCAATATATCGGTCACATGCAGGGCAAGGGGTGGCGCACCTGTCTCTGTCCCCCTCTGCGAGCTCGTGCTCGGGCAGGTGGGCGCAGTCCATTGGTTGGCCCGACGCATGAGTTCGTGTGATGCACATGAACCTCTAGCTCGATGTTATATTTGCTAGATGGTTGTGGTGTTACACTTGCTGAGCCGGTTTATTTTTACCTAGTCATGTCCGTATAGTGCATACACGTGGTCTCCCATCAACATTACCTTGGGCCCACGAGCGCGAGAAAGAGCTCCAACGTTCAGGCGCCCGAATTCAAGTTCCGACAAATTTACAAGATGCATGGTTTCCGGTAATGTAGCCCCCAAAGGCCTACATGCATCCGCAGCCCGAGAAACACGACATGCGCCCGTGTGTTAATATCACCTACAAGGATCCTCAGGGATATGGTTGGGGGTCGAAACCAGTGTGCCAGCCTGGTTGAAACACATTGTTTGTGCAACTGGCTGAAAGTAAAAAGTGGCCCAACATCTGAGCCAGACTAGAGCCTTCAAAAGTTTCAATTGTACTGAATTCCCGAGCTTTTCAATTGTCCAGCACTTGATGTCTTGATTTCCCCTCAACACCAACCACAAAAGAGGGCAGGCCCTTTTTTGCAAAGCCATTGGGCAACTGATACAAGTGCAAGAAGTGAGTGTTTTCCTCCGGCCCGCGCCGTCGAGGGAGACGGCAGTCAGCTCAGGCGCAGACGCAAGGTGCGGATCAAGGGAACCAGACGGAGAAGGTCCACAAGCACAAGAAGCACAAGCACAAGAAGCACAAGAAGCAGCTCGCCGGGATTCGGTTTCGCTTGGTATGTGAGGGGGACATGTTTTGGGGCTGTGATGGGGGACATGTGTGCGTCAGTGTCAGCTCCTTGCGCTCGCTTTCGTGCCCGCAGCCCTCCCACAGCTTGGGGACAAGGGTCGGCGGCTGAGAAATTCGACCATCTGTTCGTTGCTCAGCTTGGCACACTTGCCCCATAAAATCATCGAAAGGTTTGCAGGAGGCGGAGGAAGGTCAACTGTTTGTGGGGATTTTGTTTGAATTTCGCTAGCGCCAAAACATGGTGCTAGTCTCTCCTTTGGTTGGTCACAGCGGCTTTCCATATCCTGGACTTCAGTGGCTTTTTGGATTTGGACCTTCTAGTATCAACAAGAAGTGAAAAGCACATGCACTTGGTGCATGTTAACGTTTCATTTGGACTGTGGGGCGATGAAGGCAGCACGGAGCAGAGCCTCCTGCTGGACATGCATGTGAGCTTTGACCAACCTTCCCGCCCATGCTGACAGTGTCCTTGCAATTTAAAGCGTGTTTCCTGGAATGAAGCAGCTTGCTGGCCATGGCTTGTAAAGATGATCATGCAGTGGCTCATTGTTTCCTTGGCCACCGGGGTGTCGCCGAAGGGCAAGGCGAAATCCCTGAGTGGCAACTTTGGCGCATGTTGCTTGGATGGTAGGACTTTAACTTTTTGCCAACTGATGAGTTTTCCATTAAACCACTAAGAGTTAAACTTGTAGCAGGGGAGCAGAAAGCAACCGAGTCAAGTTTGATTTTGCCCAATCCAGGGCTCCTGTGGACTTCACAGGGCCAGGATTAATTAGGCGTGACCTGCCCAGTGGCACACTTGTTCAGTCTTCTCTCTGAACAGCCGGCTCCGTTTAGAGGCAGCTAGCTACCGAGTTAGTTGCTTTCTTGTTGTGGTTCCTTTTTTCGAGTAGATGCTGATTCCTCATTCTTTTCAGCAATCGTTCTTTTTACAAACCAGACGTTTCCCCAGTATGTTTGGTGGTTTGCTAGAAAGAAGGATCTCTGGAAGGAATGGGGAAGCTCCCCCTAGAAATGCACTTTTGCATCTTGAAAGGGACATGAGTAATGCGGGTGAATTCAGCAATTCCAACCGGTTCGGCGTTTGTAACATAGCCCTCCTAAACGGATGTTTTCAGCTGATCTCCCATTAAAACTGATTTTGTTGGTGGCCTCAAGCAGACCCGTCAGGCACCACCTGCCAGAAGATGGGAAGGCGAGACGACACTGCCGGGCATGCTGCTGGCTTTTGGGTCCGCTCGAAAAATTGGGCCATACAAGCGGGTGGATTTTTGTCTTAGTTTCGTCTAAGCCAACCTTAAAGTTGTACCCTCGAATACAACACGCAATGTTAGTTCCGAGGGATTCCTTAGGTTGGTGAATTGGAGCACGTTAGGTGTAACTTGTATCGATTCGAAGACAGCAGGTGATTCACACATGCTTCACGCCTGTTTTTTCCTCCCCCCGAGTGCCTTGGGCATCTCATGTGTGATGTTTTTACATTGCTCGCCGCTGCTTCTAGTGGCGATGGGACCGATTTGTCGAGCCATGAATTGGTCTTGGATCGCGGGTCGCTTGTCGAACATGCCGGAGGGAGCCATGGGGCTTTAAGAGAGAGTCGTGTTTCTGACTTGCAGGATTTGGATGCTAAATCGCATCTATCCTGTACCTTTTTCTAAAGGAAGAACAAAAAGGATGGATGATGGATGATGGTTTATTATTCAGACTCCCTAAACTCAACACTCGGTTGTGACTTTGCACAAAGGGGCGCCTGACTTTGGTTTCTCCGGCGGCAAGGATTTGGATGCGCCACCCGAAGTGCAACAGGCCGGGGTGCGATGTAGCTAGGCTCCGAACCTTTCTCGCAACTCCTTGATTCACACGCGAGGTTTGGGGGGGAGGGGGTACTTTTTGGGATTGGACCGATCCCAATTATGTGATTTAGGTTCATTCAGGACAAAATTCACTGACCCCATCAGCAGCCTTCAGATTCAGCAGGTGTCAAAAGTTGGCTCCCCGAGGGAAGCGTTGCAATGCGGATGCGGGTGGACCGCAGAGCTAGCGGAGGTTCAACGTTTTTCCATGACCCCTTTGAACGGCTTCTCTAAACTGGGAGTCGAAATAGGTGAAACCAAAAAGAAAGAGGTTTTTCCTGCTGGTGCCCCAGTAAGCCAAACCAAGAAGGGCCCTCCCCCTCCCCTCCCCTTCCCTCCCCTCCCACACTGCCCCTGACTCCCTCACTCCAACACTCCCTCACTCACTCCCTCAACTCTTACTCTCGCTCTCTCTGTCTCTATCTTACTCTTACTCAGACTCAGACACTCTCACACTCACACACCCTTTAAATTCGCATAGTTACATATATATATATATACGTATATATATATATAGCGGAGGTTGTCTGAGCCGTGCCTCCCGAGTCACTCACTTGGCAGACACTCAGCTGGATTGTGGTGGACAATGCAGGTGCACAAACCCCCGATCCACCAAAGAGATTGACCCCACAAACATCATGGTTTGAAGACTCTTCTCACTGAATGCCATGGCATTCACCCTCCACCACGGCGCCTCGCCAAAAGTTCTGGCGCATTTGGGTCCCTTGGAAGGCTTCGAGCTGTGGAAGTTTCCCAGTTCTCGGCAGGTGAGGCAGAAGCTGAAAGAGAAGTATCAGTTCGAGGTGCGGAGTCGGGGCTTCCGGAAGCCGGAAACGGCCAGGTCAACTCCAGGCCTCTGTTTGGGTTGTTTCAAAGGGAAACTAAAGGGCATCCAGCTGCATTGTTGGCGGTCCCCTAGTTCGACGCAAAGTCCAGGGCACACTCACCTCATTGCCATTAGGACATGGGATTTGGGACCACCGTTCATGTTGACCATGGCTCAAATCACGTTTGGGCACAAGATTGAACAACTGGCTCTCATTTGAGCCACAATGAAGAGGATAAAGAGGTGAGTGCTCGCAAGGGCAGTCCCAACCATAGGGTGCCGCCCTTGGAATTCCTGCGTTGGGTTTCCCTGTTTAACCGATGCATCCAAGTTCCACAAGGCCAAGTGTTTATTTACAGGTCCTTGGCGCATTTGAACAACATTTCATCAGGAGTCCCCTTGGCATGGTCGCCACATTTCTACCCTTGAGCCGCTCGGGGTGCGGGGCGGCCTTATCAACGGTAGATCACGTTCGGAAAGGACCAGGGTCCGGCAGTTCCCGTTTGGAGGTTATATACACTGCTCGGTTGCCGGGTCAAAGTGAGTTTCCTTTTGGCGGGTGATATTTATGTTGGAATTCTTTCAGTGGAAGTGCCCCTGGGTTGTCGCAGATCTTCGGCTTCTGAGCCAAATGCTTGCAGGTGAAAAGGAAGGCGGTTCCCGAATCGCTAGAAAGCCTGTCTCGTGGGTCATCACATGGATTCGGGTGTAAGGTCTACTCCCCCTGCAAGTGACATTTGCCGGGGGCCTCTGGGGGTGAGGGGGTCATGTGGGCCACTTGGGATCACACAGCGCGGTGAGAAGTTGGGGATTGGAATGAACCGTTTGGGGGTTTCCGAAATGAAACCATAGGTTGGATGGATTGGGGTCATTCCAATTCTCGTTTTTTGCCTAACCGACAAGTTGAACATATCACTCCCGGAGCTCATGGACTTAGACTTTCATCACGTTTTGGGTTTGGTTTTTTTGTGTGGTGAATAAAAAGCCTCCTGGATTTTTGTTTGGCCAGTCCACTCAGGAAGTGAGACATTCATGAGAGTCGCAGGTGACGCCAGATGCCGGCGCACGGCCATTCCAGGCACGAGACGACGAGAGGGTGAAGGAAACTTCGGGCCCCGCTTTGGTTGTACCACGAAGCTTCCCGAGTTCCGCGTTTGTTTCGGCCAATCCACTCAGGGAGTGCGACCATGGGAGTCTGGCTCAGTGACAGCCACCTCTCTGGGTAGTTTGTTACTAAACATGGTCCACCCCGCAAATCGAGAACCCGGTTTTTCACTGGGGTTGCTGGCAATTGGGGCATGGTGTTGGCAACGAAATGTTCGACAGCTCATTTGCGAAACCAAGAGAATCCGAGTTGAAGTGATCAAGTACTCCACTGCAAAGCAACATGGAACTTCCTCACAAAGCGCGGATTCCTCCAGATGAGTTCTTTTTTTGGGATTCCATGTTGATCTGAAGGGGAGCAGGGGTGGGATTCCAAGCAATTGGCATCACAAAGCAGAACTCGAGTGTCGTTGCCATGGATCACAGGCTGCGCATCAGTGGTTGTGTCCGCTGGGTCTGGAACCCACGATTAAGAGACCCTGGTTGATCAGGGCTCCTTAAAAGAAACATTTTGCAACCATTTGAAGCATGTCGCTTTTTCCACCAAAAGTAAAAGGACACCAGCATTTACAAGTTGCACTGTTCAGGTGTTTTTCCTGTTGATCCGGATGTGTCCAGTTTTGGAGGACGGGAAACTGAGCCTGTTCTGACCGGTTTCCGAAAGCCAGGGTTCACAGCACCCCCACAAGCCGCCCTTCTCGCCTCGAATGAGGCGAGAAAAACCAGGGGTATATTTATTGTTGTTGGGAAACATTTTGCAGTTTGCTTATTGTGGTTTAGTGGTTGAAAGCCCCACTTAACTGCTGAAATTTAAATTGTCGCTCCCTTTTTAACGTCAACCAAGATTTGCGGGAGGTCGATTTGCGGCTGTACCGATCCCCCCAAAAAAAATGTTCAGAAATTCACCGAAAATCCTAAGATCCGGTCAAGGGAGGGTTTCACCTCCTATCCACCAATTCAAACCTACAAAGGGAAGCTAGATCGTGAGGAACTAGTTCCAGCTTCACAATTGAAGCCAAGTTCATTCAAAACTTATGAATCAACTAGCTGTGTCCTGAGGGAAGCTGGACGATTGGCAATCTCGAGCAAATTGCCGGAATCTGACCCTAGACACGGGTCCACTTAGTCTCGCCATGCCCAGTGGCACCTTGAACGTCAAACAACCCAAAACTTGACTCGAAATTGGGTTGGATCTTTAGACTTTAACTTTTTTGGGAGGTGTTTTCCACTAAACCCCCAAAAGTTTTCAACTTTTGGCAGGGGGGGGGTCAACAGCAACCTAGAGAAAAGGGACTTGTTTTTCTCCTGGTGGGCACTGGGCTTGGGGTTGCGACAAGTTGGTCACCTCTGTGCTTGTTGTTTCCTGGTCCCTTGAGCATCGGTCAAGAAATTCAGAAGCCCGTTTTTTTCTCTTCTTTTTTTTGGGGGGGGGTGAAGGAGGCACCCTCAAACAAATAGCAAATGGGGGGTTACTCGCTCAAGTTTCCATACCATGTGGGGGACGAAATGAGTCTTGACTGCTGCCCTGAATTCCTCAATCTGAGTGATCCGGGTTTTCCTCAAACATACGTGGCACCCTCCAATCAAAACGTTTCAGGGGCTGGTGACTCCTGATTGAAGCATTAAGCGCGAGTTTACCTTATGAAGGGTAGAACGGGCATTTGTTCTTTGCGCTGACTTCGAAGGGACGCCCTGCTAACACAAGCACATGATTTGTTTGCGTGGCATTCATTGCTTTGTATGAACCAGTTGGCTATTAAGTTGAATGGGGAACTCCTTGCAAATTGGTTGGTGGTCACAGAGCCCCGTGTAATTCAAGGGGTGTGCTCCAAAGGGTCACTAAAACCATACACTGCATCCCATGTGTTTTGTCCAGATTGAGTGACCCCCATCGGGCAATCAACAATTGGTGGCTTTGTTCTTTGAGGATCTGAACCCAGCAAAACACGGGAAGCTCCCTTCAGTGATCTCGACTTGAGCCGATTTTTGCGGGGGGGCGTTCCTTTTGTATTTGTGTGGGGTCATTGTTTGGCAGGTTTTGGAGCCCATCAAAGTCGGAAGCTGGGGGTGCCGTTTTGTCCAACCTACTACTTGAGGCTTGAGGGTGTGAATCGGACCATTGTAAAGGCATGTGGTCTGTTCCAAGCTTACCTTTGACCGGGAATCCACGGGGCAAAACCGCTTTTGGCCGAAACGATCGGACCTCTTTGAACAGCAGAGACATTCGGACGCCCTGTTCCCGGTCACAATCCTTCTGTCAGAACCCTTAGGACTCAGTCCATCAAAGTCGCCTCACAAGTTCGCCTCAAAGTGGTTTAGACAAAAACAAGTCGCCCCCAAGCGCAAGTTTGACTCGAAGTGATCCAGCTAGAACCTTGGGGGTTTGGTGTCACCTTGTCTCAGGCTGAGAGCGGCGATGCCTGAAGCTACCATGTTAGGCTGCTTAGGCCATGCCAGATTCAGAGCCAGACTCAGAGCATGACCCAGTTGCCCAGAGGTTTCATCTCATTAAAAAGAAGAAGGAAAAAACATCGAGTTCTGCCAGATCCGTAGATGTTTATACTTGACAGTGCCAACAAGTCACAACAAAACAACACAACAAGCGCTGGAATGTATGTTTGGAACTTGAATTTCCATTTGTTTAATCTGACCATCCATCGTGTTTGCCGAAGAGGCCACGCCCTTTTGCCCGGAAACCACTGGGCAATTGAGATGAGCTCAGAACCATCGGAACTCAAGATGATCTGCGCAAAAAGGAGCGGTATGGCGCTGGGGCCCTGCTCTTGGGCGTGCGAATTGGAGGGAGCCAGGGGGCAAAACCGGTTGAAACAACTGGACCGATATCCTGCCTTTCAGGTTCCGCTTAAAGCGGACCCACAAGCATAGTGTTTGAAGAACCCTGGTTTGAAGTTCTCCAAGGGTTGGCCCCCAGAGGACCTCACCCCCGTCCGCCTAGGGATTCTTGAAGAAAAACAAAAGACATACGCATGACTCTAAAGGCCAGCCCAAGACCCACAGACCCCTTGACCCTTGGGTGTTTTTGGGTTGGTCTGGGTCTTTCACACAATGGGTTTGTCTCAAACTGCGCGACAAACAAAGGCATGTTGCCGCAACACGCTTGGGTGGCACCCACTTGTTGTGTGGCGCGCTCTCCACTACAACATGTCAACCCCCGAGCAACTTGGGGCTCTTGCTGCCCTGTTTGCTGCACGCATTCTTATATTGTGGCGGGCTGACAACAACAGAAAGGAGTTGAGAAGTGCCGTTGTGCAGGTTCTCCCTCCAGAACAAGAGGCAAAATACCGGTCAAAGACTTGTGATTGTCAACTTCAATTTCCCCAGTTCTAATTATTCAAAGAGGCGATCGCCCATTTCGGTTGCTTGATTTTCTGCTCGGAGCCCCCCCCCCCCTCCCTCGCATGGCTGTAGCATTTCGAAGCCCCGACCAAGGAGCTGATCACAAAGCCTCCGAGCCCCAAAACGGAGGAGGAGAGGCAAGGCATCATGGAGGCGCAGCTCCGTCGAGATCCGCGCTGGCGCGCTCGCGCAGTGATTCGGTTTCATTGCGGTGCTCCCGTAAGTGTCCGGGGAAGAGTGCGGCTTCACGTACATAGAGTGTGGTATGTCTAGCTTTCTCATTCCATGAGTTCCCGGCATTTGTTGTGGGAGGAAGGCCATCTTAGTGGTAAAGAAACAGTTTGGACTTTCGTTTTGGCCCATGCACTCAGGAAGCGAGTTTTGAAGGCACACTTTCAATTGATCAGAGGAAAACCAGAGGGAGAGCACCAACCTTGAAGGTGTACAACAGCTCTGAATTTCTGAATTCCACTGCCAAACGCAAGAGAGGCACAAAGCCACCAACAGTTCACATGATCCGATTGAAGGATGGCTCACATCGCTTCGACCATGAAGTGATGTTCCCTTGGATGTTCCCTTGGGCATGTGGAACCAGTTTCAGAAACCGCCAAAGCTGCGGATGGATCCGGATTTCAGTCCTGCCTTCCCAGCCCGGAATCCCAAAGGTTGAAGATGTGGAATCTTGAGTCACCCCCTGTGCTGAAAAAGGAGCTTAATGGGCAGAGGTCACAAGGGCTAAACAAAAACATATGGCTCACTCCTATCATTGCGAAATTTGGCGTTACACATATATATATATATACACATATATTTAAGAGCTACTCCACAAGGCCATTCTCATTATTTTGGCCTTTCCATCATCCTTGTTGTTGGTGGGGCTAAATGGGTAAAATTAGAGATTGGCTCCTCCAGCCCGCCACGTGCGGCCTTCATTTCCGCTGTTTGACCAATTCCAGCGTCAATCTGAGCCTTAGGAGCCAGCACTCGCATCCTTTTCAGCTCTCACCCGAAGTTGCATGGTTTCACATACCCTTACTCAAAGCTTTGGCGTTTGTCACACCAAAGCTGGACTCTGTGTGCGCGTGCGTCTTGTTTTAGGGACCCCCCCAATAAAACAAACGCTTTTGGTTTCCCTTTGCAGGCCACTTCAGGGATACCCCCAGACGCAGCCATACGTTCCGATCTTCCTTTTTCTCTGCCAGGCCCTGAGAAACAATGACAACCTCATGAGCGTTGCCAACGCCTCGGCATAGGGATTTCGCGGGAGCCGGGGCTCAGTTCAAGGGGCACACCTGCACACCTCGGCCAAGTACCTCGTAATGGCAACTTCGGATTTTTCCGGATGACCAGGATTATAATCATGGGCGGTTCTCTTTCAGTAGGGAAATGAGCTATGTTAGTGGGTCCCTGACGCCACTGGATTAGTCCAAATTCTGACCCCTTCAACTGCTGGAGTACTTGGACCCTTTGGGTTAACAAAAATCAGGAGGTTTGGGCACCATAAAAGCTCCATGGCAAGATGTTGGGGGAGGGGGAGGGGGGTTGTGACGGGGTTGTGCCAAAACTGGGGACCATTCCAGAGGGTTGGCTTGTTGGCTTCAGGCATTTCAACTGTCCGACCGGTTTTGGCACGTACTTTGCTGACGAATGGTGGGAACGTATTCAAAGATGAGCGATGGGCATAAATCCCACGCAAGTGATGGTCACCAAGAGGTCCCACACATGTCACCGTTGATTTGGTTTTCAAGGTACTATCCCCAGTAAAGGTATTCAACAGTACCGGGCTCCAGTGTTTCGGCATGCCAGCTCCAGGTCTTGCAGAAGCATGCCACAAGTTTGACTGCAAGTGAGTTATATGACCAGCAAATAAAGCACCTTGACCAGCTGATTTTAGAGGATGCCGCCGCAAACCTGCAAAACCTGGTGGTTTATGACACAACTGAACCTGTTACCCAGTTCAGTTGCCCCCCCCTTCCCCATTTTCTCGTTTCGTTTGGTGCATGGGCCCTAAACTTGACTGCTATTGGGTTCGATCTTTAGGCCTTTTTTTTGTTGGGGGGGGGAAATCAAGGCGTTTTCCACTAAACCCCCAAAAGGTTAACCTTTTTGCAGGGGGGTCAACAGCAACCAACAAATGATAAATTCTTCCGAAAGGAAACCCCATTTGTTGTCGAACGGGTCAACCTGGGCAGAATGGAGCGTCACCGCATGACCATTGCCAGGCTCAACTCACCGTTGTGTCCCTTTGCCCCTTTGGCCTTCCATCATGTGTGCGTGTAACTTTCAGGACGCCTTTTCATCTAGATTAAAAGGAAGCCAACCCACATAATTTCCAACCTTTTTTGGGGAACCAGCACAGTGTTTAGTTTAGTTTCTGTATATACATAGTTTACACATTTTGATCATACAAGTCATCAACTTCCCGGCAAACACGCCATTCCACCCCAAATACACTGAACTAATGTTGGCCTTTTTTCGGCATCCCAAAGCGGGTTGTGTTTGGGGATCTCAAAAGGGGGGGTATGCGAAGACAGCCCCTTAGAGATTCTTGGCATTTTCGATCGGATGCTACGCTGTTCTCCTTGCAAGTAGAAGCCGGCACAACATATCATCCTGCTGGTGCACTTCTCTAGGCCTCTCATGTTTTGCCAGCATGTGGGGCATTGGGGGAGTTTCGTCTGAAAACGCGGGAGCCCGCAAAATGGATGGCTTCCCATTGGATTTTCTGGACCCTCCTTTCAACAATCTGAAAGTGGGCAGGAGGACGGACTACTATCCTCTTGAAAAGGTCCAAAACGTCAAATTCCATGATTGTTGGAGAAGGGCAAAGGAAGCCCCAAAAGGGTACCCATGTGTGCCACACGTTGAAACAGTCAGTGGTCATTTTTTCTTGGTTATAGATGGTTATTTGTAAAATCCTTGATGAGAATGCCCGGCATCAAAGCCTTCTTGCGAACACTCACCACTAGAATCCATCCCGCCTCTCAATCTTCTTTGTGAGGCATGAAGGGATGGGATAATGATGGATGGATAATTCACCTCTAATCCCGGCTAATTGGGGTTGCTGGGGATGGTCACGAACCCTCTATTGGATCTTGGACAACCAATGTACAAGTTACTGTAGTACTACAGGGGCCACGACTAAGCAGTTTCGAACATGCGAGTGGAGTACTGGTTTATAATGTTTTGAGCCTGCCAAACCTGGGGCGCATCGGAGTGGCTGGTAGAATGGAGGTTTAACAAATGAATTGAGCAAAAATCATGGTCTCGCAGGTCTCCCTTTGAAGGATAAGGGCCAAAATCAACAACGCGCCCATCACGCTGAGGTTTCGCTAAGCGACAGCAACCTTGAGGCGATGCTGGACGTAGCGTGGAAGGACTGCGGCTGTTGGGATGCGCCTGATCGGGGTTGGGCCCAGTCACGTGCTTCAGCACCTGTTCAAACAGCATCATTTGGGATCCCCTCGTTTCAGGGGCAAGGGTTGAAATGCATCTTGCCCAATCTTGCTTCCCCTCCGAGAACTGCCGAGAACCGCCGCTTTTCCTTCGATGGGCTGGCATTCCCGGCGCTTGTCTTTTTTGACTCACTCCCCGAGTTTCTGGCCATTTCAGCAACCGAGAAGTTGGAGTTGACCAATCCACTCCATGGAAAGTGAGTAACAGGGGGGAAGGCGTCACCTCCCATGGCTAAATGCAAAGGCCTGGAACAGCCCATCCCAGCAGCTCCGGCTCCGGAGGTTCCCGGATTGTGTCTGGCAGCGTTTGGCGAACGTCGGAGAGAGAAGCACAAACCGAAAGGCAGGAAAGAAGGAACGAAGAAGAGACACAACTTAAAGAGAGACCGATAAAGACATAGATAAAGACACAAAAACAAACGCCACATAACAAGAAAGACAGTGTCAATAGCGCAACAAAGGAAAGAAATAAGCAATGAAATAAATCAAGCAAGCAAGCAAGCAAGCAAGCAAGCAAGCAAGCAAGCAAGCCAGCAAGCAAGCAAGCAAGCAAGCAAGCAAGCAAGCAAGCAAGCAAGCAAGCAAGCAAGCAAGCAAGCAAGCATGAAGGAATGAAGAAATGAAGGAATGAAGGAATGAAGGAACGAATGCAAGAAATACAGGGAGGAAGTAAAGCAATAAAGAAAGGCAGATTGGCATTTCGATGGGTGTGGCCTTCTGTGGTGGAGGGAGCCTTCTTAGCACCTTTGTAGACGGGGGCGCATTTGGGGAACATCTCCATATAAGGCCCGCTTCACTTACCAAGCAGATCGGCCAAGGATTGGCCTTACTTTGCCTTTCGCGGCACCATTTGGACTTCTTCGGCAACTTGCGTTGCATGTATTCCCGAACCCCCACCGCAGCACTCAGGAGTCGCGGGCAGGGAGTAGTTGGTCCAATGTTTCTCTTGCTTAGGGGGAGAAGCGAGGAGAGCCTTCCCTTTTAGCTTCCTTTGGGGGATCCCATTTCAGTTCCCAACAAATTGTTGCTCTCTGTTGACCCCATATGACTCCACCCCAGTGTATTAATAGGGGGTCTCCTCCAAAAGTGGTCTGAGTCCCCACTAAACCGAGAAATGGACACCCCCCTATCAACTGGGGTTGATTCATATGGGATCAGCATTGGGAACCAAGTCTCCGAGGAGGAGGTGAAGGCTGGCACACAGCTGATCACTGAAGGCACGGACCACGGACTTCGAACCCCCAAAATGCCTCCCGCCGGTTTCGGGTGGGGTTTGGACCGCTTTGGATCCTGTTTGATACCGTGTCTGAAAATAGAGGAGCAGGCCCAAGAAGGTAATATGATTGCTTCTGAGCAAGTGTATACCCCTTGGCTCCCTGATTGCCACTTGGCGTATCCCGGGTCGACCTCGGAGACAGTGGAAGGGCGGGACGTGCCGGGCCCCAAATTTTAGACCCTCAACCCCGTTGAGCTTGTTTGAAGGAAAACATGCGCATAGGAATGACACCAAACCTGTATCTCAGAGAGGTCCAGTAGCAAACAAACATTCCCAACCCCTTCAAAATGGAATTGGCGGGAGGGGTAATTCGACTGGAGATCGGCAGTTATGGCAACCCATTCTTCCTATAATTAGCAAAGCTCACATAAAACAATCAATTGTTTGTTTTGGTCCCGGACCCCTCACCCCCTCCTGGTAGGGGGACAGCAACCAGTTGTGCACCACAAAGGATTTGACTGTATTCCAGAGAGTCCCGGCCTTCGGCGATTCGGAGCAAGTCAGGTGATCTCAATGCCGATTACTTCTACGTCGTCCAGGTGCGGTTTTTGTGTCCGCTTCTTGGGCCTTTGAGCCTTTGGCGGCCAGGGGTCCTGAAGCGGAAAGTGCCCTGAGCGGAACTTTTCTTTTTTTTTTTTGGTCAAGCTTCCGGCAAGCGGTTCAAGCAAGGGTCTAGGGTCTCTTGGTTTTTGCTAAGACTCTAGTGGGATGAGTGAAGCCTTGCCTTTCGTGGGCATTTTAAATGAGCGACTTTCCTTTTGGGGTGATGTTTGAAGAAAGGAACGTGAGGGACATGTGCAAGCCTTGATCTCACACAAGGCCTGTTACCTTGCCGGGTTCACGTGGAGCTCATGTTTGCGGCGGCCGGTTTTGTGTCGATATGAAATTGCAAGGCAGCACTCCTGCATATTGTGTGTGTGTTTGGGATTCCCTTCTGTTTGTACGGAGTGGGTTGGTAGTGGGTTGGCGGTTGGGTTGGGCTTGGCTGGGTTGGGTTGAGTTTGGTCGGCTAGTGGCTTGGCTGGCTGATGTGTTGGTTGGTCCGTTGGTCGGTTAATCGGGTGGTCGGTTGATCGGTTGATCACTTCGTGAATTGGCCGGTCGGTCGGTTGGTCTTGCTCAAGCAGTGGCTTTCAAAAGCACTGGGCCAGTTCTTTCTTGTTCCTCTCAGAGGGGCTCCCCCCAATTCAAAGAACAATACCCCTACGTCTTGTCCCAAGACAACGAGGCAAGCCATTGCAATGCCAACCAAAAAGCAATGGCCAAAATGCCTATGATCATGTCTTGATCCTTGACATCTTCCCTGGCAGTCCGGGACCTTCAACATCATCATCTCCCGCGGTGAGGAGGGGCCGCAGACTGCCTGGGGCCCCAGACTCCTGTTTGGCAACCAGTGGTAGCCAGGCTCGGGCAGCTCGGTTTTGTCCACCAGACCCTCACTTGAAAATGGGCATGGACACCACTTGTTTGCACCATATGTATCTCACCATGGGAGCGGTCCACCGTTGGCGCATGGTGATTTTTCATTTAAGACCAACAGAAGGCCATCCCTTTTCCAGGGTGTCAGGAAACAGCGTATTTGTCCCGAGTTCGCTGATTTTCCTCGAGGCACTCAGCGGTTTTGTTGGTGGGAAGGGCCTAAAAGCCGACTTTGCCGCCGTTCCCCCGGACTCCGTGGATACGGGTGCATGTGTGACGTGTTGAAACGCAGGCATTTCATTTGTAACAGCATATCCGTGTATGTATTCGCGCACGATACCTTTAGAGGGCCGATCGCTCTAGCAAGCCAGTGCAAAAGGCAGCAACTTGCCCCTCTTCTGGCAAACGGTGCCAGCTTTCGATGTTTCTCAAGTTAGCGGAGAAGATGAAGCAACCGACCGAGAAGCGTGTTGCAGGTCACACTCCAATCAATCTTGGCTTGGCTGGTTTAAGATCCTCTTGTTCCTTTGCGCAAGTTAGTTTGTGGCCATGTCCGGGCAAAAGATCCAAACAAAAGCGCTCCATTTGGGCCCACAAGGAAAACCTATGCTGGATTCCTGAAAGTTCTCGTTCCAGTATGTGCTGAAACACTCGTTACTAAATGGCCCATATATGCTCCTTGCTGTTCACCAAGAGGATGCAAAGGGGGTTGGAAAACGGTTTTGAATGTTTCCAATCGACCCTCTATTTGATCTCGGAGCACGAAGACCGAAGGAAGTCTGAAGGGGGATGTGGAGCCTGGTGTTGTCACATGTGTACATTGGATTCGCGGCTCGGTTCCTGGCTACTGTGTAGGAGCCCACATGGGTTGGCAAATGGACACAAAGACTGCAACCTGCGTATCGCTGGGTCTTGAATTTTGAGCCACACCATGGTGAACTAAGGTTGCTCAGTAGCCTGAGCTACCAACACAAAAACTTGACGGAACACCCGCCTGAAACTCCCTTAAGACAATTGCTATGTTTTCGTGGAGTTGCCCGAAACCACTACATACATGTTTGACCCGGGGGCTGCCAAGAGCACCAGTTTCGGCCCATGCACCAGGGCTTGGAATGTCTCCGATGTTGGGGGAATCCGCAGGGAAGGTCAAGGAGAAACAAGCCAAACTTGGTGAATGCTTCATGCATCCTAATATGCAGTATGGCCCATGACTTTACTAGTCAAGTCTAGCAAGACAATTTTGCCACAGGGCCATTCGATCCGCTGTATGTCATGGTTTCATGGACAAATTTGTGTGCCCCATGTCATTCATGTTAAACAAAATCCGAGGGAGCCGTTCCCCTTTGGCTATGACGTGGACCTCACGTGGATGGTCATTGTTTGGTGCCGCCGTCGGGTCTTAAACTCCGGCTAGGACCTGTGTGTTTGTCCCTTGCAGGCCTGCGCGCCGAGGTGTGACTAAGCTTGGTTTGAAGCGAGGGAGAGTCCCAACCAGAAATAGGTGGCTGTGGGTCCAAACCAATGGTACCATTTTGGGGTGAATTCCCCACCCATTTTAGTCTACTTTGGTGGGGGATTGGGATGTTCACTGGGGGTACGATTTGGATTTTGACCCATGGCCAGATGTGCACATCCCCCCGTCAACGTCTTTGGGATGGGTGGACCATTTTGATACCAGGCTGGGCGGGTCGGATGAAGGACATGTGATCTTTTGGCGTGTGCAGGGTCCTTGTGGTTTCCCACCTTCCCAAAGCTGAACGTTTTTTTGTTTTTGTTTAAGGTGGGCCAAAAACTTGGTTTGGATGAAGGAGATTTGCGAAAGCCCTTTGGTTCTTTCAAAGGGTAAACCAAGCTAGGCCCCCCAGTGGTGCCCTTTTACCCTTGTTTGAGGTAGGGGAACCCCCAAAAATAGACAGAAGAAAGGGTACCCTTATTCTAACCTCTCTACTGGAGGACCTAGCAAACCCCACCCCACCCCACCCCCACCCCACCCCCTAGGTGGGCTCCATCAGCGAGGGCGGCAGCTTTGGGGAGTTGGCCTTGCTCTACTTCGCCCCCCGGGCCGCCACCATCCAGGCGAAGCGTTTCGGCGCCCGAAACGCTTTCGCCAGGGGTTCGGCGGTTTCGGCGGCCGTCCCGGCGGTTTCGGCGGCCGTCTCGGCGGGTGCTGCCTTTTGGGTGTTTTCCCTGGGGCCCGGTGCCAACGAAACCTCCCCAAACAGACACCCCAGTTTTTTTGTAGGTTCCTTGCAATGGGCCAGGAACAGCTAGCACACCCACCGGTTTTTGTAGGTTTCTTGCGAAGCTTTCCGGGGAGAAGCAGCAAAACAAGGGTTGCAGGTTCCACTTACGGATGAGGGTATCCCCAGTCCGGACGATCGCGGTGTTGCGAAGACGGGCGTGGTTGAGCTCTCAATGTGGAGGCAAAATGGCGATCCTTCCACGTCCACGTCCTTTGGTTCCAAGTCAAGAGAAAGTCCTCTTCTGACCAAAATTTCTAGTGGTACCCCACCAGCCACCTTTCCCATTGGAACATGGCCCCTGGGTGCTAAACAGCCAAGATAGTTTCCCGCACTGGGAAACCCATGCCGTTTGACGTGTACAGGCCACTCTCGCTTGCCCAAGCAAATTTGCTTCCCCTCAGCAACCATTTGTAGCGATAACCATTTTTAGGTATCCACGCAGCTCGGCAGGCCAAGGACGCCTGCGTGGTTTGGGTCATCGACCGCAAGAACTTCAAGGAGACATGGGAGCCGCGCCCATGGCACCTGGGAACGCGCCCGAAAAGGAAACCGTGTTTTGCTTGTTTTTCCCCTTTTTTTTCTGGGGGATGATTGCTTGTCCATTCTTTTCAACCATCGTTTCCCTGGGTTTCTCGAGGTTGTCTAGAAAGAAGGATCCCTGGAAAGAATGGGGAAGGTACCACTCGAGTTTTTCCATTTTGAGGGTTCTGCTAGTATACTTTGGGGATTGGTTGATGTTGACTTCACTTCCTGAGTTCATGGACTTCAACCACTTTTGGGTTTTGACCGTTTTAGTGGCCTACAAAAGGTTTACATACTTGCTTTTTTGGGGGCCATCCACTCGATCAGAAGTGAGCGGCCATTTTGATGGTTCTACTATTGGGGGGTTGTAGTATGCGCCCAAGCCAACGGCATCCATCTTTTGAGGTAAAGGGTGATCACCTGAAAATGTCCAGGCCTAAAGGGGTCAGGGTCCTGTTTTGCGCTCCTGGTAGATCCCTGCGCGCAGCAGACCGGGCAATGAAGCAAAGATGGGAAGTAGGAATGATGGGATTTTGAGTTTGGTCGTTTGACGCTGCAGACTTGCCGCTCCGTGTATTTTGAAACCATAAACCCTGTTGTTGAAGCTCACTGGGAAGGTAGCCCCCCAATCTCTAAACCACCAATTCCACCCATGCAAGGGGAAATTAAGGATGCGTTCCCAGATTTGTCCACTTGCCCAACTCTTGGTTTCGCATGAATCGAGGAACACTGGTATTGTTTGTGCCGGTAATCTTTGTGTGGTTGCTTCAAAAGGCACTGGACAACCTGTCCACTGTGGATTGACTGAAGTTGAAATGTGGTCGTTGGCAACCATGTTCAGCAAAGGTCCCCAAAGGTAATCATTGAGTATGCGAATATAACCAACAGCCCATTCCAACAGAATCATGCATTGCATTACAAGGCTGCAAATTGAGTACGTGAAGCCACGAACTTGCAAATCCCGGTTGCTCAGTGGCTCTCATTAACCTATTGCTGTTGGGGGTTCCCCAAAACGCAGCCAAAACGGTTCACACAGCAGCAACATTCATTCCACAGCATCACCAGCAAGGCTGCTTGTAAGCAAGCCTCGGGGCCCAACAAGGTACGCCTCAAAAGAGCCTAGACCTTTTTGTCGAACAGGTCGCTGGTTGTGAGTATCTTGCCCCGTTGCGTTGGAGTTCGGCCGGGTTTCGGCGAGGAGATCTTGGCGCAGTCTTCCACTGCAATGGCCAGTGAGTACGTGAAGTACCTGGACAAGGCCCCGATTGGAAGGGCACGAGCTCACCCAATGGCTGGGAAGTTGGGTTTTGGGGTGAGCTTCTGCGATATTCAGGGAACCTGCTTTGGAACCAAAACAAGCTTACCTATGATGAAGTTTATTTCTTTAACTCCGGGGTTGCGTAGTTTCAGCTTCCCCTCAATTCGTGGTTTGGATTGGTGGTTTTCTTAAAAGTGAATGGGACCCCTCTAGCATCCAAACCAACTAGAGGGAAGCTGATACTTGCAGTTGGATGATAAATTGCCTAGAGAACTGCTCCGGAGCTTCGGCAGTTCCCTACTGTGGATGGACAAAGTCCATTTTGCACCACCTAGCAAAACCCTGGTTTTAGATGATTCCGCTGTGAATACCAACAAACTCTGGTTTCCCATGGTTTGAAAGTGGTGCAGGATTTCTTTTATCCACTGTAGCATGACCAAAGTTGGTTTAAAGTATCCCACTGCTTCAGAGGATCCCCTCTGACCAGCAGGTGCATGTTGCATGCATTTTTTTATGGATCCCTTCTTTAGGACCCTCCACGCTGTGTCTCACTTGCCCAAACCTGACCTACCTTTCCACTATGTGCCCAAAAGTTGATCACCTTCTATTTCCAGGTCCCTGGGGCAGCTGAGCCATATGTGAGCGAGTTTCTCCAGGAAGCGGAAAGGGTGTATCATGGTATATCCGAAATGTGTCTCTTGTCGGACTCCTATTTTGTCACTGGCAGGATTGTCAACCCTTCCCCCTTCCTTGTGACCATGGCCCCAGGTTACTCATGCTGGCAACCATTGGCAACTTTGAGTGATGGCGATCCCAATCCAAATCGACCCTTGTGACCTTCTTTGCTTCCCCTTCTTTTTTTTCCGCCAGCCATTAGTGGCCGATCCCCTCTTGTTTCCAGGTCCTTTGGGCCACACACACTTGTCCCTACCTCTCGGTGGTTGTTGGGAAGCATTTTACATTTTTGCTTGTTGTGGTTTGGTGGTTGAAATCCCCACTTAACTGCTAAAAAATATATTTTTGCTCCCCTTCCAACGTCAACCGAGACCTTCCTTGGCGCATTTCAACTTGTCGCCGAGAGACTTGCAGAGGTGGAGATCCTGCAGCCGCTGCAGGCGAGAGGGCGAGAGGGCGAGAGGGCGAGGGGTGGGTTGCAGGGAGATCCCCGACTGCTTCCCCTGCATGTGTGTTTTGGATCCCCCCCCCAAAACCTGGGGAGGTCCAAATCAGGGTCCTCTAAACATGGTAACAGACATGGTGTTTTTTTTTGGGGTGGTTCATGTGGTTTTGGAAATCTGGGCCTCCTGCCGCTTTTTGGCATATTTCAAGTCAGGAAAAGTGGCCGGTGCGTGAGCACTTTATATCTCCCTTTCGGAGCCTTTCTGAAAGCCTCTAGCCATATCCTCATCACCCAGTGCGTGCAGTTTCCACGGTTGTTGTTGGGAAACATTTTACATGTTTGTTTATTGTGGTTTAGTGGTTGAAATCCAATTACTTAACTAATTTACATTGTTGCCCCCCTTCAACGTCAACCAAGTTATTTCTGTAGGTCACGGTCGCCAGGGGTCCCTAACCTCTAGGTCCTCTAGGTGTCACATGATTTCCCCGGTCATTTTGGACGCCCGAAGTTTATGCCGGAAAAGGGTTAAAGAACCGGTCCTTACTCTTTGGCAAGTCGTCTATCCATGATGGCAAGTTCCTTGGCAATTTGTTTCAGTAGTTCTTTGCACAAGTGGGGCACTTATTGCAATGTTGATGGCAGGGGACATGCTGCACGCCTTATTTGACTATGGCTGTGGCAAGTATCTGACCAAGCATGTGTTGAGTTGTTTCTTCTTTTTGTGACGCCGCTGTTGGCTGGCTTAAAACGGATCGCCAAAAGCAAAACTTTGTGTTTTCAGGAGTCCCTGCTGCGAGAAAACACATTCGTGGTTGCAACACTTCGATGCAGAGCCCGTGCGAGGAGCGGTGCTAGAGTCGTCGGTGGTAGAGTGAATAAGGCACTAAAAAATGTGATGCCACACTGCCCTAACAGCCAACCTAAAGGCACTGGGGTGCCGGCCCTTCCTCAATCTGGACCATAGCATCTACAAACATGGAACCTGCCTTTTTCCAACAATTATGGAGCTTTCTCAGAAGGAAAGTAGCTGTCCAAAACCCTCCTGTCAGCTTCCAGGATTGTTGCTGGGAGGGTATTTGGTGTTTTTTCTGGAAGATATGTTCCTCAATGGGACCACAAGTTAGTTGACGCAAATGTACCTATTTGCATGGTGCGCCCATTTCAGGTTTGGTGCTTAAACTTTTGTCTATTGTTTGTCCATTTGGGAGGAACATTGCAGGACATTCCCAAACGTCGCACCAAAAGCAACCATAGGCGCTCGCTGTTTTTCCCCATGTCCTTGGGTGGGGTCAAGCACTTGGGTGGCGCATTTGCCACCAGGATGAAGAGAAGATGGCCCTGGCAAAGGCCCTCACGGAGATGCACCTCGGCCCGGCTGCTATTGGGTTGGATCTTTAGACTTTAACTTCTTGGTTGAAGTCAAATTGGGTTTTCCACTAGACCGCCCAACAAGTTAAACTTTTTGCAGGGGGGGTTGTTGCAGCAAGCAAGGGCTGTTTGTTTCGTGGGGGTGGAGGATGGTAATCTTAACATCGGCTTAGTATGATTGCTCTAGTCCGAGGACCCCAGTAGATGAGTTCCTTAAAAGGGGAACCCCTGAATAGTACAGACCGGAGCAATCTCTCACTTGCCCAAAGCGAATCGACCTTTTGACTTGTTTGGTTTTCCCATGGCCCATTTTTAGGTCATGGCCCCAGGTCAACCTTTTATGTCCAGCTCCTTTGGGCAACTGAGTCATATTCCGTTTCTCCAGGAAATGGAAATGGGATACCCAATGTATCACACAGGGGCTGGTCTCCAAAACTTCCGAGGAACCAGATCGATCTCAGTTTGGCTTCCTTTGAGCTTGTACTGGAGGCTTTGCCTCGCACCTTGCCTGCTGCAGGTGTTTTAACCCTGCGAACTCTGAAAGCAGTCGCTTCCAATAAATTTGCCAGTGCCATCATTCCCATGTCAGTGTGCACCTTTTGGAGGAGAACCAGGCACTGGAAACATCCGCATCCGGTCAAAAATTCCAGCTGCCCACTCAGGTGTTTGAACCTGGAATTGTGCCAAGTCCCTTCACCGCCACACGATTCCTTGGGGATCAAAACGCGAACTGTTGCTCAGTGGCCTTCTTCATTTGCTAGAATCTCAGTAAAGGCTCACTTGCCCAAAGCGAATCGACCTCTGACCTTTTGGTTTCCCATTGGTGGCCCCGAAGCCCACCACACCACCGCGCCACTGCGCACCCCGCGGCCTGGCCCGAAACCCGCCTCTCGCTTCAGGTCCTTCAGCAAGAACGAGGTGATCTTCCAGCAGGGCGAGAAAGGCCCGGTGAAGGAGGGAGGCTTTCAGTTTGACCCTGGGGTTCAGAAACCACCACTAAAACCATGGGTTTTAATAGAGCCACCTTTCTTCTTTAACCCTTCAGGACTTTCATCATCCCAATTGGGTCCCAAGGATTCCCATTGGGATTCCCTTTCTTTTAAAGGGAATCGATTGACCGCCAAATTTTATCTGTCACTCAGGTAGAAATGGGCCCATGGCCCGACTTGGTCAGATCATTGGCCTTCCAAGGGCTTCAAAGGACATGTTTTTGTTAGGGGGGTCGTGAGAAAATTTTGCCGATCCCCTCAAAAAGGAATCCTTCACTATGAGGGGGTCGATCAATTGTGCAGGTGGCAAAAAGACCCCGGTTTGTTCCCCGGAGCGAAGGATTCAGAGAGTTGGTGTTGGATATTGAGAAACCTGTAGACTGGGTGCGGCTGCAAGAAGTGTCCCACTCAGCAAAGTTCAACTTTGTGGCAGCAACTTTTTGGGACGTGCTCGACACAGGAGCTTCTGTTGACAAACTGGCCATGGGGACACGGCGATCCAAAGAAACAAAGGTTGAATGACTCCGGGCCAAGCCGAAAGCAACGCGAACCCAACCATCAACCGCCCATCAACCACCCCACCCCATAGGTAGATCATTGGGAGGGGGAAGGGCTGGGGGTGCCGGGCTAGAATGCCATTGCGCCTCAGTGAGCACAGGTGTACACTTGGGAGTGTGTTTGTTTGAGGGTACCACCTTTTTGGCGGGGTTAAAGGGGAACCAAAAGGAAAACCCACCATTCCCCTAAAAAGTTGGGAAATGATTGTTTCGTAACCAGGAAATGGGACGGGGATGCTAAGGTCCCACTTGCACACGGAATAGATACCCCAATCAGCTGTTGATGGGCTAAGGGTTGCGACATACTCAAAAGCCCATGCTTACGGCTCAATTGAGGGCAAGATAAATTTATCCCGGTTGATTAACTCGTGGGTGGGAACACCCACCTGTTCATCAAGGTTTAGTTGTCCAGGGCCGACATTGCGGGTGGGTAAGTCTATTTGAGCAGCGCCCAAACCTCTTATTATTGGTCATTTTTTGTGAGTGGTTCTACCACCTGGTTTATTTGGGATTGACATGATCCCTATATAAGTGGTCATTCACATGCTGGCGGAGCCCCACAAGAAATGTCAAACGGGCCAGCCTTGGACCCAGACAGTGGGACCCAGCTTTTGCGGACCTAATATTAGCAAAATATATGGCTTCCCCAAGTCATCAACCCCAATATCGGGGCCATTGATAATGGGTTTCAACCAGTGCTTTTTCAGGGTTTGTTGTACAGGGGAGAGCTCCGCATCGCAGGGGACGCCTTTTACATCCTCATCGAGGGACAGGCGTCATGGGCAGTGGGGGTTGTTGCACTGCTTCCTCGTTGTCCGCCTTTTGCAAGGCGTGTTTTTTTTCTTCTTCAAAAGACCGGAAGGAGAGCCAATGCCTGCCTACCAAGATTCTTAGAGCCCTGGTCCATTCAAAGACTGTCATGTACCCCTGAGTGTGTATCCATGCACAGATGGATAGAATTACATGCCACTGAAGTACAC
Source organism: Effrenium voratum (assembly GCA_963377175.1). NCBI lineage: Eukaryota > Dinophyceae > Suessiales > Symbiodiniaceae > Effrenium > Effrenium voratum. Next base: position 356,923 of record CAUJNA010003550.1, on the reverse strand, counting down.
GCCCCAAATGCACACCCTCTTGTGCCTGCCGCGCTTCCCTAAAGGTTTGGTTTGCCATCGGGGTTGGCCTTGCTATGGCCTGATTTGGGGGAAACCAGGGTCACATTTACAAGAAACAACAAGGGTTCAGTGAAGCAACTGCCGGACGCAAACTTTAGGGACGCTGGGCATGCTAGCGGCTAACACGTTCATGATGTTGTTCCCAAACAGCTGGAAGCTTTGGGGAGTGTGTCGCAGCTTTCAGAGAAGGTTCGCGGTACCGGGGCTTCCGAGGCTGGGGGTATCACCTGGTCTCTCCTGTTTTTTGGTTGGAATCCCCCGATGAATCGAGAGCTCACGTCGAGGTAGAATGTGTGGAGATCATTTGAATCAGGGGTTGCCCTGACGAACCCAGAATTCCCGTCGAATCATCATGGACCCAAACGATCCTAAGAATGGTGGGTTCTGGGGTTCCATATTAAGCTGGGGAGCAAACTGAGCTCCAGCTGCCTTTGTATATGTGTGTGCGTGTTTCCCACGGTGAGCTCCCCTTCAGGATAAACCGGCCCAAAACAGGTGCCCATGTTCCTTTTGTCCGGGGCCTCTAGAGTCTTGCGCAGCCCTTCTTTGAATTTGATGTGGGGGGGGGGGGCTGCAAGATTGGTAGCCAGGACAAACTAATGTGTATCTCTCTATATATCTTACCAGATCTTATTTTGTCTATCTTGTGCTTCTAATCTAATCTAATCCAATCCAATCCCATCCATCCATCCATCCATCCATCCACTCCACACGCGTAGATCTCCCAGCGCAGTGAGGTGAGCGTGGTGAAGGACGGCCGGGAGGTCACCAAGCTGGCGGCCAGCCCCGAGAAAGCCTCCTTCTTCGGCCCGGGCCCCGGGGAGCCCGGCTGCGCGGGGTGTCCTCCGGCGGACTTTCAAGGCTCACCCCCTTGAGGTCATACTGGAAACCCCTTTTGGGATGGCTTGAACGGGAAACCACCGGGGAAACCACCTTTTTATTTGTTTCCTTTTCTTTTTTTCCTTTTTTTTCCCCAAAAGCATCTCTGATGCTTGGGTTCTGCTTTAGGTTTTCTCTTAAGGTGCCTGGGAGCGATACAAGCTGTGACGACGGAGATAAGAAGGGATTTCCATTTCGTTGTGCTGCAGACCGGGCGTGCGATGCCGGCTGGGGGTGCAGACCGGGCGTACGAGGCTGGCTGGGGGGACGGCGGTGTGGTGCAGACTGGGCGCGAGGCTGGCTGGAAACCGCCCGCGAGCGAGACTGGCGTGGTGGACACTTGTGACACGCGGAAACCGCCCGCGAGCGAGACTGGCGCGGTGGACGCTTGTGACATGCGGAAACCGCCCACGAGCGAGACTGGCGCGAGGGACGCTCGTGACATGCGGAAACCGCCCGCGAGCGAGACTGGCGCGGTGGACGCTCGTGACACGCGGAAACCGCCCGCGACGCTCGTGACATGCGGAAACCGCCCGCGAGCGAGACTGGCGCGGTGGACGCTCGTGACATGCGGAAACCGTTCGCGAGCGAGACTGGCGCGGTGGAGGCTCGTGCCATGCGGAAACCGCCCGCGAGCGAGACTGGCGCGGTGGACGCTCGTGACATGCGGAAACCGCCCGCGAGCAAGACTGGCGCGGCGGACGCTCATGACATGCGGAAACCGCCCGCGAGCGAAACTGGCGCGGTGGACGCTCGTGACATGCCGCCCGCGAGCGACACTGGCGCGGTGGACGCTCGTGACATGCGGAAACCGCCCGCGAGCAAGACTGGCGCGGTGGACGCTCGTGACATGCGGAAGCCGCCCGCGAGCGAGACTGGCGCGGTGGACGCTCGTGACATGCGGAAACCGCCCGCGAGCGAGACTGGCGCGGTGGACGCTCGTGACATGCGGAAACCGCCCGCGAGCGAGACTGGCGCGGTGGACGCTCGTGACATGCGGAAACCGCCCGCGAGCGAGACTGGCGCGGTGGACGCTCGTGACATGCGGAAACCGCCCGCGAGCGAGACTGGCGCGGTGGACGCTCGTGACATGCGGAAACCGCCCGCGAGCGAGACTGGCGCGGTGGACGCTCGTGACATGCGGAAACCGCCCGCGAGCGAGACTGGCGCGGTGGACGCTCGTGACATGCGGAAACCGCCCGCGAGCGAGACTGGCGCGGTGGACGCTCGTGACATGCGGAAACCGCCCGCGAGCGAGACTGGCGCGGTGGACGCTCGTGACATGCGGAAACCGCCCGCGAGCGAGACTGGCGCGGTGGACGCTCGTGACATGCGGAAACCGCCCGCGAGCGAGACTGGCGCGGTGGACGCTCGTGACATGCGGAAACCGCCCGCGAGCGAGACTGGCGCGGTGGACGCTCGTGACATGCGGAAACCGCCCGCGAGCGAGACTGGCGCGGTGGACGCTCGTGACATGCGGAAACCGCCCGCGAGCGAGACTGGCGCGGTGGACGCTCGTGACATGCGGAAACCGCCCGCGAGCGAGACTGGCGCGGTGGACGCTCGTGACAGGCGGAAACCGCCACTGGCGCGGCGGACGCTTGTGACATGCGGAAACCGTTCGCGAGCGAGACTGGCGCGGTGGACGCTCATGACATGCGGCAACCGTAATTGTCCTTTTTGCCGCACACCTGACCCGAACAAACGGTGCCAATGTGTTTCTAGGACGAACCTTCTCTTCAGAAGCTGTAGCCTCTTGGGGTTCGCCCTACTTATTTGGAAGCAGCCTGGAAGCACGTTGACATGAATATGCTAAGCACACTCGGCCCAAACAAAAGGGCGCACGAACATCCGAACAGCTGACCCCGGTCTACGCAGATCGTGGTAACACTGTGTCTCAGACTTGTTTCGGACAGGCGTCAGACCCACCAAGTGACCGAGGCTTGTCCACACCGAGCCCCCCGTAAAAGCGCAGCGCCGGCCCCGTCTCCACACACCTGCGGCGAATCCACCCAACTTGCCATCCACACGCGTCCGATTGACAACGTGCGCGGCCCTTTCCACAAAGTCACCAGTTGCAATTGGTTGCGAATGGGAAAATCGGTGGAGAAACTAACGAATCCAAGCAAGCTTACGAAGCAAGTTTGTGAAGGCCACGTGCACGGCTCCATGTGAACAGCCCGGCGTTCCAGGTGCGCCAAAATTGTCATTTTTGCCGCGCACCTGACCCGAACAAATGGTCCCAACGTGTTTCTAGGACGAACCCTCTCTTCAGAAGCTGTAGCCTCTTGGGGTTCGCCCTACTTATTTGGAAGCAGCCTGGAAGCACGTTGACATGAATATGCTGAGCACACTCGGCCCAAACAAAAGAGCGCATGAACATCCGAAGGTCTACGCAGATCGTGGTAACACTGTGTCTCAGACTTGTCTCAGACAGGCGTCAGACCCACCAAGTGACCGAGGCTTGTCCACACCGAGCCCCCCGCAAAAGCGCAGCGCCGGCCCCGTCTCCACACACCTGCGGCGAATCCACCCAATTTGCCATCCACACGCATCCAATTGACAACGTGCGCGGCCCTTTCCACAAAGTCACCAGTAACAGTTGCAATTGGTTGCGAATGGGAAAATCGGTGGAGAAACTAACGAATCCAAGCAAGCTTACGAAGCAAGTTTGTGAAGGCCACGTGCACGGCTCCATGTGAACAGCCCGGCGTTCCAGGTGCGCCAAGATTGCCCTTTTTGCCGCACACCTGACCCGAACAATTGGCGCCAATGTGTTTCTAGGACGAACCCTCTCTTCAGAGTCTGTGGCCTCTTGGGGTTCGCCCTACTTATTTGGAAGCAGCCTGGAAGCATGTTGACATGAATATGCTGAGCACACTCGGCCCAAACAAAAGGGTGCATGAACATCCGAACAGCTGACCCCGGTCTACTCAGATCGTGTTGTAACACTCTGTCTCAGACTTGTTTCTGATGGGTGTAGAGCGAGCTTATGCCGTGCTTCCAATTTGGGAGTGGTAGTTTGTGCGGATCCATTCTCGGATTTCTGCGATTGGTTCTTCATGATGAATCGGATGACTTCGTGCCTTCCATGTAGTGCGGGGCCTGTCATGTTTCACCCGTGCCTTTGCATTTTTCTCTGTGCTTGGTCAGAGCACAGGCTGCTGGCTGCCAATCCGGCTTGAGTCGCGGTTGCTCCCCTTCTTCATCTGTTTTGGGGTTGATTTCCCAACTGTGAACAACTTAAATCTTGGCTTGCCTTCGGACCCTTGAGCCGGAAAACAACGGGATCCACATGCCATGGGGAGTGAGGCTGGTTTGCTTTTGGGTTCCCGGGCTCCTCTTGTTTTTTTTTTGTTGGGGGGGGTTGGAACCTTATTCTAAGAAGACAAAATCCATTTCGCGCCACCGTTCAGAAACCCTGAAATGATTCGATTCTCCTGTCAATACCAACAAACGATGGTTTCCCATGGTTTCAAAGTGGTGCGGAATGGATTTCGTCCATCCACAGTAGACTTTAGTCAGTTTGGGTTTGGTTGCCATTTTAGTGGCAAACAAAAAGTGTGAACTTTGTTGTCTCCACTCAAAAAAAGTGAGATGTTTGGTCCCTGAGCCGTCTTGCATTTCGGCAAGCTGGCTTTGAATGAGCACAACACCCACCTGGAGGGATGCTGCAACCGGACCCCGCGAAGAGCCTCTGAGGCGAGAAGGCGCTGCTGAGCCACGAGCCCCGCAACGCGCGAGGGCCGAGGAAGGCTCCGAGCCGATGGCGATATGGCGGAGATCCAAAACCTGAGGTTTTTCCGGTGGTTTAATTTTGACACATACCCAGGTTTTCTTCGTGCGAGAGATGCAGGGAATAAGAAATGGAATGACCCCCAGAGACCATCCAACTGGTGTCCTTGAAGGGAATCCCCTTCTGGTTCATTCTCACATTCCCCGCTGAGCATCAGCGTGTGTTAAAGAGGCTGCTCAAACCCTCGCTGGACTAACCATTGGCAAGGCTGGAGAGAGCGCAAGCAAAAAGACACGAAATCAATCCTTGCGGTTGTTTAAAGAAAAGAAGGTCGCTAGCGCGAGACCGTGAAAGTATTTTGCATGTTCTGTTCTTTCTTGGTTCGGGTAGGGCACAAGGAAGGGGTGTGTGTTTTTCCTCACTTGGCACCGATGGATTCCCAGGGCTCACGGGCTTGCGTTTTTTTCTTGGTTCAATTAGAAGCGAAGAACAACTTTGGCTTTTCAAGGCCAAATTCCCCTTTGAGGCCCAAAAAAAAACACCATGCGTTTCAGAGTACTTTGTTCACACGCTTTCTTCCGTGACCGCCCCCAGAAAGAAACGTGGTATACAACCACTATGTGGTGCTTTGTTACGCAAGTGTCCATTTTTCTTTCAGGATCTCAAGAGAGTCTAGCGCGCTGTGCCTGCAACTGTGGATGTACCATGGTTGCTTGTCGTCGAGGAAAGCAGAAATTAAGGCCTGAGTTTGTCCTACTTTAGGACCGTGTCGTTGTTGATATTTTAGTGCACCACTCATTTTAGTCTATTTTAGTGGGGATTGGGATGTTCACTGGGGGTTCGGGCTTTTGACCCATGGCCATATGCCAGGGGTCCGTGTTCGTTGATTGGCCGGTTTTCCTTTTTCTGGGCGGGTGCTTCGCTGAGGCGACGCTGCAAGTGATTTCAGACTCTGCCAAGGCAGGGTGCGGACGGATGGCGGGGCGAGCGATGGGCGGACGTCTGCAACCAGCCACCCTCATTCCCACCCGAGCAGTGCCCAAAACCGATTCCTATCGGCAACTTTTTAGTAGGTGGTGCGACTGCCGGGTTTCGCATGGGTGGTAGCATATTGGCAGAACCAATTGGAAAAGGCCAGAGGAGTCTTATCACACCTTTCTGTCAGGTTGCAGTCAAGTTGGAGGGAGGGCAAAGGGGTAATTGCTTGTTCAAAATTTCATTTCGGAATTTGAATATTGTTGTTACCTTTGTGAAGTGATGCCTGCGGCCAAAACAAGAATTCAAACCTGCGCCCCTCGAAAGTTTGAGCGCCTGGGATGGGGTTGCACCTTGATTGTAGGACAAATCGGGCCGTACGTGTGTGATGGTGTTTGTGGTTTGATTGCTTTCTGCAGAGGATTTGTCTGCTTCCGGTCTGTCTTTTTTTTGGTGATGACGGGGGAGTTGCAACCATTGCGAAACTGATTTTACCTTTGTTGTTTGCCGTTTTTGGCTCACTTGCCCAAAGCCGACCATTTGACCTTTGAGTTCCCCAGTTTTGGTCCATTTTTGGTCATGGCCCCAAAAAGGTTGAGCTTTATTTCTGGATCCTTCGGGCAACTGAGGTTGCTCCTCATGCCCAAATTCAAACTTGTCCCCTTAGCCCGGGGTTGGCTCGATCCATTTGGCCCAGCGGCCTGCAAGCCAGTGCAGTTGAGCCGCAGCTTGCTTTGGTCCCGGGTTAGTTGATGCATGGGAACCCGGGGTGGTTCTGGGCTTAGTGGGGATTCTTCAGACAGTTTCCTATGGTGTGTTCAAGGAAGCATCGTTGCTTTGAGCGGCCGCACGGCAAGCCAGCCATTGCAGATACACAGTGACTAATAGCACTCGTGAAGGTTCTGCGCACTGCCTAGCAGCTTCGAAACTGTTGCGACGAGCAAGTGGGTAGATGGGTGGGTGGATGGGTGAGTGAGTGAGTGACTCCTAGAAATGATTAGGTGACTTTGGGAACCATCAAGAGTCAGGGCACCCCCGCACGCCAAATCAGTACTGAGTTCAGGCAGCCATAGGCTTGGAGCCCTGAATCAATCGTTTTTTTTTTTTTTTTTTTCCGCTTGGGAAAAACGGAATTCCCAGCCCAGCAAAGACAAACCTCTCAAGCCTCCAATCCCCCTCCCGGCCAACTCCTCCCCAACTCCAAGCCCGTCAGACGCTTACCGTGGACAAGATGTCCTTCGACATGATCCTCGGTCCCTTAGAGGAGCTGCGTACGCCGCTCGGCCGGAAAGACGCCCTTTTTTCGGGAACGCTCAGGATTGGGCCAACTTTGGGATAGGAACCTTTGGCATAGCAGGTAACCAAAAGTTACATAGGCGTCACTTTTGGTGGATTGTTTAGAAATAGATGGCACTGGTTTACATGTATCTTAGTTACATACCTGGGCCATCTCTTTTACAAGGACACCTATAGTTACATGCCCATGCTCCGTAAAAAATCAGGATTGACATGGGGGGTGTCCCATTTGGGTTGAATCCTTTGCTTTTGAGGAACATTCAAATGATCCACAGGGGTCAACGAACGGGCCCGGGGCCTTTTCCTGGGAAATTCTCCAAGCCGCTGTGTCCCAGTCACATTCAAGCAAAGGAAGCTTCTTACGAAATGACACATTCATTTGGAAGCTGACCAGTGCCTGTGAAGCCGAGCTGGGGCCCTGAACCCGCGAACTCACTTGACTTGCGGCGAACATGTCGACGCTGCATGCTGCAGGTTTGTTGAGTCAAGTGTGCTAACTTGCAACCATACTTTGTTAAGTTTCCCACATGGAGTCAACAAGAGGATTTGTTTAAGGCCCTTGTCATGTATAACGCGTGTCCATTTTGTGCGGTCAACCCACAAGGCTCGCTGTCAAGTCGTGCAGGCAAGAATCATTGGAGTAGATGACATCAGACACCGGTTCCTATCCCCAAAGCATGCATACCCCAATATGTCAAATGGCTGTGGGTCAAAAATAGGTACCCCAAATGGAACCCCGGCAAATGGAAAGAAGGACTAAAACCTGCGGTCCCCTGGTGGTTTTATTTTGACCCACACCCAAATTGCCCTTAGTTGGTGGCTTGGATTTGGATTTGAAGCCCGGTTCTTGTAGCTGGTAGAGGGGAACCCCTTAACCACCAAACCACCAATCCAAACCAAGCGGAAGGGTTTGTGCTTCGGAAAGCATCGGATCCCTGGAAAATATGTGGAAGCTATTCTCCTTGACATGGCACACGCTGAAAGGGTGTGGACCAAAAAGCAGCTTCCACAAGTAAAACATGTTTTTTTTCTTTCGGGTTCCAGTCTTCAGGAGTACCCCGAGTTTTTCGCATCGCTAAGGAGAGGCAAGCAGGGCAAGAGCAAGCTAGAGGCGCGTCAACAAACCATTCCTCATGCGCTTGGCACGCCCAGGCACCGTGTGTTTTGAGGGTACCCTTTTCAGCTTGTTTGGTTCAAACCACAGCGAAACCGAAACACACTTATTATTGGGGTCTCCATATTTGCCAAACACAGACGCGCGCGTGTTTGTGTGTGTGTTGCTTGATACACTTTTTGGGCTGTTTCAAAAGAGAAGCCACAAGACACCCTCCCGATTGTTTTGAGGTTTTTGCGCTGAGGCAAAGCCAGACGCATGTTGATTTTGTTGCAAGGGGTTTTTGTTGGTTGCTGTTTGAGCCACATGGCTCATGCTTTCACATCTAAGTGTGGCGTCAGGCAAAGGGGGGGGAGGTTGGAACTGATTTTCTGTGGTGGTTGCTTGTTTCTATGGGTTATCAACTAAATTGCTGCTGGTCAACATAGACCGCAACTCACGTTTGGAGGACCTTCTTTTGGTGGATCCTTTTGAGGGATCATGTTAATTTAAAGCCAAGTAGCGAACGGGTTCCAGAAAAATCCCCTAGCCCTGTTGAGAAACAGAATCAGGTGGGCCATCGGGGCAACCAATGCCCACAACTTGTCCAAAGCCAACCCTTGAAGCTTGCGACTACAAAAGCGCTGTTTTGTCAGGTCCTTTGTTCGGGTGAGCTATTGGAGGGGGGGAGGGGGAAAGAGGAGAACAACATGCCCCGTTGAGCATGCCCCAGAAAAAGAAAAAAGAAAAAAACACAAAAGTGCATCATCCTGCGAGAAAACCGGCTTGACCAACCGTTTCCAAAAGCCGCTTGATGTTTGCTAGGCTGGCACACGGCTTGGGTGTCCACTTGTTCAGGGCAATAGTGCCAGTTTCTCAGTTGTCCAAAGTGAATCTACCTGAAATGATCTTTTGGTTGTCCCATTTTGGTCCATGTCTAGGTCCCAGAAGCTCAACCTTGTGTTTCCCTCACTCCCTGAATTCCTGGACTTGCGTCACTTGAGTTTGGACCAATTCAATGACATAAGATTTGCTTACTATTTTTTGGGCCATCCTCTCAGGAAGTGAGGCTCAACTTTCTCACTTGCCCAAAGCGAATCGACCTTTGAATCGTTCATCTTTTCTTGTTGCCATTTGTAGTGACTCCAAAAGGTGATCACCGTTTATTCCGTCCAAACTGGGCAACTGGACCGGTGGTCTTCCTTTGGTTTCCCTTTAAAGAAAGGGGTTTCCCTTTAAACGAAGAGGTTTCCCTTTCAACAAAGGGGTTCCCCTTTAAACCCCTGGTGGTTTTCCATGGTAAAAAGAATAAAAAAAGGTAAACCCCTGGTCTGGTGGTTTTCCATGGTTAACAAAAAACACACAAAAAAAACCTTAACCCCTGGTGGTTTTCCATGGTTAAACAATACACACACAAAAACCTTTAAACCACTGGTGGTTTTATCCATGGAGAAAAAAAAACGGGTTTTCACCCGCAGCCTGAACAAAACCCAAGAGCGTAGGGCCGGGCGAAGCCCGCGGCCTCGAGCTCCAGCCGCAAGTTCGGGCTGATCACGCGCAAGGACCTGCCACTCGGCGATCACGGGAAGACCGAGGGGTCGGGTTGGAGTTTTTAGGTCCCCCAGCGGTCGGTTGCCCTTTTACCAACTTTGGGTTGGGAGGGTTCCCCTATACTGAAGTAGGCTACAGGAAAAAAGGGTAGCCTTGTTGAAACCTCTCTACTGGAGGACCTAGGTTTGTATGGCGTCGAACTGGTTTCCTTGTGGTTTCCCTTTAAAACCACCGAACAATTGCCCGTTTCCCCTGAAAACCACTCACTTTGCTGAGTCCCTGGACTTTGTACTTTTTGGGTTTGGACCGTTCGGTAAATCAAAAGTTGGGTTACTTGTTTGACCAATCCCTTCCCTTCACAAGGGGGGTCATGGACTTGGACTTGCTTGCCAGCACTTAATTCGTATTAAGGCTGTATTGATTTGCAAATTTGAGCCCCCCCCCCCTTCCAAGAAAGTGGACAGTAAAGCAGCCCCCAAAGCAGTCACATTAGCATTAAACAGGATCAGGGCCTCTTGTGCGCAACCACCTTTGCGTGACCGTTTGCCCTTGTTTTTGTTTTTGAAAAGCAGTTATCTCAAAATCAATGATTTGGGGACTACCTCCCACAAGAAAATTATTTTGTTTGCCAGGAATTTGTTTGCCTGACGCTGTTTGGCCCGCTTTCTGCCCGATTGTTTTTCCGTAAGCAACTTGCCATGAACGCGGACCCCCAAACAGTGACAGGAGGCCCCAATCAACAAAGAGGCTCCAACATCACAGGTTGAGGGGGGTTGCTTTTGAAATTCAGCTGCCCTGGACCCATTCTTTCCAGGGATCCTTCTTCCACCTCCGGAAACCCAGGGAAAAGGGCTGTGTTTTGAAAAGAACGATGGTTGAAAAGAATGGGGAATCAACCCCTACGAAAGTGGCTGCTTTCCTTTTGTGCCGCTGGTCCATATCGAGAAATCTCCAACTTGGTCAAAGATTGGTACCATTCATCTTTGCCCCATGATGCTAGAACAGATGAGGGTTGAATTTGACCGCGCAAGCCCAAAGGTGATCACCAGGTTCCAGGCTCAGTTGAGTGAGGCTCTTTTTTGAGAACTCTTTTTGCAGTTCTTTCTTGATTCCAGGCTTGCTTTGTTCCCAACAGTCTAGCAAACACAAGTACCAGACCCAAACTTTACCAAACCTATTGCCCTTGTGCCAGGGACTTACCAATTTCAATGTCAAATTGTATTTTTCGAATGACCCACTTGACTCTCTAGTCCAAAGTCGACCCCTTTGGCCCCTTTTTTTCCCCCTCCTTGGTTTACCCTCCCCGGGACCAACATGGAAGCTCCCAGGACCTCGTTGGAAGACTTGGTTCCGTCAGCGGCCTTCTGGGAGCTTCCATAGTCGACCCTTTGGCCGTTTCTTTTCCCTCCCACCCCCTCTTTGATTTACGAAAAAAAAAAAAAAAACGCCTTGGCTTTTTTTTAGCAGGTGGTCACCATCGCCTTTGTTTCCTTGGCCGGCGCAAACCGGCGGCTCCCAACTCGGCGATCGAGGCGGCGCGTGGGGCTCCTGGGCTGCGGCGGCTTCGGGGCCGTGGAGCTGGTGGAGCACGGCGGCGACACCTATGCCCTGAAGGCGAGTGATTCGTCGACCCGAAGAACGGTGGGGATCAGACACACTGAGAAGAAAGAAGTGCAAAGCGTTGCTGTATTATATATATATATACATGTATATTTATAGGTCCATATATGTATGTGTATATGTATATGTATCTACAAAAGTATATATGTATATGTGTATATATGTATATATGTATATATGTTTAAGTGTATATATGTATACATGTATATATGTATGCATGTATATGTGTGTGTGAAAAACAAGAACAAGACAATCAATCAGAGAGAGAGAGAGAGAGAGATAGAGAGAGAAACATTTGTCATTGTCTATGTAGAACATCCTTTCAGCAAAGAACTCGGCTGGGCACAATGGGTGTCATGATAGTGGCAGAGGGAGCCTCATCAGCCAGAAATGGGTGTGCGTGTTAGTTGTTAAGCTCAATCTTGGGCCCGGGTCCCAAAAGACCGTAACACGTGTGGGTTGCGACATTTGTTGAAGCGGGCCCTTTAAGGGGCGTATCGCCGTTCTTGCCAGGGATCCTTTCGTTTGGAGCCCGAACTTCCTCAACAAGGTGCAAGCAACAAACATGTAAAAAAGACCCTGGTTGAACCGAAAAGGTGCATACATGTAAAAACAGGTGCAGCAATGTAATTAAAAAGGTGAATTCGGGTTGCTCTCAGCCAAGAACACTGACCAATCCAGAAAAGTAGAAGCCGACCCTTTGATTTTCTTGCTGGCCAACTGTCTACCCTTACATGGCGCATTTGCGCTAGGCGCTGAGCAAAGGCTACATCATGAAGCCTGGAGCTGAGTCAGTTTCAGAAGTCAACCAGGCACCGTTTGGGCAAGCTGTGGTGAAGCAACCTTACGTGGGTTAGAAATAGATGGGTTCCACGGGTTTCGATTATTTGTGTTTTACCATTTACCAGAGAAAGCCATCTATTGCCCCACAAGGTCATGTATTCCTTTGGGAATGAGAGGTGCTTTCCATACAGCCAAGGAAATTGGTCCCTTTCGCATGGCCAGTAGTGATGGGCCTGTCTTTGGCCTGTCTTTTGTTGAGACCCCTTGTTGGTGATAAAGGGAAACAAAAAAGGAAACACTTCCTTCTTTGGGGGAAGGGAGCCCCCTCAAATCAGACACCGTCTTGGCCTATAGGAATGAAATTCGTGACATTTGGCCCATGGTCCTTTTGCTCATGTCATTCCATCCGAGGTCTGGTATGCAGCAGAATGCTCGGACGCCAAGACTTCAAGATGGCTTTTCTTCTCCCCTCTCCGTTGAGATGGCAAATTCGGAGTGTTTCACAATTTTTTGTTTTCGGGTAGGTTTCTTCGTCACCTTGGCTGCTCGTGGGCTGGAGCTGAAGCTGTAATGTCGACCCCGGAATTGAAAAAACACGTCCTATTGATAGGGGTGTGTCCTTTCCGAAAGTGATGAACCCCCCGCTAAAAGGGATATACCCAGCAACAACACTCAGCCAGGTGTTCATTTATCCAACCTGGTTTTGGCATTTGTGGCTCCAGCGAACTTTTTCGCCACGTGACCCTCCAAGCCGTTGAAGAACTTGCTGCCGGAGGGATCGTCACCCGGTGGTCCGCGCCCGGAGATTCGCAGTTTCAGCCGGTCTCCCGCCAGCTCACTCGCTGAGTTCCCACTTTAGTCACTTTTTGGCACTTTGGGAAGACCATTTCAATAATTCAGTTGTACACACAAAGTTGAGCACTTGTTGTCAATCCACTTAGAAAGTGACCCAGAGATTGTCAATCAGAAGCTGTTTCCTACGAGTCTGGCAACTGGGGTCAACTCAAACCATCACTGGGCTCTTTTTGTTCGATGTGCGCAGCTGCAGGTTTCCATTTTTGTGCGTCACTCAACCGCCGAGGAGTCTCTCCCTTTTTTGGCAGATACAAATGGCGCTTTGCTGTTCCAAGCGATGTTGGGTCTGGGTGGGGCCAAGTGCAGTGATACGTCGAGGAACTGATTCAATTTGCAAAAATGAGTCGTTTTTTGCAATTCCCCACCTTCACAGAGCAGTTTCTGCGCAACATCTGTTCCTGGAGCCCCGAAACGCCACTTTTTTTCGGTCAAAAGGCATATTTGGCTTGTTTTTGCCCGAAAGGTTGTTTTTTTCGGTCATTTGCCTTAGTTGCCCGTATTTGGCCGTATAAAACCCGTATTTTGTCGATAAAATATTGAACAAAAAGCGAAGGAAATCGTATTTGGCCGTATGACCACTTTTTTCGGGCAAAGCCTTTTGACCAAAAAAAAGCAGTGTTTTGGGGCCCCAGGTTCCTGTACGTTGTGTGGCTGCATCCCTTGCATGTCCAGCATCCCCAGCATCACTTCCATGGGAAAAATAAAAAAGATGGACCTGCAAGTGGGCCCGTGCGGGTGCTATCGCGTATTTAAGCTTTGATCATCCCTCATTCACGGCTTGGCTTCTCGTGGGTCCAGACTTGCGGGGATGTGACATGCTGCGGGTGTGTAACTTTCGGCTTGCATTTTCATGAAGCAGTGGTAGGGCTCGCTCATTTGGGAAGCATGTGTGGGATCATGGCGAACCTATCCAAACATTCCTAACATTGAGAGAAAACCAAACCACCCCAGGACAGTTGATGTTTTTTTGTTGCAGGTTTCTCCCGACCCAAGTTAGGTAACCCTTAGCTGGTGGTTTGGACTGGTTCGGACTTCGAGCCCTGGCTTGGGTTTTCTGGGAGATTCTCCGTTTCACCAAACCGCCGGGCTCCGAACCACACCTCTTGAGGGAGGCTGACCAACACTTCCAGGACCCCCAGGCTCCAGTGCCAAGGTGCTGAATGAGAAGAACGTGCAGATCATGTGCGACTCCCCGCCCCTTGGCCACGCATTGAATCTCCTGCCCGACGCCTCTAAGCACACGGACTGATTTCCCCAGTGGCAAATTCAGCTGGCTCCTAAGACGAACCGTGCACAAAGCGAGGTGATGCTCGCAGCTGAACGCCTTTTGGGAGGATCAGGAATCCACCCAGGAAGTGAGATGTATATGAAAATGGAGCGTAGTGGCAGAACCGGATTCATGGTGTGCTATTTTTCCTCGTCTGCAATTTCAATTCATCGATGTTTAGACTACTGACTCAAAATAGATTTGTTTCCTTTGAGCGGGAAAATGCTTAAAGATGGAGTCGAGTGTGTTGTATGCTTTGGACATGGAGTTTGTTTCCATACTTACTTGCGGAGCAGCAGGGCTTTGGTGGGGGCGGGGGAGGAGGGTCACTTGGCAGAATGGGACAGGGTGAGCTTATGGCCACTGGCCAACATTTGGAGTCTCAGCACCCTTTTTCTGGACGTGCGGACACTGCAAAAGGGAGGCGGTTCATTTCAGAAAGGGTGGGGTGTTCTGATGGGACACGTCAGTTCCTTTCCAAAGAAAGATGTCGTTACGAGGAACGGGTTCATCTTGCCACAGGGATGGAAAGGGGTTCGTAGCTCCCACCTCACGGAAGAGGGTTAGCCAGTGGCCCAATACAAATTCTATGGCAACGTGAGGGGAGTCAAACTTCCGGTTCAGCCCAAACAAGTTGAACTAGTTTCCGAGTTCCTATTGTCCACGAAGATGACACCGCGCCTGCTATGCCAGGGGCATGTAGGCTTTGGTGCATTTTGCTTGGATGCTAGGACTTTAAACTTTTTGCCAACAAATGGGTTTTCCATTAAGCCACTCAAAGTTAAACTTTTAGCAGAGGAGCAGACAGCAACCGAGTAGGGTTTCCTCCCGGCTCAGATTCATCATCAAGCTCTACGAGACCTACAACGGCACCCAGTCCTTGTACTTCCTGCTGGAGCCGGCGCTGGGAGGCGGGTTCGCTGTACGCCCTCGGCCGGATTTTATGAGTCTCCCTCGGGTTTATGCACAGAAGGGACCTTGGTGCTACTCGACCCTTGTTTCTTAGACGTTTTGGCACCATCGGCTTTCTCATACCTAGAAAAGGTGATCGACCTTTTGCTCAGGGAGCGAAATTTGCGGGGAATCCGGTGGGTGCTGTCTAATGATTTTCCACAAGCTGTGAAACCAGAAGGGTCGATCTGAAACCTTCCATCAGAAGCCTTCGACCAGCAGGGTGCCTTTGGTCTTCCTCTCGTGGCTGCTTGAAGCAGGCTTGTCTCGCAGATGCGCAGCTGGCTTCAGTTGGTGGCCTGAAGAGGCGCTGTTTTGCAAGGCTTTTGTGTGGTGCGCGAAAAACATTGCTGGACCTTTGACCGCCAAACGTCATCACTTTCTGCAGGGAGCCCCACTCGTTTGGCCAAGAAAGGCTTACTTGTCTGACCACTCCACGGATCCAGGACA
The DNA here is from genome assembly GCA_963377175.1 of Effrenium voratum. Classification (NCBI taxonomy): domain Eukaryota; class Dinophyceae; order Suessiales; family Symbiodiniaceae; genus Effrenium; species Effrenium voratum. The sequence continues at coordinate 341,407 of CAUJNA010003550.1, read as the reverse complement.
TTGTCAGGTATGGTGTTCGGAGGTATGCAGGCCTGTCATATACCACTATGATAAGCTTGTAAGGCGTCATATGCCCCCTATATATCAGTGGTACATATACCTCCATACCTCCGAAATTCATACAGCTGAGGGGCGACATCTCCCGTGAGGCGAACTCTACGCTACCTACAACAAGAAAGGCGGACGTCGTGCCGTCGGTACCGGATGCGTCCGGCAAAACAAGCTGGGGATTGAGCTAGTTATATAGGTATCGAGTTTCTTTGTTGTCTAGATGTTTTTTGTTGTTTTTCTTAAGCATTTGTTTGGTTTTGTTCAATCAAAGACCAACAGGAAACAACCTTTTTATTTGTGTTTGTGGGGGGGACACTCACACCCGTGTATTGATTTGCGTGCTGATCCAATCACTATTCTATGTTTCTTCACCCACACAACGGCCTTCGGAGGGTCCTTATATTGGACGTGCCATGTGCCATTTTGGGCTTCCGTGCCGGGGTTCGACAAGGTCGGAGGCCACTGAAATCAAAGCACCGGGCCCGTGGGACAAGGCGCAAAGGACACATCCGAAAATTAGGACGCTGTATGCATACAGCGTGGGATAATCGGAGAGATGTAAAGGAAAGGGCGGCATGCATTGCATTGTAAGATGTGGCAACGGCGGGTGCGCAGGTACAGTTACGAACGTTGGGGAGCGAGTCTAGCGTGAACAACAGCGCGTGAACGGCGGCCCCTGAGATTTCAAGTTGATTGTTTGGATCATGGTTTTTGCCTGAACGATAGCAGGCTGACACACCAGCTAGCTAGCAACACTCTCTTTGTATCGCTTGGAAGCTGTCGACGCCAAGGTCCCCATTCACTCCCCAGGTCCAGCTTGAACGGCCCTTTCTGCGGGGCCTTTGCAAGGCCGCCCTCCCCGGAAGGCAATTTAGACACTGGGACTTCACATTCATGTGCTCCTCGCTTGCCCACAGCGAAACGACCTTTTTATCTTTTGGTTTCCCTGTTTGGTCCATTTTTAGTGTCCCCCAAAAGGTGATCACCTTTCATTTGTGGGTCCAATGAGGGCAACTGAGTTACTTGTTTCTCGCCAAAGCCGCTTGGTTTGCAATGTGAGCTTTCGGTAAAGCCAAGTGCTTTGAGGCAGGGAACAGGGCCTCATTCATTGTTTAGGGATGTAGGGGCAGGTCTAGCTCTACAAAGTGACATTTTGCCAGTACCAGCTACAGGCCACCACGTCGACTGACTTTTTCTGGGCTTTTCATCAAACCTCGGGGTTGCAAGCAAGTAGGGAAACCACGCAGTTTCTGACTGAACCCTCAAGACGCGAATCATTGCGAGGCCTTTTCGGCAAGGATGGCCACGCCAAGTTCTACGTGGCAGGGGTAGTGAATGACCGCCTGGCCTGTGTTGACACCTCAGAATGACAGACCCACCCCGGATTAAGCACATCCCCTGGTATATTTTCAGAGATCGGGGCGTCCAATTTCGCTTAGCGGGAGTTGGGATCATTTTGGGGTCGGCATTGGGTTCTGCATTTGGCTTTCAATTCCAAGGGATCAACTTGATCTGGCAGATTCCATGGCACTGGGACTTCAAAAGCGCCTGTGGCGAGTTGGAAACCGACACCTCCGCTTCGAGCGGGAGCTCTCCTGTCTTGGGATCCGATTCTTACTTCTCGGGCATAGGATTTGCGAGTACTGCTCGGGGCATAAAGCCCCCAGCCGGCTTTGCAAACCCTCCTTTCCCGAAGGCGTTTCCGGGTTTTTGGCCGGGGGCCCCGGAAAGGAAGGAGCTCCAACCTCCCCCCCCCCGCCGTGTTGCTCTAAGTGTTTTGGGGGGTTTCCTTTAAGGTCGTTGGTGCAAGTCCAAAGGCAACCGTCCAACCCCCATCCGATTCGAGAGGATCTGGGGATGAGCTGCAGGAGAAAGGGTCTCCTGCCATGCACGGGGGAAAAAGAAGCCGCGGAAGGGTTTTTAAGCACTTCTCGTCTTCCATTTGCTTAAGAATATGTGTTATTTTCCCCTGTTGGTTTTAAGGGGAATCTATCACTACTGGAAATATGTGTTCTTTTTATCTTTTCCAGGGGTCTGAACCAAATGGAAGTCGTACATACGGAAGGATCAGGAAGGCAAAAGACGGTCCGCAGAACTTCATACCCTTCCCTTCGCAGCACCGGAGCCCTGTGGTTCGTGGTTCACGCGTCTGAGGAGTTCTTTCGCTCTGAAAGGTCCACTGTGGATGACAACATCATGCACCAGTTGGGCTGGGCGAAGCCCTAAGAATGGACAAGCCACCTATCAACTGGTGCGAAGCGAGTTTGTCCATGCACGGTCTTTGCTGTGACCTTTTGAAGCAACATGTTTTTCCATTAAACCTAGAATAGGTGATCGACCTTTGGCTGAGTGGGTAGGAGGAACCCATGCAGAAAAGGCATGGTCAAACATTGGCCGCTATGTGCCACCCCTGCCGCCACGTGCCTTCAAGCCCTGCTGCTTGCTCAAGAAGTTTGGCGATGTTTTGTGGTTCCAAAAAAGTTCACATCACACCTGTTCTTTCCAGGTCGAGCCCCCCACCCCCACGACGAAACACAAAACCCCGCAAGAATAACAAAGATTGCACCCCAAACAATGGCACGCGGCCCATATGTCACACGTGCCAGGCTTTCCAGCATCTGCACAGCAAGAAGATCATCTTCCGAGACCTCAAGCCGGAGAACCTCCTGCTCACCGAGTCTTCGCCTCGGATCCGAAAAAAAGACTCGGAGGTTTCGGGGAGCTTGCGGAGGTGTCAGGGGTCCAAAAGGCAAAAAACAAAGGCCAAGGACAAACGAGCAAACCACACCCACAACAGCTACTATGCAACAGGCAGGGTTCCAGAGCTCCATGCGACCGAGGCTATGTGAGCGCTCAGGGCCTTTCACCTCGATCAGGCAATACACATGGGTGCTTGTTGTTGTTTTGGAGGGGGAGCCCCCAACAATTGTGGTTTTCCTTGTGTTCCTTTAAAGCGTACCCTCAAACAAAGACACACCCGCATTTAATTTGGCACAAGGTACCCTTAGTTCAATCAATGCATGTTCTACTTTGCCAGGCCCCAAATTTCTACCTGTACCAATGGGGTTGGAGCAACCACATATGAACCGACACGGAGTGCCGCATGATGTGGGCTCCGAATTCAAGTACCGGAGCCTTGCGGAAAATCGCTGGCGGTTCAAAGTTAAAGGCGAAGGACGGCTTGGAAGATATCATTTCTGGTTGGGATCCCGACATGAACCAGTCAAAGGTGTGCTTGTTTTCCAATGGTACGTGTATGATTTGCGACATTCGGCGCAAGTTTTGGGATAGAAGCGGCATGAATACCTTGAACCATATAACTAGTTCAAAATTGTGTCTATCTGTGTGCCACCTTGATGGAACTGTCTCAAGGGTCTGTCTGTTTTTGGCGTGGGGGACCCCCTAAAATTGCAGTTGTCCTTCGGTTTCCTTTTACAAAAACACGAATCGGGTACCCTCAACAAGAAACACACCCAAGAAAGCAAGCCCGCAGACAGAGGGCGGCTTTCTGGCTTCCTGTTGGTTAGCCCCAAGAAGCGACGCGCCCTTGCACGTGCGGAGTCGGCATGGAAACCAAGGCCCCGCGTCAAGGGGTTCCTTTCTTTGGGGGAACCTCTCACTTCAATTGCCTCACTTGAGCTCATGGACCTGAGTCACTTCTTGGGCAACCATTTTGGTTCCTGTTTTTGGGCCATTGACTTGCCGAGTGAGAGGCACTGAGCGCTTAAGGCCTGAAGAGCCTTGGATCTGGCTGGGATCATAAGGGAAGAAGGTACCTCCAGCCAGGCATCTAGGGGGATATCTAGTAGCCTCAGGTTCCTGAAAGAACAAACCTAGCTGGCTGGTCGTCCTTTTTTGGCTCGGGATTTGAAGCCTTGGGTTCTTGTGGGTATTTGGCTCCAAAAATATAGGGGAAGCTGGCACTGGGTTTCCCGGCGAGTTGGACTCAGGCTGGGCCACATCAAGCTGACGGACATGGGCTTGGCCAAGGTGGTGGTGGGAAAGCGCCCCGTTTTGGTTTCGGCGACTTCGGGGACTTCGGGGCCTTCGGTGCTCAGTTGCCCAAAGCGAATTGAATCGACCGGATCTGACCTTTTGGCGTTTTTTCTTGTTGGTCTAGTTTTAGTCATGGCCCCAAAAGGTGATCACCTTTTATTTCTGGGTTCTTTGGGCAAGTGAGATTGGGTTGGATCTTTAGACACTAACTTTTGGGTTGAAATCAAGTTGGGTTTTCCACTAAACCCACAACAGTTATCAACTTTTTGCAGTGGGGTCGTTGCAGCAACCAAGTGTTTTGGAAATGGTTGGATGCTGTCATCCGTTATGGTTCCGTAGGCCACCTGCAAGAAGCTAAACACTTTTGCTGGCTGAAGAGAACATGAAGGAACACAACACTTGCTGGTGCAATAAGTAGGGAGTGTGGAAATGAACCCAGACTTTGGTCCCCTTACAGGAAACCGCAGGGGATGGTTTATAAGGGTCATTCCCTCACTCCCTGCCAACAAGTTGTGTTGGCTTCATGCTCACTTGCCCAAAGTAATCGACCTGATATGCCCTTTTCGGTTTCCCATGTTTGGCGACCATTTTTTTGTGGCCTCGAAAGGCTGACAACCGTTCTTTCTGGGTCCAAACTAGGCAACACAGGTGCTGGGACGGAATCCAGGGGCCCCCACTCGCTTCTCCAGTGGATAGTCACACCCAGAGTCCGTCAGACCCTGCTTGCCCTTCCGGGGCTGAACATCAACGGGCGCCTCCGTTTTCCGTCGTCTGAAGTTCGCTTCTACAACGGGCTCACCCAGCAAGATTCCTGCCGGGTTTGCTGTGGAAGAGGCTTGCCCAAGGCCAAAAACCGGACTCAACTTGGCTGCTTGTATTACTATGTTGCTTTCAATGTGCATATTTCAGGGAGTTACCCTTCCTCCCACTATCATGGCACCTGCGCGAGGCTACCTAGAAGATCAGTTTCCTCTTGGAGGGACCCCCCGTCAGGTGCCATGTTAGACAGGGTACTCTTAATGTCAACTTCAGATTCGCCGGGATGGAAATGGACATCAGGGGTCGTTCGCCTGCAAGCGGATATTGATTCACTTTAAGGGGTCTGGCCAGACAAACAGGGTCCAGTTTACGGTACCCTGAACGCAAACGTCGTTTGGACATCCTGGTGTTCACCACTTGTTCGATTGTTTGCCTCAAAAGGGGGCCTATGTCAGAGACCAATGGTTTTGAGCAGTCACCAGGACTTGCAGTGGGAAATAGCCGAGCTGCCCACATGCGTACCGAGTGGAGCGCAAACTTGTCCACCGAAGAAGGCGCTGAAGCTGAAAGAACCGCCTGCTCCGGGAGCTGTGCTTTGACATGTTGCAATGCTTAAAGGCTTAAAGGCTTAAAGGTAGTGAAGGGGGTGGCGTTTCCAGGCCTCAAACAGATGGTAAAGAGGAAGGTGGCATCACAGAACACATTGACATGTTTCTTTAAGCAAAAAGGAGAACAATATGTTTTCGCCGTTGGGCATCTTGAAGGAGCCGCTGCCAGATTGGTTTGGATTGTGAAAGGTAGATGATAAACTACCCCACACCTCCCAAGCACCAGGCTCCAAACCACCAGTTAGAGACCAGCCGAAATTGAGTGGTATTTGCACTTCTGCCTTTCTTGCCTCCGTTTGGAATTTCTTTGAACCCCCTAAACCGCCGCCACGTGCCTTCCGTGCCTTGCGGCTCTGTCGCCTGGGCCTAGGACCTACACGACCTGCGGCACCCCGGACTACTTTGCTCCGGAGATGATCGCCTCGGCAGGGCACACCTTGGCAGTGGATTGGCGCCTCGGATTCGGAGTCGGCGCCTCACCTGGGTTTTCCTTTGAAAAATGACACAAAACTGCAACTTCCCTCTAGTTGGTGGTTGGCTTGGTACGGGTGGTTTGGACGACGTTACGGGATACCTTTCCCATTCAATGATCTGGTTTCAACAGTCACTTGGGTTCAAATCCCCAAACCACCGGTTATCTGAAAACTAGTGGTTTTCCTGTGATCTCCTTGTAGGACCCCAACAAATAGGCACCTGTGCAACCTTCCGGAAATGAAAAGGAGATCTCCAAGGGTCCTAGCGGTACCTTGCAACCATTCTTGGGGCTTCTTTCCAAAAAACCTCCAGAAAGCCACAGAAAACGGCCGGTGCTCGAAAGGAATGACGGTGGAAACGACTTTTTGGGGGCTCAACCCCTAGAACCCACTGGGTTCATGAAAATCGAAGCCAGCTACTGGTAACCAGTGGAGTTTTTTTGCATTTGACTGTTTACCCAAACTGGCGAAAAAACAAATGGATGGGGAATCAACACCTAGAAGGCCGAGGGCATCTCCAGACTTGGGGAAGGTTTGGCCAAGCCTCCTCGGGAGGTGCAGACAATTGGCAGTGCGTCTTTGTTTGAGGGTATGTCTTTTTCAGGGAAGCCCCCTGCCCAGATGCTTGTGGTCCTTGGGTTTCCATTTCAATCCACCGAAGGGGGGGGGTACTCTCAAGAAAAAGACATACCCAAGTCATTCCTGCTGGGCTTGTCCTTCCATCAAGAAGAACTGTTTTTTCTGTTGGCAAGATGTTGTTTAAGAAGCAAGGTTCGTTGGCAAGACTAGAAGCATAGTTGCTCGGGCTCCTCGTTTTCTATTGTAGAAATCTTGGCGTCAGCTCTGGTTTTGTCTTTCGCGCAAGGCGCGGGCCCCATGGATGTTCAACCCACTGAGGCCCTTCCACCAGTTTGCAGACTCAAGTGAGGTCTCACCGCATAATTCTACGGTAACCTGGAAGTATGAACGCTTCTTTTGGTCGCCCGTCCGTGTTGATGTATGGTGGGTTTTCAGAGCAACAACAACACGTTTTTGCTAACGTACCTGGGTTGGGAACTAGTAGTTCAAGCATCGCAGTAGGGCCTTCCTCAAAGGTTGGAGCCTTTAAGGATTGCTTCTGTTCGTGAAGCCCAAGCAAGAAAAGTGGTTTGGGACATGTTACTATCAAGGATGGACTAGCCTGCTTACGTTGTAAGGCTCTTTGTTTCTGTTTAAACTCCTTGCCACACACACAGCAACTGTGGGAGGGTACCTGCAAGTTTGTCATGGATTTTGTGTCAGGTGCCATGTTAGTGGGTACATGTTGTGATTGTCCAGAGTTTGCGGAGGATTGGGGGTTCCGTGCGCAACCGCCCCAGGGTTTTCTCAGTGACAGTGGTCTTAGCCAGGGTGTGAGGCGCTTTTGAGGCGGGGTTGTCCGGGCAAATGTTAGGCAGAAAGCCGGGGTTGGGGATACTTCTTGGGCTGATTTGTGTAGACCCCAGAGCTTCCTCACGTTGGCATGCTAGCAAAACACAACCCGAGAGAGAAGGAGTTTTTTGTTCTGTGGAAGACCACAAAGGCCACGCAGTTCCAAACTTCACTCAACCAACCCTTCGTATTCATATCCCAGACAAATACGTACAACTTCACGTGATGTGTCCATGTGTGCACAGTTTTGTGGATACTTGTGTTTCATGCTGCACGCGCTGAATTGGCTCATGATACGCATTTTGACTTTTCTTCGTGCCATACGAGGTGGACAGTCGGCCGGGGGCCCGAATGCCTGAAGCCTTCACATTCGGGAGGTCCCCTTACGCTTCGGATTCGGCAGCACGGGGCTCTTTACGGCTATGTGGACCTTTGGACTTCAACTTTTTGGTTGAAACAGTGGGCTTTGCATTGGACCCACACAAAGTTATTCACTTTTGGCAGGGGGGTCAACAGCAACCAAGGGCTTTTGCCAGTGGCAAGGGTGGCTCTTTGACCATTCCCCGCTAGCTCAGTACTTTCTCGGGCCCAGAAAGTAGTAAGCACTTGAAAGTTGCCCCCCACGTGGCGTTGATTTTCCCTTCACTTGCAAGGTGTCTTCTCAAAGGTCAAACCTGCTTGTGTGACAGATGCTTCCAAACGATCATACGCATGATTGTCCTCGCAAGCCATCGGGACCCAGCTTACTGTAACGCAAGAAACCTCCGGATCAACCAAATCCAAGAGGGTATCGTTCGGACTATGCCAAGCGATTGAACCGATTTAGGGGGTACAACAACCTCATGATGTGTCTTTCTATAACTTGGAAATTCCAAACTTCTTGATTTGGAATTCTTGCATTTGTCGAAATAGGGGTTTTGGCCCTGGTTTGGTTTGCCCTGTTGGTTTCCTTTGAAGGTGCTCCGCCCCTTTGAAGTTCCATGGTAAGGAGAGAAAATCCCCTGCACAGGGCTCCTAATATTTTTCCCTGGAACATCATACCGGGAAACTCAGCCATTGGTCCGAACCGGCTTCTTTTTCCACAAACTGCTCGGAAAGGACAAATGGGTGTGTCTTGTTTAGGGGACCCCTCCAAAATGGTGGGTTTCCTTTCATTTCTTATTGAAAGAAAATCAAAAGAGGCTTTCCCCCCAAACAAAACAGACTCATATTGTAGGAGCCCCAGTTGCAACCAGTGAGGGAAGGAGTCGGAGGTTCCGTTCCCGAAACCCAAGGCAAGCCATTGCTAGCCCAAAAAACGACGCCCCCATTGAGTTGATTGAACCGTTGCAACCGGTGACCCAAATCGAATATTAGGGGTGTCTCAAAAAAAAGCGGTTCTAAAGAAGTATGTTTTTCCCTTTGGTTTCTCTTTGGGGTTCCCGAAAGACAGACACACCCATTTAAAGAAACCTTTTGGGGATTGAGCAATTTCAGTGGAAACCCGGCCAACCAGGGATTTCGAGGGTCTCACTTCCTGAGTTCCAGAACTTTGAACCTTTGGGAAGACCGTTTTGGTGGTAAGCAAGAAGCTCGGACTTTGGCTTTTGCCAATCCGCTGAGGAAGTGAATCGTTAGGACCCATTCAGTGTCACCATTCTTTTGCGCCGCCTTGGGTTCTGAAGGAGTTTTCCTACCTGCCATTCTGCGCCCTCTAACTCCCTTGTTGTTTGCGCCCACCCAGCCATGCCCAAACATGGGAACACTGAACCTATGAGCAACCCGAAAGAATGCAGCAAAGAAGACATACCAAAAGGTGATCGACCTCTTTCTCTTCCGCGGGCGCTTGGAGCAACCTGAAAGGGACCCCCCTTGCGGTGATTTTCCAGTGGTGATTCTGGATTGAGATTCTAGCTGGTGGTCAGGGAGCCAAGGAAAGAGGTGAGAGATGGCTAGGAACATCTGGAGAGAACCAAATGGGCCGAGTGTGGGGTCATTTCCGAGGTGTTTCGCTTGAGTCGTGTGCCCCCTTCTTTTCCGGGTTGTGGGCCTTCTTTCTTTTTGGGGTGTTTCGGGGTGTCTTTTTGCCTTTGGGGCAGTTCACACACCGGATACTGATTCCAGCTACGGCGTGGGCACTTGCATGTCCGCGACATGCGGACCTCAGGGAGCTAAGGAGCTGCCCGGAGTTCTTTTCTTGCACATGGCACAAAACCGCCAAGATCCCTTTTCCTTAAGCCTTAGCCAGCTATTTTCCTTTTGGTTTCAGGGTGTTTCCCTGAGTTTCCAGGTAAATATCTGGATCTCAGAGGCCGGGTGTTTGGACCGGGTCAGCTTCCGAGCAAAGCCGAGGCGTGTTGACCTTCGAACTCATGGCCGGGCACCCGCCCTTCGAGCCACTCGGAAGAGAAGTCCCGAAACTCCGGGGGACGTTGCGCAGGTTCTTAAGTCGGAGACGATGTGCGCGGCTCGCCGATTTCCAGGGCTTCCTTTTTTTTTTGCATATCCACGTGCGGCGAGCAAAACCGGATCTGTTTTTGTTTTTTGAGGTAAATCCACGTGAGGATAGTAGGGTCAAACAACATGGTTATGAATGAGGCAGGAGGGACCTGCCTGGGCCGACCTGAGCAACTCAACTTAGCAAAGAAACGCTTGCCCAAAACCAATCAACCTTTTTGGCCTTTTTTTTTTTACCCGGAGGTCCGTCGAATCAAGGTTTTCCGGAGAGCATGACGTGCTGTTTCCAGGTCCTTTGGAAGGGTAAGCCCTTTTCAGGCAATGGGTAATGTTGACCTTTGCAGGGTTCTTGTTTTTGACAACCCCAATGTGGACAACCCAGGGATGGTTGATTTCCTCAAGCGAAACCCCGAGTTTGAGTCCACCAAACGGAGTCCAAAAACGGAAGCCTGGACCTTTGAGTAGTACACCCCCTTCTAAAGACTGCCCTCAAACCACCGCGCTGGATGAGGACTGTCCCCATGGGCCCCCCGAAAATCCCCACAGATGAACATGACACGCATTCACAACTCGAAGGCCATTGCCAATACTTCTACCAACACTATTTATTCATAGTTCTTAAGGGTTGCTTTCCCCAGATCCAAATTGCCAGCTCGCCGGAAAGGGCAACTTGATGCAACTTGCGGATTCTGACATGAAACAAATAAGGTTTGACAAGCTCATAGAGGGAACCCTCCCGCAAGGCCAGTGCCCGCTAATATTACCCGCCCTTGAGAATTCCAGCACCCGCCTGGCCTGGGATAAAAGAAACCTAGGTTTCTTTCACTTGCCTGACAGGAGGACTGAAGGACCCTCCAAAAAACAGTGTGTGTGCGTGTGTGCGTTTTTTCTGGACGACCTTGCGGGGAGGGGAGGCGGGGGGTTTAATCAGCGGTGATACATATCAGAACGAGCGTAGGTGTGTCTTTCCCTAGGGCGACCCCCCCAAAGTTGTGGCTTTCTTGCGGTGCCCCAAGAAAAGCCAGGAAAGCAAATGGGTGCTTTCCCGAAGAAGAACCACAAAAACACCCCAAGAAAGCACACAGACGTCTTTTTTCTCCTGTACGTTTTGGTTGCTGCGAATCACGCTGAGGTCGGCGCACCCCATGCAGATCTACCAGAAGGACAGCAGTTTCCCGGGCAAGTCAAGTCGGGCGTGGCGAGGGGAAGCCTCCCAACATGGCGTCGGTTTGAGCCACGTCCTCGAAACCCGTGGCCCTTCTTAGCGGTTTTGGCCTTGGCGGAAGCATTTCCAAAAACTTCGCAGAGGGTGGCTTTACCACCAAGAGCCCCTTTGAGAGCAACGCCTTTTCCAAGATATTAGTATACTATAAAGGTTAGTAAGGGCCAGTCCCAGCCAGAAATAGTTGCGGAATTCCGGCTTCTTAATTCTTGAAGCATGGTTCTAGACCATTGTACTACCAGGTGTTGATTATGACTCATTTGGCTTCCCTTTAAGAACCGGTCGTCCTTTAAAAACAGGGTGCCCTCGGAAACGACCCACCCAGATAGTGGTCCCTATAAGATGGTTGGTTTCATTTTGGTTGTCACTTTAAGCACCAACCAAACAGGAACCAAACTTGCCACTGTTCAGTCTTGCTGGAATTCTAAACTGAAGGCAGAACTTGTAGAGCCAGGGATGTTGCGCGGCCAGTTGAGAGTGCTGAGTGCCAATAAGAAAGAGTGTCCTTTTGGAGGATGTTCTGCATGTCCCCTTACTGTTGAACATGGACGATTACTCATATGTTTGGGCCATCTGTCGTTGTCAAGGGTGTTGAGAGCTTTGCTTTGGTTGCTCCATTCGCGGCGCTGAATCTGCAAGACTCGGACTCTGGGGCACTTTTTGGGGGATGCCGGCTGCCTTGATCCGCGCAGACTGGCAGGTGAACAAGGGCATTGGCAAAGTGAACTTCCCGCCGAAGTGCAAAGGCGTGGTGGAGGACCTTCGGACCCATCACCAGTTGCGGGAGGTCGGGCTTGATCAGTGGAATGCCTAGTCTGGTTTGACTTTCTCTTTAGTGGTTTGAAGGCTCCTGAGTCGGAAACACCCGCTTTCCCTTAAGGTCGGATGGGGTGTGGCTGTCCATGGAAACACCATGGACAGCCCCCCCCCAAAAAAATAAAACGACATCAACCAACAGGGTTTGCTTCATCCGGGTTTCCGTTGGAAGGGACCTCGTGAAAACAACGGGCCTAAGTTTTCGGCTGGATCGCACCTGGCAGACCGGCAGGGTGCAAGAGGAAGATGCGTAAGACTGCTTGGAGTTGGTAATGTTAACCCCGGATTAATAAACCCCTGGTTGATTAATAGGGGGGTGTCCCCTTTTAGTGGGGATTCATCACTTTGGGAGGGAACACCCCCCCTAATAGTGGGACCGGTTTATTAATCCTGGGTCAACATGATTCATCTTTTTGCGTCTTCTTTTTGTGTTCACTGTTTGAGCTCCCGGACTTCATACTTTGGTTTAGACCACTGTGCTGGCAACACAGTTTTGACTCGTGGTTTCAAAGGGAAAGCAAAGCAAAGCAAAGCAACCCACGCATGATGTTCCCACACACCACCCCAAACACACACGATCACAGTGATAGTCGATTGGAGTCTGGTGTTTGTGTTTGGTGGGTTATATGTGTGGTTGGGGGTCAAAGAAGGTGTTGAAGCTTTTTCGTCCGAGTGGTGCAAGATTCGCCACGGTGCTTGCATTCGCAGCTTTATCGGTTTGAATACAGCTTCTCCTGAACAGGAAAAGCTCACTACAAGAATCATTCAGGGCAACCCGTGCGCGGAATCCTGCAAGTATGCAAACTCGTCGTTTAGTTGCCGACATCTGTTGCAACTGCTGAAACATCATGCCGCGATCAAAAAACAGAATGGAAAAGCATGATATTCTGCTTATAAACCGCTTATGCATAAAGCCCCTGGTTGATCCGGGGCCCCTAACGAGAGGGTATTATCAATCTAAAAAAAGAGCCACGAATGTTCCCGCAACAGCCCTGAAATTCCGCGCGTTTTCGCAGCCCCGAAATGAAGTCAGTGCTCCTTTCAAGCTGGACTCATGGTCAGTTAGGGTCACGGTGTCTACGAAAAGAGGACTAACAAGGAACCAAAAGAGATTAGACAACGATCCAAACATAATTCGGGAGGCTGGATATTTTGTGTGATCGAAATGATTTCAGCTCGCAATCTGCAACGAGCGATTGTTGGCCCTTTGAACGGTTCCTTGCCCTTAAATCCACCTGATTCCCAGCATGATTTCTCAAGTTTAGTTTATGAATTCGAGTATTGCCAACTCGGAGCGGCTGCAAAAGAAATACGCGTTGCTTTCCCATTTCCAGAAGCCCAAGCCCAGAGGATTCCCTTAGGATTTTTTCTTTGGGATCACCTGAAAAACCTTTTGCCTAGGGAACAGGGACCCATTGCTTTCCCCGGCCAAGACGCATTCAACTTGTTTCAACCATGGTGGCTGATCACAAAGCCACGAAAGGTTTCAATGGTGGAGTTCCCACAGATTTTTCCAGAAAGGCCCTGCTAAGCTCCGGCAAAGGGGGGGGGTTTGGGGTACCACTTTGGGAGGGTGCAGGCAGTGTTGACCCGTCAGGCCTTCGCCCGTTTCGAGCGTGTGCTTCCCAGGACCTGGTCAAGAACTTGTGCAAGAAGGACTCCCTACCCAGCCGTTTCGCCCTAGATGTAAGACGCGATCAGTTTAAACACGATAGAATCATACACCCATTGCGATCCTTTTGAGACACACCCATTTGTTGCATCCTTTTTGGGCCCGGGTGGGCACAAAGCACAAAACAAACTGTTGGTTGCCATGTTGGGTTGAGTTGCCGATTGGGTGTTGTGAGGGGACCGGGCTGGTCCACAAGTTTCTGGGATTCGGGATGCGCCACTGACAAGCCAGCACGCAAGGGGAGTGGGAAGGTGATGCCCTAGACATGAAACCAACAGGGGTTGTGTAAGTCTGGTGGAAGCCCAGATCCATCCAAACCACCATTTTTGGAACTGCTGGCTTTTCTAAATGGTGAATGGTTTGTATGGAAACCTTTCTCAGGTCGCTCTACTTTTCCTCATCAAAAACGGCTTCACACACGCTCCTCCCGAGCACATGCCATCCGGCACCTGCTCGCTTCAGCTTCTTCGGCTCTTATCGCCTACTCAGCTCCAAAACACTGCTCAAGCCGCCACATCTCCATTCAGGCAGAACCGGCACGTGTCGTACTCCTCGTACCCGATGCCTTCTCTGCCCGCGCACATCATCACCGAGTGGTAGTGTCCGTTCCGCCCGATGTACAAACCTCCAACTGTGCTTCCCAGCAAACGCCTGAAGTCCGGCGTCATGCACCTGGGACACGGCAACGACTCCCGCACCCTTGTGGCCAGTCGAAGCCCGTAGCAGTTCTCCCGCAGATGGTACTTCTCTCCGCGATCAGTGTAGAACACCGACGGCTCCACCGGGATCTCATCCTCCTCCGGCTCCGGCTCTGGGTCCCTTCGCCTCGTCGCCGTCGGCCTTGCTGGGTGGGGCGCTCTTTTGCCCTTCCCCTTTCCTTTTGGTGCATATCTCCCTGGGTTCCATTTCGCTGTAGGAGCGACGAACCCTCTGCTCTCTTCTGTGCCTCCTCCGGTAGTAGACGAACTTCCCGCTGCTCGTTCCCCAGCGGACCACCCTTCCGATGGCTCTCCTCCTCCGGTAGTAGACGAACTTCCCGATGCCTCCGCCCCTCCGGGAGTCGGCAATCTTCCTGACGCCTCTCCTCCTCCGGTAGTAGACGACCTTCCCGATGCCTCTCCACCTCCGGATCTCGTTGGGCCTTCTTCTGGAGCATCAGCCTGCTCTTCTCTCACCCTCCTTGACAGGGAATCCACCTCCCGTTCTCCCCCAGCGCGAAGAACCCTCACCACCGGTAGAGCTCGGCTACAAGCGGCTCCACACTTCTCCACGATCTTCATTGCGATCACCGTGAACACCGCCACCATGATCCCGAACCGAATCAACGCCTCATCTTCCTCCTTGCCAACCTTCTCATCCTCCATCGCTGAGGTGCCCTGCACTTGCAAGCAGCAAGCTATCACCGCCAGCGCCTGCTTATACTTCTCGATCTCCGCCAGGTCGAGCTTCACCTCGTTGATGCGATTCACCTTCGTCTGTGGCTCAGCCATCATTCCCGCTTTCTTCTTCAGGTCCTTTAGCTTCGGACCTGCCAGGGCCTTCGTTCCCATGTCCGCGATGAGCTCACTTCCTGCTTTGTGGGCGATCCTCCAATCTCCTTGTTGAATTCGCCAACGGACATGGAACGCCCTCAGACGCAAGTGCCGCGTCCTCCAACTTCCAGCTTCTTCCGAGCACAGCGCGATCGCTGCTTGGTTGTCTCCCTGCAGCGACCTCATGTAGCCGTCCTCCTCCAGCTCGCTGATCATGGCGTCCACACTGTCGCCCACGATCATTCCTTCGATCATCTCCATCAACTCACACTCCGCCGTAGACAGCGCCGGGAAACTCTGCTTTGACGATCGCCACGCCACCACAGAGCCCATCCATTTCACCATCACACAGCCATGGCTAAGACCTCCACCTGGCGCAAAACTTGCGTCCGTCGCCACCTCCAAACCAGCTCCCACTCTGCCATTCAGGTCAATGCCGGTGTCCACGCTGAAGAGTAGACCTTCTTCCTTCGTGCCATTCAGGTACTTCAGCGCCTGCTCCCCCACTTGGACCACCCATCTTGGAGTTTTTGCCACCTGGGATGCCATCTTCGCCACGGTGTACGCGAGGTCCGCTCGGCACCTGGTGACCAGCCACATCAACTCTCCCACAATTCGTTGCGCGGCCTGCACCTCTTCCGCGGTGATGTCCTCCTCCGGTCCCGGGTCACTGACATCTCTGCTCATGGGGGTTGACGCCACTCCCTTGACCCCATTGCGGTCCAACACATCTTGGATGTAGTCCTCCTGGGTGACCAAATACCCCTCGTCCAGGGCTTTGACGCTCACCCCACAGAACCTCACCGCTTTCTCCTGTTGAAACCACTCTGGCTCCGACGTCTCCCATTCTCTCCTCACTTGATCGAACACCGCCGTCACGGTCTCCTCCGGTCCCAGCACCATCATATCGTCCACATACACGACAATGATGCCAACCGTCTCCTCCTTCTCTCCTTCTATCTTTGCTTCCACTTTGACCAGCCACATATTTGGCTCGCTCATCATCTGCTCGAGTTTGACCGGTTGGCCACCGCTGTGAAACCTCCAGCTCCTCATCTTCGTGTCCCGGTAAGTGGCCCAACATCTCGGACTCTGGCGTAGTCCATACAAAGCCCGATTGACCACCCACAGCTCGCCTGGCCCGATCAATCCCATCCGAACCAAAATGGCCGGAGGTCTCATTGCCACCTTCGTTGTCGCGCCTCCACTCTCCGCCTCCAGGGGGGCATTCAAGAAGGCGCACCGCACATCCACGGTTCCTCCCTTCCACCTTCTCCTTGCTGCCTCCTTAATGGCTACACGGAGACCGATCACGTCCGTCCCCGAGGCGTAGAGGCACTGGCCTTCTTGATGACTCTCTCCGAAGTTGCCACACACCACGATCCGGCACTTCTTCTTCCCTCCAGGCTTTACCGTGCACACCACTTTGCCTGGCAGCACTTGCACCTCTCTGTCTACCTCAAGTAGCTCATGCGCTTCCTTTGCGCTCAACCTCGTCACCGCCTCCTTCTCCTCCGCCAATGCCATCATCTCTTTCAGCATTGGCTCTTTCCACTCCTCCTTTCTTTCTTCTACCTCCTTTAGCGACACAATCCGGGTTTGTAGTACTTGCCGCTGTTCTCCTCCAAGTTCCTCGTCTCCATCACTCCTCACCTTCTGATCCAGGGTTTCCAGCCCCTTCATCACCGCCCCAATCGCGTCCGGCTCCTCCCTCTCTACATTCTGCATCTCCTCCTTGATGATCTGCTGGATGTTCCTCACGCGAACCAGCTCTCCCGCATCCTCTCTTCCTGGGGGTCTGCTCTTTCCCCAAATTCTCCTTCTCACCTCGTGGGGATCACCTTCTGGACCAGGTCTCCTCTCCTCTAACTGCCATTGTCCTTGCACCGCAGGCGGCACATCCCACTTTTTCAGCACGTAGGACGTCACCTGCACGTCGCCGTTCTCCTTCATGACCGCATGCCCGTGTGGGATGTTGCTGACCGGCGCCAGGTAGTATCCCTTCTGATGCGTCACCTCCATGTCGTCCTTGACCTTCCACTTCCTCCTCTTGAAGAGCACTTCTTGCCCAAAAGCAGGGATCGTGCCCTCCTCTCTGTTTCTTATCATCTTGTCCTTCGCCTGCACGTACCGGGCAGCGCACGGCCACCATTCGCCATCCAGCTCTGCAGCATGTAGCACTCGCCTCATCCTGCTCTTTATCTTCTGAATGGTAACCTCCACTCTCCCATTGGCCTTGAAGTTGTCCCCGGCCGTGCTCGTCTTCCAGATGTCACGGTTGCCGCACCACTTCTTCAAGGTGTGGTTCTGGAACTCGCGGCCCTTGTCCGTGTGCATCCTTGCCACCGGATAACCGTCTGCCCGTAATGCCAAATACATCTCCTGCACGGCTTCCATGACCGAGGGAATGCTCTTCGTCGGCATCGGCAAAGCCATCCAGTGCGTCTCCACCTCTAGTCCTTCCGGACCCTCATCTTCTAGCTCCTGACCCTCCTCCGGTGCTGGGTCATCTCCTGCTTCTCGAAGTTCACCTCCCACATCCTCCAGCTCGAAGTCCCAGTCCCCCTCCGGTAATGGTTCTTCTCCCGCTGGTAGTTCCTGTTCACCTTCCTCCACCCTTTGCTCTGGTTCCACTCCTTCCACCTTGAAGATCGTCCGACCCGCCCATCTCGATCCGTCCTCGAACAACTGGTCCTCCCTTCTCGCACTCTTCCAGTCGTCCTCATGCACGGTGTAGGCGCCTCCCTTGGTCTTCCGAGCCACCGTCTTCCGCACCGATTCCAGCTTGTCTACGGGTACAGGACAGCCTTCTACGTCTCCAGGGAAGAACCTCACCTTCCGATGGTGCTTGTGCACTCGAATGACTGCACTTCCATCGCTGCTCATTGTCCAGTAGTCCTCCATCTTGGGGATCTCCTCGTCTTTATCTGCCTCCTTGTCTTCCTTGGCTTCTCCTGCTTTTCTTCCTTCTCCCTTGTCTTCCTCTTCCTCCACTCCAGGCTGCCCCGGCTTCGCCCACGTGTACGCGCCCACAAGCAAGTACTTGCACGCTTTGCCGTCGATGTCCCATCCACGCTTCATGGGACCCGCCACATCCAAGCTTAATACATATGCCTGCGGATGCTTGATGCGCCTGTGGGGGCGGTCCTTTGCAGAGGCTAACTGACAGTCCCGGCAGTCCTTGCGGAATGGCACATGGCCGTTGGCTACGTGCTCTCCCCAGCTAAGACGCTTCACCTCTGCCTTCTCCCTGTAGATCTGCTCCAGCACATCTGTTGCGATCTCCCTCATCAGTCCCGGTACCCACCGGGCCATGTTCTTCGTCTCCTTGAAGTCCACTGCTGTTGCCGTACCCCGTGTCCCGAGGCCTTCGACCTTCTCTTGCGGAAGCTGCACCACCAGGTTGGTCCCCAGCGTAGTAGGCTTCACCGCCACACCGCCATAGTCTCCCTGATTGAACGTCACCTCCAGCAGCCCCTTGTCTTCCCTCAGCCCTCGCCATTGCGGCGTCCTCCACCATGATACACACTCGGGCTGATAGTGGCTCGGGTCAGCTGGTTGCTCAACCAGAAATCCCACCGGCTCTTCTCTTCTCCTCATGGCCACCTCGTCTGCCACCAGGTACAGCATGATCATCCGCCACATCATCACGTCATCCTCGACGACCTGCTTCTTTTCCCATGGTTCCAGGTACTCAAACCCGAACTGCTCTTCTCGGGCCATTCCTCGCAGTGGTCGTGGTCCACCTCCGGGCAGATCTGGTAATGGGTAGTGCCGCAGCACACTTCTTGTTCGGCAGTTCGGTCCGCCCATCACCATCCCCACCTCCCCGTCGAAGCACAGCCTCAGCAATCCGGCGTACAGGCCGCCCTCCACCATGTCTTCTTTCGGCCCTCGAAGGATATCCACCTCCATGATGTTCCTGGCATCTCCTCCCACCTCTTTGAACGCTCGCCGGAAGGTGTAACCCTCATCTGGACCTGCATAAAGGTGTACAGTTACCTTCTGCCCACTTCCTTGTTGTCTTCTCCTCCTCCGGTTCCAGGGCAGGCTCGACCAGTCAGTCGCCGGCAACTCCAACACCCTTTCCTTTATCTCTTCCGGGAGCCCCTGAAAGACCTCGTGGTTCTCCATCAGGCTCCTCATCCACTCCTTCTCCACCTGGCACTGCACCCTTTTCTCCATCTCCGTCGGCACGGTGCCCTTAGCTCCGATGTCCCACACCTTTCTCGCAGACACCTTCTCTTCTATCTCCTCAATCAGCTCCTCCGCTTCCCTTCTTGACACCTCCGGGCACCCATCGACCATTTCCACCGCTATCCTTCCCTTCACAGGATGCCATAGCTGACAGCAGGATCCTTGCCACTCCACCCGGCAACCCAGCTTCTCCACCAATCCTCCCAGCGGCAGGATCGGATCCACCTTCTCCGTGCACACCAGGATCTTGCCCGGGGTGATGTACATCTCTCTCCTCCCACCATCCGCCATGGTCACCACCGTCTTCTCCAATCGGCTCCGGTCTTCCCTCTTGCCCATCTGTCTCATGGCGTGGGTAGCTCCCGAATCCAGCAAACCGCCTCCCTTGCAGCTGATCTTGGTGACCTTCACGGCCCGGACCTTCAAGTCGTCCAGCTGCTTTTGCAACTCCTCCAGTCTCTTTTCTCGCTCTCGGCTACCCTTTGTCTCCTTCCCGCCATTGATGGACTTGAGCATCACGTTAGCCTCGTGCAGGATGCCCTTCAACGTGTCCCCGTCTTCCTTCGCATTCTTCTCCCCATTGTTCTGCGTCTCTTCCACCCTCTTTTCTTTCCCGGGCGACTCTTCCTTCTCGTCCACCTCCGCCTTGTTGACCTTTGGGGTCACCCTCTCGGTGCTGCTATTCGCCTTGGTCTTTCTCGGGCATTCTCGCCGTCGATGATCTGTTGCGCCACACTCCCAGCACCGATTCTTGTTCGTCCCCTCCTCCATGACGTGGGACCATTCGCAGCTCTTGCCCTTGCGGCAACCACCATCCGTCAGGAAGAACCGACAAGGGCGCTCCTTTTTCTCATAGCCTTTCCATGGCTTCGTTTCCCCTTCTGCTTCTCCAAGCTTCTTCACCTTCGGCTCTGCGATCGCTTGGCCCTTCACGTTCTTCTTCTCCAACACGAAGGTCGTCTGCTCCACCTCCGCCAAGAGATGTTCCGCGAACTGTTTCACCACAGCTTGATCCGGGTTGGAGTCGATCTGCATCGTGGACCTGGCCAGGGAGATCCGGAAGAGCAACTCCCGATTGCCCTCCAACACCCTCTTCGACATCTTGTTGATCCCTTTGACCAACACCGTCGGATCAGGTATGGCTAGATCTACCTCCTCCGCCCTTCTCCGCCATCTTAGCCACCTCCGCAGACTTTTCACCAACTCACCTGCTGTGGTAGCCTCTGGGGGGTCTTCTAAATTCCTCAGCACCAGGGCCTTCTCCGCGTTCCCTCCCGGCTGGTACAGCACCTGCAACCGACACAATGTCCCGAAGGCCGTCAATGCCCTCATGGCCATGAGCTCATCCCGGATCGACTCCGGCACCGCCTTGACCATCATCGCCATCGCTCGCTTCTCCAACCTTCCCCACTTCTTCTGATCCAGCGTCTCCGGCTTCTCGGTGGACGTCTCGGCTCTCTTGATGGGGTCCTCCGCCATGTACTTCCGGTACCACTTCCGGCTTTCTTCAACCATCAGCACCCACCAATCTCCCGAGGTGTCCGACAAGTCGGCCATCATGGGTTCCACCATCATCAACCAGTCACCCAAATCCAGCGGCCCACTTTCCGAGGCCGGCTCTGGTAGTAGCGGAAGATCGTGTACTCCTTGGCGTACAACCTCCGCATTCTCGTTCTCCTTGTTGCCCTTGTCCAGGATGTGCTTCTGAAGCTCCTGCATCCCTTCCATCAACTTCAGCATGACGTCCAGCCTGGCGTTCTCTTTTCCGGAACCGCTCTCGCTGGCCGGTCTCAACTCCGAGGAATCCTCATCTTCATTCTTCACACTCTCTTCGTCGCCAACCGTTTCGTTCTGGTTGTCCCGCTTGTTGCTGGTCCCGTTGGGCACCTTCTGAACCTCGGGCTTGGCCTGGCTCTCCGGCGTCCCGTAGCGCTCCTCTTTGACATAGTTCTTGATGCGGCCCAACTCCTCCATCAACATTTTATTCTGCTTCTGGAGCTCCTTGATGGTTACCGCCATGTCCTCGTTGGTCTCCTGCCCAGCATCCAGAATCGGCAGATGCTCCGGCCTCCTTTGGTCCATCGGGGTGCCATGAATCAGCGGGGCCTCCCTTTCCCATTCTCTGAGTCGGCTCATCTGCTCTGGGCTGAACAACGGCCCCAGGGTCCTCGGGTTCTCCTCCGGCCCGCCCACCCACATCGGTGAGCCTAGCGCACCTCCACCCGAGCTCGCCGCCAGTCCTCTCCTTGGCGTTCCCTCTTCGCGAGAGCGCCCAGTCGCTGACCTCCCAGAAGCCCCCGTGCCCTTGCCCGTGATCACCGCCACCTCCTGCCCGATCAGCTCCCGGCCCACCTCATCCAGGGGTTCCGCGGAGCCCGGCGCCGAATGCGGCTCCTCCATGGCCTTTCTAAGAGGCCGCTGTTGGGCTCATAACCTATGGAAACCTTTCTCAGGTCGCTCTACTTTTCCTCATCAAAAACGGCTTCACACACGTTTTCTAAATGGTGAATGGTTTGAACCCCCTCCACTCAACCAAGCCACCAAACCACCCAAACCACCAGGCTTTTGTATGTGAATGGTTTGATCCCCCTGCTTTTTTTGACCCCCCCAGCTTTACACTCCCTTCCATGATCTTAGAACTACAACTTAAGCCTTTTTTTTGGGGGGGTTCCAGGTTAGTAGAAGCCCTTCGGATGACCCAGGAAGTATCTCTCCGGGAAGCCCCGCCCGGATTTGGCTCCAGGAGCCTTCTGAGAGGCTGCCGATGAGGAAAGGCGGCGCGGCCAACATCCGGAAGCACGCTTGGTGGGAGCCCCGTTCGATCGCTTCGGTTCTTCGGAAGCCCCGTGACGGTGTGACATGGCATCGACCTGACATGACCTGAAAAAAACATCTTCACATGTGTTCGAATTCACATTTTTTGGATTCACATTTTTGGGGTTCACATTTTTGAGTGGCCCCAAGTGATCGATCACCTTTTATTCCTAGGTCCGTGGGCAGAGAACACTCTTTGTCCCTCAATTGCTTCGGGATCTACGAAAGGTTTAACCTGAAAATAGAGGAATCACAGTCGGTGGACTTGATTCGAACAGTCGCTTGGCCCTCGCTTCCCGATTCGCAACCCCACTTCGCAGCTCACATTCCTGGAACTCGGCGGCGCACTCTTTGCACGATGTTTCAGGCTTCATTCATAGCAGCCAGGCAGAAGTTCGTTTCGTTCCCCGAGCTGGGGTTGGTTGCCTTACTCAACACCCGGATCCGAACTTTAAGAAAGTTGAATTGAATGACCTCCCGAGTTCCTGGACGTGTTACATTAAATGGGAAGACCATTTCGGTGGCAGGCCAAACGTTTGGACTTTCACTTGGCAGAAAGGCAGACATATCTGCACGTGTTTAGTCATGGTCCGACAAAAAGCGGTTGCCTGCTGTCCTTGGGTTGCTGATGATGAAGTGCGTCGAGTTGAGCAGAGCATTTGACGAGTTCCGGACAGGCGCTACATCGATGCCCATTTGCAGAGAAGAAAGAGCCGCACCAAAGGACCGATGGTTGAACTCCCCCAAAGAAAGCAATACGTGTTGTGAGTTGTTCAGTACCACAGTCTCTGAGTTCCTGGACTTTCAACTTTTTGAGAAGACCATTTTAGTGGCAGATAGAAAGTGTTGACTTATTTTGGCCAGTCCAGTCAGGAAGTGAGGTACCACTGTGAAGCTGAGTGGGGAAACCGAGGTTCAACCTCTTCGAGTGGGACAAGTACGACAATGGGAACATGCCATCGCCTTATAGGCCCCAGGCACCTGTCGACAGGGAGGCTTGTGTTGTGTTGGGTCAGGTTTTGGGTATTAGAGATTGGTGTTCGCTGTTTCAAAGGTTCGTTGGGTTCCGTGCGAGAGGCTATAAGATATTATTACTTTGTTTGTTTCAAGTATGTTGTTCCTGCGTGTGTTCCGTTTGGATGTTTGTTGAGTTTTGAATGTGATTGTGGAAGGTATTGGTACCAGACGGCACGTTTGTTCAGGGACGTTGGTTAGTTTGTTTTTCCCGGGCCGGGGGTGCATGCATTGTTTCTTGTCATACTTGCAGGTAGTCTCTGTGTTGTGTTCTTGTCATACTTGCAGGTAGTCTCTGTGTTGTTTTCGGGTATTGGTATACGTTGGTTTGTTGGCTGGCTGGCTGGCTGGCTGGCTGGCTGGCTGGCTGGCTGGCTGGCTGGCTGGCTGCTTGGTTTCTTTGTTTGCTTGCTTTTTTGCTTGCTTGTTTCTGTTTCTTCTCTACAGTGGGTCGGTCTTTATGTGTTGTTTAGTTCTTTGTGTGTTTGTTCGGTGTTGCAGCCGTTCTGTTTTCGGTTGGTCCTGCAAAAAAAAAGAAACGGTAGATTGCCCGACCATTCTCTCAGTGAGGTATGTTAGGCCCCCCCAAAGTGATGGTTCATTGGGGTAATTCGAGCTCACCAGGGGCTTTGTGCTTGTGAAGGATCCTTTGGTCCTTTTTTCTGCTTCGGAAATGATTGTATCGCTACCCCCCTCACCAGTTAGCATGGAACTTGACGCTCGGGACCCGGTCCCTTTGAAAGGAGAAATGGTCCCAACCAGGGTTCCATGTGAATTGGTGGAAGGGTTTATCTCAGATCAGAGCTTCGGCCCGTTCCGGGCTTAGCCAAGTGCAGCAGTAAGTACTGAGATTTCTACCCCTGATATCGTTAATTGGTAGTTATATTTTTTTGCCTTGGTAAACAAGTGATGACCAGAACTGGGGGGGTTGGCATTCTATACCTCAACAGAAAATGCTTAGGTGAAAAGGTTGGTCAAGTTCTGATATTATCTCATGATCATCCATGCATGTAGCTTCCTGTTGCCAGATTGGTCATGAAGTCTGGACAACTGTCTGGACATCATTCAATCCGAATTTGTCATCCAACACGTTCCACATTGTCACATGAACCACGCGGCAACACTGGCATATCTTGGCCCAAAATTTATATTCTGATCGATGATAGGCATGGCATGAAGTCTAATTGGAGCCCCTTGGGTGGACATCATCAATTCAGCAGGAAATCATGCCCACCAACCAGCTGGCACAGCCATACGTATTCTCCCTGGACCCCATCCCCGGGACTGCAGAATTTCTGTCATGTGACGCAATCGTAATGACGCACATACGCTGTTGCTAGCGAGTCCTGTCAAATGGCGACTCAGGGTTGGTGGGTTTGTGGGGGTGTGCTATTCTATGAGGGAATCCTGCGCTTTGCGGGAAGCCGCTCCCCAAATCCAGATCTGTTGACATGGCAGGTGTCCAATAAGAAAGACATGAGCAACTTTGCCGCGAAGAAGGAGGACGCGACAGCCCGTCGGCTTTTTTAAAGGCACATGCATTTGAGAGTGAGGAATGGCCATACGTTTGTAATGTGGAATCTCAGGAGAAGGCTGCAATTTCATGACGACTTATTGGTATGTATGGTGCGTGTCAAAATAGGGAGACCCGCACAAAAAAATGTGGTTTCTCTTACGGTTTGGCTTGAAACCTATCTTTGAGAGGTACCCTCAAACACATCGATATATATATATAGGTATATATGGTCCCGTGTTCCGTGTTGCTACCCCCCCCCCCCCGCCCCATATGGTATGGTCTGCCAGGACCCCCCCGGCCCGAGACCCCGAGCCCCCGGATCCTGGCACCTACGGTCCCACCCCCACCCCGACCCCCTGAACTCGCACCCCGACACCCCGGCACCCCCACCCCCAGGACAAGCCAACCCGCAACCAACCATAAACCAACCCTACACTAACCCTAAACCAACCCTAAATACACCCTAAACCAAACCCTAAACCGTAGACCTCTAAACCTAAACCAACCCTAAATCAACATAAACCAACCCTAAACTAACCCTAACCCTAAACTAACCCCCAATACACTCTAAACCAATCCCTAAATAAACCCTAAACCTAAACCAACCCTAAACTAACCCTAAACCAACCCTAAATACACCCTAAACCAAACCCTAAACCGACCGTACACCTCTGAACCTAAACCAACCCTAAACCAACCCTAAATCAACATAAATCAACCTAAATCAACCCTGAACCAACCCTAAACTAACCCTAAATACACCCTAAATATACCCTAAACCAATTCTAAACCAACCCTAAACCACCACAACCCAACCACAGGACCACAACCACAGGGGGGGGGGGGGTACTTGCCTGACCCATGACCATTGGGGGGGGAGGGGGGGGGGGGGCTGGCAACGCTGCACCATATATATGAACTGGTCTGGTTTGTTTTGCCCCTTTGGGACTTGAACATTGCAGGCCAGATTGCAGACATGTTTTATAGTGGTTAGTACGTGTGTTTGATTGTTTGCTGGTTTTATGTGTGTTTCCTTGTGCGTTCATGATGTTCATGCCGTCAGGTTGCGAAAATGTACAAGCACCTTTGGGGATTGTTAGGAGGCGGGGCCTACAGCCGAACAACCTGACCCCAGCACAAAACGAATGAAGGCGAACCACGGGAGAAGTGGTTTGGTTTGTGTTTGCATTAGTTGCGCCTTGCGAGAGGGGAATCTAAACACGTTACATGCATAAGGTTTTGGTAATCTGGGTCCAGGGTATACAACGGATGCGGTAGATGCCGCGGGTCAACCCCAACATTTTGGTAAATTCCCTTTGACTGAGTATGATGGAAGCTGACAGGGTGAGGGAGCTCGAGGTGCCTTCAACAAGAGCTGGTTGGAAGGAAGTGGGGCGTTTGATTTGACTTGTTTTACATCCGGGGCTCGACCAAACGGGGCTTTCCACTCCTTAGCTTCACCCAAAAAAAGCTACTGAACGACGCCGCAACCCGAGAGCTTGTGAGGCCGTGAGTGCTAAGTTGCTCCAGGCCTGCTCGAGGTGGTTTGAGTCCCTGTGGAAGACCGAAAAATCCACCGCTCAATGCTTGTAGCATCCCCACCCCCTTGAACATGGAGTTGGGAGAGGGGGGTGTGCCCGGAGGTCTGATTTTCTGGCAGCCCATTTTCCCTTTTAATGGGGAAGACAAGCTAAATGGAATGGGATCCCGGACTCCCCCTCCCAGGCAGGTGGGGATCTGGTTCGTTTCCACAAAGCACGCTTCTGCCTGCGCCCTTCTGCATCCGGGAGGACATGCCGCCCAGCGTGCCCTACAAGGACCCAGTTCAGTACCAGTTTACCCTTTTTCTGTGGATGGACGAAGTCCTGCACCACTCCATGGAAAACCACTGTTTGTTTGGTATTTAGGGGGATCGAATCAGAAGCCAGGATTTCTGAATGGTGGTGCGAAATGAATTTCGCAGCCATCCACAGTATGGAGGGAACCAAAACCTAGCGCAACCCATGGCGCAGACAAACAAAGCTCCTGGCGAACGAGTCCTTTCGCTTTTTTGGCCGGCGGGCCCTTTTCTTTGGGGCGCGAAGCTAGCGCCTATCGTAAGTCGGAGGCGGGGGGTGCCCGAAATTGGTCACCACCTTGATGCTTACAGGGCTTTCCAGTTTCTTTGGCGGGCCCCCTTGATGGAATCCTTCTTCGCTACCCAATCCAGGGTGGACATTTGCGACAAGTTGGCAACTTGTTTGCAGACAGATCAACCCATGCAATTGTCGATGGATCGGCAACCCAGGTCCCTCTGAGACACCACCGAAAGGCAGAAGCGGCATGTGGTGGGGGAAATGGTTGGGAAATGGTACGGCAGCGGTCCCTTGTTTTGGGGTGGCCCATGCACCGCCTTTGGTGTCCCATTTCTCGAGTGTGTCTTGCGTGGGGCACATTTGTTCGCCCTGTTGAGAGCGTCCCCCACCCCCGGCCTCGAGGATGACGGCTCGGGGTGGGACGATGACTTCGCCACGAGCTCCTGAAGCGAAGTGCACAGGTTTGGGCGCGCTCAAAAGATCTCAAGAGGGTCCCTTTTTGCGGCTTGATGAATTGATATGTCTTTGTTTCTCTTTCTCTCTGTCTCTCTCCTAAGCTCTTCGAAAAAGAGTAATCAAAAGTCAAGAGAGGCGGAGAGCGAGAGAGAGAGGGAGACAAAAAAATGAGCAAAACACCATGATTTCAGCCAGGTTCTTGTCGTTTTGAGTGTTGGTCACGGCTCTTTGAGCAACGCCCAACCCGGCAGAGCTTTAGCCTTGAATTTCGTCATGCGAACACCTGTCCGAATCGCTGAAAATGGCTCTTCGGTCCTGTTTTGGACTGTTATACAGATCATGCCCCGTGTGGGCTTGCCTTTCTTGAGGCCGTTGAGCAGTTTGCTTTTGCGGAGGTTCCCCTATTTTGCGACCAATGTATGTGAATGTGTTTTGTTTAGATATACCCGGCATGCTGCTTGACTTGCCTTAAAACCAATGTGGTTGAGTTTTGGCGTCGACTGGTTTCTGCAAGCGCGTTTGATGAATTAATGTGAATTACACCTTGGTGCTAGCTGTGGAAGAGACTGTCAGATTCTGACAGGTTTCGACAGTGGAAATCAAAGAGGGATGCCGGATTGTATGAGTTCCTGGATTTTCTACTTTTGAGTTTGAACCGTTTTAGTGGCAAACAAAACGTTTGGTTGCTTCTGGCCAATCCGCTCGATCGGACGTGAGTTTGTTTCCGCGCATTTCGAGTCAGAGTGCAAGTCTGAGAGCAAGTGCTCGCATGCGCGACAGTGGCACGCTCTCAGTTGTCCAAATCCAGCCTGAATTCAATCTGACATGACCTTGTAGTCTCCCCTTCCTTCATTTTTCGTGGCCCCAAGAGGTGACATCACCGGTTTGTTTCTGGCTCCAATTTGGAGGCAACTGAGAGATGGGTCTCTTTCGGCAGAATCGCGCTTTGGCACACAGGGAACATTGCACCTGAGCGCCCGAAAACCCATTTGTTTTTGGAGACGTTGATGGTTCTACTATACTACCTTGTTTGTGATTGATCAGGTTTGGGTCCTTTTAGTGGACAAAACATGTTGGACTTGTTGGAACTTCCACACACGAAATGAGCCTTTGAACCAGCTGGTAAAGGCGGTTCTTAGTTTGGCCAAGCTGTATCCTTTAAGAAACCCTGTGGAATGTAACTTGTAGCCTGCCCAACTTGATCGTTCAGTGATGTCGGGCGAAGGAGCTTAGGATTCGATTCGGGCATAAGCCTAGCTTACCATTATTGCAAGTCCTTTCGGGATGCATAAGCCTAGCTCACCTTGTTTCCAAGTCCTTTCGGGATTCCCGGATTTCCCGGTTTCCGGTTTGATGAACCGGGGGGGTCCAAAAAGCGGGCATGTTGATCCCCCAGGAAAAAAAACACAGTTGCCCAAACGACCCGCAACTAAAAGGGTCAACCTTTTGGGGGCCATTCGGCAAGCCATGACTAGTGGACCAAAAGTAAAAGGTCATTTTAGGTCGATTCGCTTTGGGCAACTGAGCAAAGTGTCATTCACAAACCGGTACTCATTTGAATCACAGGTGGCTTGAGAAAACCCTCATGCGCTTCTTTGTTCTAACCTTGAGGCGGGTTGTCAGATCTTGTCCATTTTCGCCGGGTTTTTCCTTGAACCTCCAGCATCAAACACCATCTTTGGTCCGAAAGACTAGGCGGTTCCAAGTCAGCCACAGAAATGGCCATGGGTCAAAACCAATGGGATCCCATTTTGGGGGATTCGGTGAATTCGCCACCCATTTCGTAGCCTATTTAGTGGTTGGATTGAATCGGATGTTCACTGGGGGCTAACTGATTTGGGTTTTGACCCATGGCCAAATGGATAGGTTTTGGGAGCAGCTTCGCCCTCTCCTTTCTTCCCCAGAATTCGCTTTTTGTTTTTGTGTGTGTGTTTGTGGGGTCCCTTTGTTTTCCACTAACCAGGCAAGCAAACCATATTTTTGGCTGGGGTCGTAATTCCAGCCAAGCTTTTTGTTTGTTGGGCTTCGGGCCATGCCGTGCCCCTTGCAACCCTGGCGTTGAGCGCAGGGGCAAGGTGGCAAGGCGCTTCGGCTCACGCGGAACTCGCTTTGGAAAAAGATGGGCGTCGGTAGTGGAGTTCCACTTGTCTTCAAAAATCTCGTGGGGCGTGTGCTTTTGGAGCTTTTTTTCGTGGATGTAACGAAAAAGAAAAGGAGCCCCCCCCCCCCGATTGTTGGGGCTCCAACCTCAAAAAGACACCCCCTGTTTACATTTGAGGGTAGACTGCAGAACAGAATGTGAGAAGTGACTATCAGCGTTGCTTTTGTTAACGTGCCAAGTTCGGACTCCTCGTTCCGAATCCTCAGGCACATCGGAGGGAAACCATTCCCCATTGCATTCCAACCTCTGATCCCTTTTGTTTGATGGATTCCCAAAACTGGCCGATCAAAGCCCGGGTAGAGTATTATTTGAAAGGGGATTTTCCATATAGTAATAAATAGGTGCAGACAGCCGTCCTTTTGATGCTTCACATGGTTTTGGGTGTACACAATTTATATCAACGACTCCAGTTGATGGGGGCTGAACAAGCCATGATTTTCGAAACGCTGAAGGGAAGATGCGGATAGCTGGGCTTTCCCTTGGGCTTCATGACTCCAAATTGAGCAGGCAACAGTACAGTATCCAGGCAAAACCCTAAGGGTCACATCTACATAAGGATCCTTGACACTCAGGTGGCCTGGAATGATCATTCCGACGCTGTAAATACCAACAGACAATGGTCTTCCCGTGGTTTCAATCTGCTGCAGGATTTTGTCCATCACAGTAATATGAGGATATTATGAGGAGCTATTCATGCCACCCAGCCCAAACACCACAAACATGAGCAACATCACCCCTTGCGTGCCCCAAGGATTAAACCTACTTCAGGGTGAAAGTAGATGGCGCGGTTTTCGTCATGTCGGCAAGAGAAGTGTGTGATTCAACCTGGATCCGCGAATTGTACCATTCACATGCCAGTGTGAATACTGCACTCATCTCGAACGCGACATCCGACTGTTTGGGCACCGCAACAAATGACGGAGAACTCCCAACCCGCAACCGGCCGGCTTTTTTTTCTTCCGTTGTTCTGCCTCAGGCCTTCAGAAACCTAGCCTCAGCCCGTCAAGGCCTGTCGAGCTACCTGATATCCTAGAATTTGTCACTTTGTCTTGGGCCGCAACCATCAAGTTTCTGTTCAATCATCTCTCAAGAGAACGCGCCCAAAGGCCTCTTGGCCCCATCTTTAGGGGGGCATTGTAGAGGGTAACTGGGAAACCCCTTAACCACCAAACCTCCAATCCTAACCACCAATTAAATTAGAGGGAAGCTGAATCTTAACAGATGGTGAGCTTCCCAAAGTCTTTGTTTCCCACTGGCACCGAGCAAAACTATCAGCAATACCGAACCACTTCTAAATTTCTAAACCAGTACTACACCAAACTAAAGCAATGCTGAATCGACCTTCTGACCTTTTGGTTTCCCCTTGTTGGTCCATAGTCATCGCCCCAAACCGTTAACCTTCCAGCCCCCGAAACGCTCCGGTTCCAACTGACGACGGCAGGGCTGCGGCGCTTGCGGGACTTCCATCAGGAGCGCCAGCGTCATGCGGATGAGGCGAGCCGAGCGCCGGCGCCGGCGATCGTTCAGAAGCCGCTGGTTGGAAATCGCTGGTGATTCTGGACGCTTTTGGTCATTCGGCGGTTGGATTCACCTATGACTTTTGCGGTTCCAACTCTGAAATGTTGTAGCCATTCATATTGATGGATCGAGCCTTCAAGCATGGGATATACAGATATACCTAATCTTCAGTGGTGATCGTTGTGTTGTTCAAAACCAACCCTGGATCCTTTTTGCCCGATAGTAGTTGTGGTCTGTTTGTGGTCCCCTAGGAATTCTGGATCAGGATTAGGGTTCCCATGTTGAACAACTCAGCTCGAGCTTGACGCTTGGACCGTTTCTTTGGGTGTGAGCATCATGCAGTTGTTGTTCTTATTGCTATCGGGCAACTCCTGGTTGGTGCTTTGGATTGGTGGTTGCACCCCTGGTTCTTTTACAGGGTGAATGGGAGGCCAACCTGAAACACCTCCAAGCCGCCAGTTCAGAAAGAAGACGACGCCAAGTTGGTCAAACATGTTGCGGGGCGCAGTTATCCACCCTGGCCGGGATTGAGCCAAGTCCTTTGGGAGCACGACCCGCCGGACTCCGAGAATCCCGGATTTCTCCGGACCCGTGTGAGAGGAACAGTCTATCTTCATAAAGCTGCGCCACGCAGGATTAGGTCGTGTCCTTCGGATTCATCCAAGGTTGCATGCACCGCAACAGATGTGCCAGTCAGACTTGGAGTCTCCATTCGGATGCTGGCTTCCGTTGGGCTTCCAAAACGCCGAAAACTGGGATTACAGTTTGAAACTCTTGTGCATGTTGTCAGGTTCGCGGCATATGGAGAAACATTTGCCTTGGAGTTTGCTCGGCCTGGAGTTCCCTTGCTTCAAAGGCTGCTGGAAACCCCGGAGACGTGGATCTCCCCGGGTCGGAGCAGCCGGCTGGCAGTAGGATAGCAGTCGCAGTCTAAACATCGCCCCAGAGTGAGACTCGAGGTTCAGGATCCAGGTGGTGTTTGGGTCTGCCGGAACCCTGTTTAGCTTCTTGTTGTTTTTGTTTCTTCTCCCCCTTGCGTGCACACGGTAGCATGCACGCTGTGCAGACGGGCTCGGGCGAACACAAGCCCAATGCTAGGGAAGTCGCTTGAATTGGTGGTTTGCAGCCCGGTTGTTTGGTGGTTGTGTGGGTAGTTTCCCATCTACCCTCTACAAGAACCAGTGGGTTCAAATCCCACCACCAACTTGAAGGGACACCCAAATGAGACGTACAGCTAAGCCCTGGTTTTCAAGGAGGGCATGTTGATTTGGGAGTGCTTTTATTTCACCCTGTATGGGGGAGGGGGGTTCTCAAGCCTTTGTGGGAACACCAAGGAATTTGGAGGGCCCTTTTTGGTCGCCCCAGCCATTTTGCACCGGTGCGAGGGCTCGGTGCTGCAGTCTCGCGCAGCAGAGCCTGGGAGCCGAGCGGGTCGTGGTGGGCAGTTGCCAAGCATGTTTGCGTGCTTGTTTGTGTGGTTGGTTGGTTTTTTGTTTGGCTGCCTGACTGCTTGCTTGCCTGCCTGCCTGCCTGCCTGCTTGCTTGCTTGCTTGTGCTTTTTTGCTTGCTTGACTTGTTTGTCAGCTTGCTTGCTGGCTGGCTGGCTGGCTGGCTGTTTTTGTTGCGTGTTTGTTCGTTTGGTTGTTTGTTTGTTTGTGTGTTAGTTTGTGTGTATGTGCTTGTTTCTTGTTTATTGGTTTGTTTGCTTGCTTGCTTGCTTGCTTGCTTGCCTGGTTTCTTTGGTTATATTTTGCGTGTGTGTTTTTGAAGGCACCGCTTTGGCCCATTTGAGCTCAAATCGGAAAGAAGGAGAACCTGAAATGCTCACCCAGACTTCCTGGACACTGGACTTCCAACTTTTTGGGCAAACCATAACCACAAAGCTTGGACTCGGACTTGTTTGGGCGAATCCACTCAGGGTGTGACAATCTGTCCATGTCCTTATGTTGCAAGGGCTTCTGACGGATAATGTTGCCGGAGCATTTGGCAGAATGGGGGAGGTATTGTGTTTTGTCCCGCGTTGCCTTCCTGCAGTTTACTTTACATGAACCGCTGGTGTTAACCACGGCATCAAATCCGGCTTAACTTATCCAACCCCCGGCGCAAAATGGAGGACCGAGATGGATTCCAATGCGGTCATACATGGGAGTGTGAGTATGTGTTTGTTTGTGTGTTTGTGCGCGCGCGCGTGTGTGTGTGTGTGTGTGTGTGTGTGTGTTGAGGGTGCTCCTTCTAGCTTGGCGCAAAGGGAACTGAAAGGCGACACACCATGCTGGGGTCCCCGTATTTTGACGCATGCAAATGTATTGTTTTTGTCCCATATCTAGTCAACGTCAACCTTGAGATATAAAGTGAACATGTTCCTGCTCAAGAGTTGATCTCTTGCCTTCAATTCATTCGGCCAATTCACTAAGGAAGCGAGATAGGGTGTTTCTCGACATCAGGGACGCCTCAATTGATCGGTTCCTGTATCCCTTTAAAGATAGCCAAGAAGGGGTTCGCAAGTTTATGACAGAGACCCGTATTTGGGGTCTCCTTATTTTGTTTCTATGATGTAGAATTTGAAAACACAATCTGAAAAACAACGTTGAAACAGAGTCATCGGCTCAAAGTAGTGCAACATGTAGCTACGGCGAAGCCGGTGGGCAGAAATTACACTATTACATTAGATATAGTTAAACGGTATTTATTGTGTTCCGTCTTTTTCCTTTCTCTCTCTCTCTCTTTCTCTCTTCTTTCCCTTTGCCTTGTTTATTACCTTCTTTTGTTATTCCTGTTGTTCTTTCTGTTTCGTTCTTTCTTTCTTTCTTTCTTTCTTTCTTTCTTTCTTTTTTTCTTTGTCTTCTCTCTCTTTCTTTCTCTTTCTCTTTGTCTATCTGTCTAAACTTCACTTGGCGAAGCAGAGGCTGAAAGACAGTGTCTTGTGACATTTGGCTGTGGGTCAAAACCAATGGTACCATTTTGCGGTAGGTGAATTTCCCACCCATTTTAGTCTATTTTAGTGGGGATTGGGATGTTCACTGGGCTACGATTTGGCTTTTCACCCATGGCCATATGGCTGGTCAAAAATGCGTACCCGAAATGGACGCCTGATAAAAGAAAACAGGGGCCAAAACCTGCGGTCCGATTCCTGGCTTTATTTTGACCCCTTGTGACCCCTGGCCATATGGCCAACCGCTGGCGCGCTGGCGGTCGCCGACGGCATTTCTCGGGCCCGAGAGGTTGGAAGAAGAGACGGGCCGCCTGGAAAAAGAGCTCCTGGATGCGCGCCAGCGGAAGCAGGCGCACGGCAATCTGGCCGGGGGCATGGCGCGGGGCTGTTGTTTTTTTTGTTGCTTCCACATGGTATGGTTGAGATTGGTAATATTGATCCAAGAAAACAAATTCTTAGAGTTAATGAATCGACTCCACCGATCGCCATTGGTATTGCTAGAGTTGGTTTGCGCGCTTGTGTGAACCAAGGAGAGGAACGTCAGCATTGGCTGGCCTCGAGGTTGACATGCCAAAAACATGTTTGCCGTCGCTCCTTTGCTCAGCCCAAGGCGATCCTGAATCCTCACTTGACCTTGTGGCCTGTTGGACTTTTCCTTTGTGGCATGTTTGTCAAAGGCCCCAAAGGCCAGCTGGCTAACCTTTGATCGCCCATCGGACATGGGCGCTGACAAATTGACGGTGTGTAAGTTTATCAAGATGAAGCCATGAGACATTGCCAGATTTGGTGAGTTCACCTGTTGGCGTTTGGGTCTCATTGTTTCCGTTCCGCCTGCAAAGTCTGACACGGAAAAGATAGACAGTTGAGTTCCGAAAGCCGCCCATTGCCACCAAGAAGGGCGGTCAAGTGGGGCCCTTGGCCCCCCTTTCTAACTTTTGCTGAGAGGAGGGTTCCGTTTTTTCGCGCGACCGCGGGAGGGGTGGGTGTCCCCAAAGACCCATCAAGGGTAGGCCCTGATTGGCCTTTTTTAGTAATGAGGTTTAGTAGTTAGCCCTCAGCCTTGGTTGCTAGAACCCCTGGTGATGTTTTAGCTGCTTGGTTCGCATCATGATAGGCGAACGGGTCGCCTTGGCAGCGCCGCTTCTTTCGCTTCGCTCGCCGTCAGAAGCTGCTGGCGGACTTGGCGGCCAAAGAAGCGGAGCATGAGGCGCAATTGGCGGGGACCCCCGGGCCGAGACAGCTGAGAGAGAGGCACCGGTTCTTTTCTTTTTTTCCGGCGTTTGTAAATGAAGTGGGGGTCACCCAGAAAACCAAGGAGCACACGGAACTGGGGTCATGGTCTTGGCTGGGCGGACTGTTTCCCTTGAACCCGCTTTTCCAGGCTTGTTTTTTTCTCGTAAAGTCGCCTAAAACTGCTATAAAACTCATATGTTGATGAGATTTCAGAATTGGCCTCTTGTACGGAATTGCCCGCAAAACGCCCGCACAAACCTGCAAACGCCCGCAAAACCCCGCAAACGCCCGCAAATCGGAAAAATACTTGTTTGGGGTTTTGGGGTAGGCCAAAACTCCTAGAAGTCACTTGGAACTCCCAACGCGCCCAAAACTACCAGGAAACCAAAACGTCTAGGAAAAGGCCGGAGAATGAATCTCCAGGTGGGCTGAAAAAAATACCCCGCGCCTTTTCGTTATGTAAGGGGCCGTCCCTTAACTTGTTTCGCAGGCCAGAACCATTGTAAACCGATACAGAGGAAGAAAAACCGATACCCCCAGAAGCCATGAAGACACACATCAGGTCCAAGTTGTCGTCGCAAGCCAAGATCGCGGAATCATAAATTTGCAGGGCCCAAACCGATACCCAAACCGATACCCATTCGATACCCAACTCAGTGGCCGCCACGCCGAATCCAACCAGCTGCCCTGCAGCCTTCCCTGGAGCTGCCAAAATGCACTTTGTGTACCACATTTGTAAAGAAAAACTTACTTGCACTGAAAAGCTGCGATTTTCGAGCCGGAGCTGCCAAAGTCTACTGCGCATACTACTGAAAAGTTGCGACTTTCCAGCTGGAGCTGCCAAAATGTACTTTGCGTACTACACTTGTACTAAAAAGTTGCGACTTTCCAGCTGGAGCCGGGAGCTGGCAGAGTGTACTTCGCATACTACACTTGTACGGAAAAGTCACGACTTGCGAGCTAGAGCTGCCAAAACACTGCAAACCGATGCAGAGGAAAAAAACCGATACTGGCCGATACTAGGGCATAAGGATACAAGGGTTGTCCACGGGGTTGTTTTTTCAACCCAGGTGGTAATATAATGAGCCCGGTGGATGACAACGTTTAGGGGTGGGTTTGCCTTTATAGCCATTTTTTAAGGTACTTTCGGGGTGTTAAGCATGTCCCAACAGCTGAAGGCTCTGGGGTCTCTGGCTTAAATAGAACGTTAGGCTTCCCTGGAATTCGCTTTAGGGTTGCCATCCATTTTCCTACCCCAAGAATTTGAGAGCAACACTAACTGTCCAGTGAGGTCAGAAAGGCTGAGCTGAACGCGGAGTTGGAGGACAGACTTCCTATAGGTGTGTGCGCGCGCCCACAGAAGCCTTAAGTGGAGCAAACCGTATTCCATGAAGGGCCCACATGCAGTAGTTAAGAGAAACACATGCATAACCAGGCGGGCGCTTGTATTTCTAGATAGGGTTGGGGATGCTGAGCCAACAGGGGTCCCGGGCCCAACTTGTTGCATGGTCTTTGGCCGTTAGTATAGCCTTGCTAGCCTTGCTTATACGCCCCCCCCCCCCCCCCCAAAAAAAAAAAAGGGGGGAAGGACCAACCTGCAATCAAGGTTTCTAATTGCTCGTTTGGGCTAACGAGGGTCCATGGCCAAGTATTGTTTGAGCCTCCAAATTGGCTTCGGAGTAGGGGTCTGTTCTACGTGCCGACCGCATCAAGTGTTTTTGAGCTCCTTTGCAAGGAGCTGAAGAAGAAGTGGCGCTGCGTGATCTCCTGAGGCGGTCATGGCTTGTTTCACCCCTGGCTTGCGCTGAAACGAGCGCGCGTGGGCGAAACATCCGCCTTTCGGCCTGCGCGAGAGGCGCGTGATCAATCCACCTCAGGCTGAGTGGGTTATGGCCACTGTCATCTAGGTCCCCCAGTAGTTCCCTTAGCACCTCTTCTCAGAAGGTTTATTCTAGGAGCCTTGGTGTTTCAAGTACTGCACTTTCCCTTGGAAATAACAGGGCTCTTCTTGGTGGGGGTAGGACCATTCAGATTTCTCCCCCCTCAAAGCCGCAAGGGACGGTTATAAAACTGAGTTGGTTAGGTCCTAATTAGTACAGGGGGCTCTCCTTGCTAGACTTCATTCATTGGCAAGATGTGCGGATTTCTGCCCTTGACGGCTGATTTTTCTGTTGGATCCGCATCTCCCGAGGGCTTCGCCCAGAACGAGTGTCGTTGCAAGCAACAACACACGGATTTGGTCTGCCGACTTGGATAGACATTATGTGGGCTTTGGATATGCACGGGATCTGGCGCGAGCTAAGTCGACGGGAGTGCGTCAGGCAAGTGGGTTGCTATGGCGGCAAGTGGGTTACTATGCCTGGAAGTGGGACAAGCGCGGCGAAATCATAGCCAGAACAACCTGTTGGACACGCAACCAGGCTGAAATCTACGAAGGTTCAAGGGGAGTTCGCGGAGAGGTTGGGTCACTGCCCCCGGTGTTGCTCAAGAGCTTGGGACCTTGCGCGGGCCACGGACCACCGCATCGCTGCTGACAAGGCCGGAGGGTTCGGATGGTTTCTGCTGGTGCTGGAAACCAGGCGGGAACACAGGTTGAATCGTGTGAATGGCCGTGGAACTCCGAGAGGGGGCTTCTAGGTCAAACAAATAGCCCAGGCACTATCACCTCCAGACTTATCTCTCTGTGAACTGATGGGAAGGACCAAGCCTTGGTGGGCTCATGAACCATTGCTAGATTAATGTTGGTCCTTCCGGCGTCGACGTCAGTCGGGGGGATGGGGTTCCCGTTCCAATTGCCGAGCCTTTGCGGTGAATTCGGCCCGGATGTCAGGCGAAGGATGGTGTTGAAGACGAAGCTTACCGAGGCAGGTGCCAGGGCGGAGGTTTTCTCGAAATCAGATTAGTCAGGGTGCCGCATATTCCATTTGCTTAAGAATATATTTTTTTTCTTTTTTTCCCCCTTGTTGGTTTTAAAAGGAATTCATCACTACTGAAAATAATTTGTTTTTTTTTTTTTTTTTCCAGGGGTCTTAACCAAATGGAAGTATAGCTTTAATGATGATTGTAAACATGTCCCTTCGGTAAGTGCGTTTCCTTTCGGTGGGGTGCTGGTTTTCTTTTGGTAACTGCAGCTGGACCTGTCAGTGCCTCCCAAACCTCAGATAGGAACCAGTCTTGAGGTAGGTACCCCATTCTTTTCACCAATGTCTTCTGAAAGCTCCTTGAAATACCCTCCCACCGACTAACATAAAACTGCATAGACCCCTGTAGAAAGACTACTTTCCTCTTGGAAAGGGGCTTTGTGCACTTCCGTGTTGGCGAGAGGGTAATTGGGAAAGTACAAAGGTCATGCGAACAGCCTGAATGAATAGGACAACCTGCCCTTTTCAGAACCCTTCCATGAATATTTCCTGAGCTTTGGCCGACTTTGCTGAAATGCCCTCGCTCAATCTTTCTTTTCTGCATGCTTGGCTGCTCAATCCTCCTGCATCGCTTCTTCCTTCTCGTGGATCGGACCTTACCCAATAAACACATGTTTCACCCCCAATTGTGTTAGTGAAATTTTGGGTCGTGAGACGTTTTCCTCTTACGGGGAAGGAATGATGCTAACTGGCCCATATGTTCTTAGCTTCCCCAAAAGGAAACCCAACAGAGATGGATATATGTGTCTTGTTGCAGGCCCCCTATTTACCGCCGAAGTAAAAGGAGTATATGGATATGCGTCTAAATGGGGGGACCCCCATGGATTTCGCCAGGCTCTTGGCATCAAGCATGGCACTCAGAGCCCGCTGGTTTTCTTTGATCGCCATGGTGTTTTCTAATGTGATTTCAGTGGTTTTCCATGGTGTTGTCCCAGGTCAAGTTTGTTTTGCCGCCCTTTTTTTGAGATGGTTTACCTGCCAGCTGACGGGGTCTTTTGATTGGCTGCTTTCCTTTTGGTTGGACCCACCCCCCAAAAAAAACATGGACCCCCCACCTCCCGAAGAAAAGGACAAGACTGTCCACTCCCGTTTCGCTGATTGGAAGGGGTAGTTTGTCCCGGGCCGAACAGCTGGCAGCCAATGGGAGCGCCCGGCGACCCAGGCATCCCATCATCCAGGGCGGGTCGCAGCCTGAGAGCCCCGACACTCGCCGCTCCGCTCGGCGCTTTGCTCGGTGCTCCGCTCCGACTGCAAACCGGCCGAGGCCGTCCACTTGTTGTTTGGGTTTTTGTCTGTTAAAGGAGTGTGTCCCTGTCAAAACGACCCAAAAAGTGTGGAGCCTCAACAAAAAGATGGAGGCCAATGTTATGCACTTGTTTTTGTAAAAAGATGTGGTGGATCCTTTCCGAACCAAGAACGGTTGATTCCCATTTACCCTCTACAAGAACCAGGGCTGCAAATCCAAATCCAAACCACCAACCAAACTCACCAATCGAGGATTCCGGAGTTCACCGTTATCTCAACCGGTTGAACGGGACCTTTGGTGGGCCAGGTGGGTTTCCTGTCTCCCTAGGGTTGATCAACCCAAAATGGGGGTGGGGAGTGGGCGAATCTGTTTTTGCCTTTGAGATTTGGCACGCGCATGCACTCATGATGCTTTCCGTGCGAATGCAAGAATGGAGGCCCGAGCCAACTGTGTGCCGCAGCCTTTCTTCTCTATGCGGAGCGTGTACCCACTGTCATGAAACGAGCACTTCCCTTGTAAGTGCCATGTGTTTCAAAACAAATCTTGACTGCTATTGGGTTGGATCTTTAGACTTTAACTTTTTAGGAAAATCAGCGGGTTTCCACTAAACCACAAAAAATCAACCTTTTGCAGGGGGGGTCAACAGCAACCAAGAAGTGAAAGCAGGCCTCAACAGGCGTGCTGGCATGTGCTCGCAAGGAAGCCATGGATCGGGATTGCTACCGGGACATAGCCCTTGAAACTTGCGCTTGCGTCACACAAAGCATTTGGCCGCCTCAACATGCCCCATATGATCAAAGACACTGGATTCATATCCAGATGCGAGATATTTAATCCGAAAAACGGCCCGCTGTACCATAACAACCATAGCACCGCTTTGCCACAAAAAGCAAAAACACAACGGTTTTCCTAGAGTTTCCTCAGGTTCCCTTCAGGAACCTCCAAATGTAGGAAACCAACGGTACATTGATCAACTTTTGAAGGGCCCAAATGTGACCCTGTTCTCCAGAGAGTTGTTTTGTGTTTTGCCGTGGGCTTCTGCCTGGCATGCGCGGATCATTCGCTTGCCGAGCTGCATGGAGACGACGGTGCGTGCAGGCCGGGCAAGGACCAATTTCGCTTGCGATGTTCCCCAAGGCCCTTGGGGCTTGGCTCAGCGCTTTGTAAACCCACCCAAGCTTGACCCTGAAAATTAGTGTAGGGTGCACCTTTGCCTGCCCCCAGACCATTCAAGTATGTTTCCGTGCCCTTCCGGTCTCGGCGTAACCCCAACTCAACCCTGTAAACCTCGCGGTCTCGGCCCACATCCTCCAAGCAGCCCCCCACCCTTTATAATTCCCGCGGGACGGCCAGTGCGTACCGGACAGGTTGCCAGTTGGTGGGCTCTGCCCTTTGTGGTTGCTGGTATTATGGGCTCACGTTTCGTTTGCATCATTTCTTGTCCCCTTTGGAAGATCAGTTGAATTGGGGCCTGTGTAGGTAGAAAATGCGCGGCATGATTTCGAGTTAGAGGAGGGAGGAGGCAT
The DNA here is from genome assembly GCA_963377175.1 of Effrenium voratum. Taxonomy (NCBI): domain Eukaryota; class Dinophyceae; order Suessiales; family Symbiodiniaceae; genus Effrenium; species Effrenium voratum. The sequence continues at coordinate 300,823 of CAUJNA010003550.1, read as the reverse complement.
TCTTCAGATCGGCAGGTCTTCCTACTCTTTAAAGCAATTATGCCGGTGTCCGGTTTCTTGCTTACTGCTTCAGCATATTCTAAAAAAACAACCATGTTGACTCAGAGCGTGGCTAGAATGTCCCGCTTGCTTTGAATTTCTGAAGGCACGGGTCTTAGGGGCCGGGTTCTTCAACTTTAACTTTAGGAGGTTTAAGGACGGCTTGTTGGCAAGAAGGCCTTGGCAAGCCTCAGCAGCCCTTTGTGAGTGGGTTCATAGCTTTCGGCCGACGAGATCCAAAGGCATGAACGTGGAGTTGCCGGGTGAGAGCCTTTGGGAGACAAACATGGGAGCGGGCGGCCGCTTTCCCCCGTACCTTACTTTGAATCCGACTGCTCTTTTAAAGTGTAGAAGTCTTTGGCGGTTGGTCTGAGATGGCTAAGTTGGTAAGAACTTCAAACTTGAAGTTTGGCCGGTTCAACCGGGGGTTAGGTACCTTGAAGTGTTTGTTTCCGAGATTTATTCGAACCTGGAGAGGAGGTTCGTTCGTGACATTTTTTACACCCCCAACCCCTGCTTTGTTAGAACTCTTCGAGCTCCTATGTTCCCTCCTTTCTGGTTTTCTGGTTTTAAACAACAGTTGATTGAAAGTGAGTCTCCTTTCGGGGGTGATGTTTTTTGGGTAAACACAAACAACACATGCATACAAGGAGCCCTGTCATGGAGCTAACAATCAATGGTAGGGAGCCGTCACCCCACTTAAGTTAGGCAGGAGGCCTTTTGTATTTGTTGTTTCCACGTCAAGTTTCAATGACTCTGCCGAAAGCGAATCGACCTGAAATTACCCTTTAGTTCCCCCTTTTTTGGCAACTAGCTTAGTTATGGCCCTGAAAGGTTGCTTTTTATTTGCAGGTCCTTTGCGCAACTGAGCCTAACGTGGTTCAGAATCAAACAAGTTGTTGGTGGTCGGGTAGAAAGCGGCAGAATGGGTTATTGGGAAAGCCATTGACACTATGGTACCAGAGGAGTGCAAGTCCCATTGCCATTGCCATCAGCCTTTGTCGAAAGGACACTTAGGATCATGAGTGTTCCCCTGATTTGTTAAGTAAGCGGAATTTTTCGTTACCCCAACCCTGTTGTCGTGGCCTGTCAAGTGTCTATCTATAGGACCCCAGATGGCAAGGATCGCGGCCCTTGCAACATCCCCACGCGACAACCCCTAGGGAGGGCGTCCACATTCATGAATGGTGCCCCCTTGCTGTCCGCAATTCCTTGGTTTGTCCTTCTTTGAGGCTACCCTTTTCGGAGTCAGTTTATACGGAAACCAAAGGAAACCGTTGATTTGTCGGCCTTCCCCCAGTTGGAGACAAACCCTGGGGGATCCAAATGCAGGCGCTATGCCTGCTGTCCTCGTGCCTTGGCCCTGATGGAAGCTGTTCAAACAGTGGACAACAGCTCGAGACTACCTGAGTTACCACTAAAAAGGGTCGGCGCAATGGGGTCCAAAGCCCCCAACACCGAAGGGACTTTTTTTATGTTTTCTTTCTTGGGGCGTCCCCAAGAAAACTCCACCAACGTCTCCGTCATCTTAGAACCTCCCGGCATTACTGACTTAGAGTTCGTTCTTTGACAATGTGTTTCGTGTGATGAGGCCTAGATTTCCTTTGCTTTGATTAACTTCTGGAATGCGATTTGCTTTGCTAGGGAGCTGCTTATGATGGCGCTCTATTTTGAGGTGAGTTGCTTTAAATTTTGGTTGCCACTTTCTGTGATACGCAAGTTGCAGAATGGTCCTAGGGAGTGCCTTGTTAACAGGAAGGTTCAGCTTCCGCAACACACTGCTTTAGAGCCCATGATGTATTGCAGCTCAACCCTGATGATCTACCTTTCGCCGTCACTGGAAGCCGTGGTTGTGATTTGACTAATTCGACTCGTCCGGAGTTTGGCGACAACTCTCTTGACCCGCCCTGAAAAAGCCATCCCAAAAAGGGTACCCTTAAAAAAAGACATCCATTGACAGTGGTTTCCGTCAGTTTCTTTGGAGAATCGGATCGGCCTTTCAAGATTTGGCCCCACCGGGAATGGGGGCTGGAGGATTTGTTTGGTATTTTTTGACTTTATCCAAAAGCCCTATTTGCAGGGAAATTTGAATTGGTGGTTTCAATTGGTGGTGTGAAATTTGGATTTGAACCTTTGGCTTTTGTAGAAGGATGAAAACCCACCCCCTAACCACCAAACCACCAATCCAAGCCACCAATCAGAGGGAAGCTGATAGCACCCAAAGGCTGAAACTTCAAGCGTTCATGGTGGAATGAGCCACTTATCACCCCACCCTTTGCAAATGCACAAGCGCGGGGCGGGGAGTTATCTTTTGGGGGGTCTGGAGGCTTTGCGTGGCCAAATTGGATTTGTTGACCTTTTATTTGGTGGTGGTGGGGGGGTGGTCGAGTTGGATTTGAGCCTTTTGTGTTTGGTTCCCCCCCCCCCCCCCGGCCGGAAACGGGGGGGGGCAGCTGGAAACGGAAATGCATCCTTTGTCTTTTGAATCAGAGGCCTCCAAAATGTACAAATTGTTTCATCCACGTGGGAATGCCCCAAACCGGAAATGTAATGTACGCCTAGGGTAGCCCGCAGTGCTAAATGTGTGGTGCCAACTGCTACGCTTGTGGCCACCCGGATAGTGAATTCCAGCAAACAAATCCCATGAGTAACTTTGTTAGAGTTGCTATTAGCCTCTCCAAGCATGGAGGGGCCATTGGGGGTAACTTTGGCAATCATGCATAGGAATGTATGGCTTGGATATTTTGTTGTCAGGCTCTCGTGTCAAACGTGCCCTTTGATTCTTCATGCCTACGAAACGTCCCAATCTGCTGTGCAAGATTCGCTTTGAGCCGGCTTCTCTTTGAAACACAGGATCCCAGGGACATGATGCCAGCTGACAGTCAAACAGTCAAATCTCAGCCAAATACCAGCTGATTGAGATCATCCGAGTCCTTGTAAAGGTATTGGACGAACCCTTGCACCGGAACAAACTGGGGTCTCAAAATAGGAGGGCAAAACCCATACAAGCCATCCTACCCCATTTCTAGGTTCCACGACTTGGGTGGGACCACCCAGCAATTCTGCCTTTCCAACTGGCTCCACAAAACGCCATGCCCATTTCTTGGTGGCTCCTAGCCATCCCCTTCGCCTTTTCGCTTTTTAGCGTTTAGTGGGGATTTCCATTTAACTCACAACTTTTAGCGGGGGATCTGAGGACAGCCCAGATTTTGAGAACCTCCCAACTTCCACCCCCCAAGGCCGTGGCTCTTCGCAGTTTTCCGCAGCAAGTTGGCGCTGAATGCGGAGAGCGGCGCCGCTCGGCGTGAGTTCCCGAAAGCGCTTGGCATCTAGTAAACTCACTGCCATTTCAAGACTTTGCTTTTTTCGGGGGTGAGATGGCAATTTTAGTGGCAAGCACAAAGTTGATGTTGGTTTAGTGAGTTGTTTATGGGAAATTCCTATCTTTGGGTTCCTTGTTTTGAGGCAACCCCTTTTGGCGGGTCGAAAGCTATACAAGAGGTAAATTCAACCGATCTCCACGGCCCCTAAAAGGCGAATTCCTTCAAAACCGACCCCTCGATTCTGTTTCTATGTTTTGTGGGTCCAGTTGCCAAACTGACTCATCCTTAGGCATTTGCTTGCAGCTGCAGGCTTCTTCGATTCATTTATCTCGTTTCTAAGTTTGCCAATGCCTGTCTTTTGTTTGGCCGTGCTTGTATTTTTTCTTAGGCTCCCTACCCTTCTTTTCGTGAAACCTGGAAACAGGGCAATGAATTTGGTATCCATGGTGTTTTTCCCTTTGGCGCACAAAGTGCGCATTTGTTTTGGTCATCTTGGCGCTCAAGTGGATTTATCTTCCCCAAAGGCACGTTCCCTTCGCGGCGACAAAGCTGTGCCGAGGACGTCTTTGGGCAGGTGGCGGAGCTCTTTGAGGGGCCAGCCTTTGAAGAAGGCCGGAGAATGAGGGGCTGTGCCCAGCTCGGTGGCTGCGTGGCGCCCCGTTGTTCATTCAACGTTTTTTGTTTTGGAAGGGTTCCGGCGTTTTCCTTTAAACTCAAGCAACCAAAAGAGGATGCCGATTCCTTGTTTTTCCAATGGCCACTGGGCATCTGAGGCAGGCTGCTAGCCCATCCTCGATCCCTAAGCATGGGATCGGGGGGAAGATTTCGACTTCTTTAGATCCCCATTTATGAAAGGAACCGGGTGCCGGGCCCCACCTCCCTTCCCTTTAAGGTTGCTGGGATGCCATCCCTGTTGCGATAGGTGCGCTTCCAGGATAGGTTCCAGGAGCCATAGGTGTCGTTGTTAGTTTAGTTTGGTGAGAAACAGATGGCACTGGATTAGATGGGCTTTACTCCAGTTGCCACGGCCTTCCTTTTTACCCCAAAAGGTCACCTATGCCAGGAGGCAAATTTTGGGGCTGATTTTGGGTGAGCTTCCTTTTGAAGTGATTCACTCCCTTTGGGTTAACGGACAACTTGAATGGACGCCAAGTTAGGACTTCGTTTGGCCAATCCACTCAGGAAGCGAGGTGATAGCCCTGTTTGGGAAGCCAAAGGTCCTGCAATCTTTGAGCCCCGGATTCAGGCTTTGAAGTTAAGCTTACGGCTACATTTGAGCAAGTGACACAATCACCTAAACACCAGCTCATGCAGGACTCCGAATCGCGGGTGAGCAGGGGCCGTTTCGCCTTCCAAAGTGAGCCACAAATCCCGCAAACCCGCGGCTGGAATCGGGGTGAATATTCAAAGTCAACACGCATGCATGCCAAGAGCTGCAAGTAAGTCATATCGTTGGAATTGGTTGTCTAGTGTGAGGGATCGCTGAGCACAGCTTGCCGAGCTTCTTCTCCAGTTTGTTTATTTGAAAGGTCTTGAGCCCAGACAGTTCAATCCATCGACCAGATGGTATCGTTTCTTTGTTTTGTGCCGCAGGTCAGACGTTTGTTCAAACCTTTGTGTTTTTTTTTTCAGGTCTTCGGCAAACATTTCCCCCTTCCATTTCGAGCCCCAACTATTGCGGAAGGATCGGATCCCCCGATGACTGAGGGGAGCAGTGGCGGGCCTTGACCCGCATCAAGGTGCGGAAAGATCCCAGCATCAAGGCGTGGACATCAAGGTCAACCCGGGTGTGCTTCTGTTTGGGGGAACCCCCCAAAACTGGTTGCTTACCCTCCCTCCAAGAAAATCATGAGCGCTGAGGATTGGAGTGTTTTGGAAGACTGTTCTTTGGGGGAAGCCTTTTGTCCACTTCCATGATTGTTGGATAGAGGATAAGGGCAAGTAAAGCGAAGCCTTGGATTCGAACCACCATTAAAACAAGGGCTATGTATCTAAGGACTCAAATCATCCGAATTGGGTCAACCCCATGGGAAGGGAAAGTCCTCAACCCAGTTCCTCAGCGCCCTATTATAAATCCCTTTTTGATGGGGTTCGGGGGACACCAAAATATGTAGTCAGACCCCCAAAATCTCTAGTCAGCCCCCCCAAAAAGGTTGCAAGTTCTTTTTCTCAGGGTCACTGAACAACTGGCTTAAAATCAAAGACCAGCCTTTGCACTTTCGGAAGCCAAGAGGGAGCCAAGCATTTGTTAGGGGGTCCCTTTGAGAAACACCCGTGTCAGCAATTTTACAGAATTGAAATTCTACAACTTATACATGACCATGGATATGTTGGTCAGCCACACAGGGTTGTCAACCACCACGCAGCGATGGTAAAGTAGTCTACTTGCCCGTGTTGTGGAACAGGGGGTTTTAGGTCGTCACTTATAAATACTCCGTGAGGAATCCTTCTTTAAGAGAGAGAGAGAGAGAGAGAGTCATAGGGATGCGAACCCTACCTTTGGCATCGCAGAATCTAAGGGCCAACTTGCATACCCCAAAAGGACATACCCCAACATGAGTGGTTATACACGAGTTATGTACACCCTCAACAACCATCATCTACAAGGCCATGCAAGGCCTATAGGTGGTATGCCCATTTGGGGTATGTAAGTTTGCCCTCGAGACTTATGGGACATGTCCTGTTTGGGACATATCCTGTTTGGTTCCACTTAATCATTGGCTGGGGCTGCGAAGAACTCTTCGTTCTGCAAAAGGCCGACTGTTCTTAGCCTTCAGCCCTAGGTACCTTGTGTAGCCTTTGGTGTGGGAAATGCGTAGGCATCAACTCTTGGTTGGACCTTTAATCCAGTTGTTCAATGGCACCCTATGCTTTGGTTCTCCGCTCATGGGACAAACCCAGCGACAAGGATTCAAGCTTTTTCTTCCGAACGTGAAAAACATTTTTTCTAGCCTTCCACCGGCGACCAGGCGACCTTCGCCGTGTTTCGAATGGTATTCCGTCGTTTGTTTGGCTGTGTTCATTAGTGAACTCAGGTTACTTTTGTTCCTGGGCTTCAAAGGGGTGTGGCTCAAAATTAAACAACGGGGGCAAACCGCAGGTTGTGGTCCATGTTTCCACTTGTCAGGGTTCTATTTGGGTACCGGTTTTTTGAGCCACAGCCAAAGCGTTTGGGAAGGTCATTGTGGTAAACAAGCAGTTTGGCCGTTTTTGGGAGCAAATCCACTCCAGAAGAAAAGAAGCTGCGACAATTCGCTGCCAAAGCTTCAAAAGCTATGCCCCGGGGTCCAAAAGACCATGAAAACAAAGGCCTCTAAATGAACATCCTTTGTTTCAAAGGCCTTTCTTAAGGTCGCCGAATCCCTGGTGATGTCGCATCCATGTTTTCCCGTGTTTTGCAGGCGGAGCAGCTCGAGGACAAGGTCATTGAGCAAGGCCTTCGGATGGACTGGGAGCTGATTTGGCGCGACTTCGGTAGTGAATGTGAACAGTTTGAGGTGTCCGGGGTCATGATTTTGACTGCTTCTGCTTGTTAGAGACGGGACATGGGGTTGTTTCCCTTTGACATACCACTGACTTTGATGCTGGTAAACCATTGAGGCCGGTAAAGCCACGTTTGGGGGTGGATTTGCCCCTTGCATTCCAACTGACACCAGTATTTTGAGGGCAATTTGGGGATACTACTTTGGTGGATCCAGTGGGTTCCACCCATCTCTTTTTTCACACGTTGAAGATAAGTGTGTGCTCAAAGGCCCACTGTCCGCTCTCAAATTAAATTTTAATGAGCGCAAGGAGCTGTCCCGTCCTTTCCTCAAAATGAGGCTTCTTTGTACTTCCAACGAGGGATTCAACAGGTTTGGGGAAATACCCTCCCATCCGCGAACATTGAACCTGACGGAGGGGTCCTAGACGACCATATCCTTTTAAAGGGTTTCTCTACTGGGTTCCAATATAGCGGACAGGAGGGTAGGGGCTGCTTCGGTGTTTGAAGGGCCACTGGTGGGTTTGAGCCCTTCACTTGGGAGCCCTGTCTCCTGCAGGTGCTTGACTCAGTTCCTGACCATGGCCTTTAGTTTTGATTTGAGGGTAGCTTGCGACAAGTCGGATGTTTGCCGACGCGTAGCCCTAGATTCCAGCTTCTGGCGCCACTTTTCTCACTTCTCACGGAGCCGACAGAGGTCGCAGCAATAAACCAATGCATCCTTGAGGAAATACAAAGAGGAGGCTTCATAGGGGTCCTTATCCCCCGAAAAACCAGCAACGCCAAGAGCCAGCCATTCATTTCGTCGACCCCCCACACCCTGCAAGACTACCCCCAAGTACTACGGGCCCTTAAGCCTGATGGGGACGACATAAAACCTCATGCCCCTATACATATGTACACATTTTGATTTTGCGGCGTGTTTCGTGGTGTGCTAGAAATGTTAACCGTTTTTTGCGGCGTTTGTTTTGTGGTTTGCTCTATATTTTGGCCGTATTCTGCGGCGTTTTTTGGTGGTTTGGTTGGGTCTGTTTTTTGGGGTCCCCGAGTCCTGCGTTTGGCATGTGCCCTTCCCGGATCGAGTCGAGGGGAGACCTTCTTTGTGGCGGAAGTGCGGCGGGCCAAGATCCCTACAGGCCCCCGAAACGGGAGCCACCGACCCCCGAAACGGTTTGACCGAGCCACCGACCCCTTGACTTCCCCCGTGTTTTGTAGGCTTGCCACAGCTGAAGTTATTTGTGTTCCCAGAAAATGATCGGATATACAGCTTTTTACATGGTGGTTTGGGGTTGTTGTGTGCACATTTGTTTAGTCCATGTTCTTTGTGTTTGTTTGGGGGCAGTCACAAGGAAACCTGGCCAAGGTTCGGTATCAGCTTAGATCCGCTTGCAAATATGTTTACAACGGGAAAGCTGCACCAGAGTTCAGGAGAACTAGTCCGGTATCAGAGGCAACCTTGTTTCTCGTTTTTGTTTGTGTAGGCAGATGTGTGAACGTTTTTGAGTCTTTGGTTCTGTTGATTTTGAATGGCGTCCCTTGTATCGCTGGAAGCTGTTTTCTTGGGCGTCTTTGTTTTGGCTGCGGCAACACAAGGCCAGGCGCTTGGTGTGCCATACTGAAGGTTTCGCCTTGCTTTGCTGACCCTTGGGCCTTGTTCTTGTCCTCTGCTTTCCCAGTCATGTCATGGACCTCCAGGGGGAGGGCCCATGGCACTATGGTGGGGTTGCTTTTGCTCGGTTTGCCAGATATGCCTAGAAGCTTAGGATAAACCTCCAAGAAGGCTTTTCAAGGGCGTAGTGGCATGCAATAGTGGATAGCAGATAGGTGCCCTTGCTTGGCTCTTTTTGCTTCTACCAACAAATAATAAACAGACAGTTCTGGCCAATTCAATGAAGTTGCGGAGCAGGGTTGCCCTTGGTGTCCCTTTTGCGGCAACATGAGTGTAGTCACCCTCAAAATGTGGACACGCCCTGAAAATGTGGACACGCCCTGAAAGTGTCGTTTTGTCCTCAAGGGGTCAATTTGACTGTTAGGCCTATGGAGTGTGCTGGGTCCATTAAAATGAACATTCCCAAAGTTTCGTTCAGAATAGTGGCTCAAGAGCAGACCACTCAACCAAAGAGTAATTCTGAGAGCCCCTCGACGGAATATGGGGAATTCCTCAGGTTTGCCTTTCTCACTTCAAGTGCGCCTGATGTGTGAGGGGCGCCTGTCGTGCTGTTGCGCCAGACGGAAAGCACCGACTATACCTGCGCCTGGCAGCGAGCAAAGGCGCGACCGAGGCTGCCTGTGAATTCCATGATGGTGCTTACAACCCGCACCACTATACTACTCTACTGCCGCTCTACTGCTGCTCTACTGCTGCTCTACTGCTGCTCTACTGCCGCTCTACTGCCGCTCTACTGCTGCTCTACTGCTGCTCTACTGCTGCTCCACTGCTGCTTTGCTGCTGCTCTACTGCTACTACTTGCTAGCACCATTTCTACAACGAGGACTACTGCTGCCACTAACTACCACTAATACCACCACTCCTACTACCGCTGCTACTGCTACTAATGCTACTTTTGCTCTTCTACCGCCACTACTGCTTTATAATATGGTAACATTTTAACTACTTCCGCTACAGGGGTCTCCACATTTTCCTGTGCAGCACGTTACAGCACCTTCTCTCCCCTCCCCTTCCCTCCCCTCCCCCTCCCCCTTCCCTCCCCTCCCCCTTCCCTCCCCTCCCCCTTCCCTCCCCTTCCCTTCCTTCCCTTCCCTTCCTTCCCCGCTTCCTGCCCGCTTCCTTCCCCCCTTCCTTCCCCCCTTCCTTCCCTCCCTCCCTCCCTTCCCTCCCTCCCTCCCAGTGGCCCCAAACCACTTCCCCCCCTTTTCTCCAACGGACACTTGGAAGTATCCCACCTCAAGTGGGTACGGTGATTGTGTAGTGTCGCTCGGAAAGCTGGATATACGTATGCATATAATAGGCATCCAACTAGACTTGCTATTTTGCTTGTGGGCACAAGGGAAATAGCGATTTGCGTGGGTACTCGTGTTTATCAGTTGGGTGTGGGGATTCTTCAGTAAACATCCTTTCACCGAGAGGGACGCCCCCGTGGGCTTGACAGAAATGGGCATCCACATGTGATGCTTCAAGCCACGGAGCGGGTCCCATAGATAGCCCTCGGTCCAGCAAATGGGTTCCCTTGCACTTGAACCGACCAGGCCCAAGAATCCAACCAACCTCCCTCAGCTTTCAAGCCTGAAGCCTTGCTTTCGGATTCCCCTTTTTCGGATTGGATGGGAAACAAACGCGACCAATCTGGAACTCAGAAGCTAAAGGAGTTGTGTTCCTTTTCTGGAGCTCTCGGAAACGCGAAACGGATCCATGACCAAGCTGAAAGAGGTGTCCGGCTCAGGCTGGGTCTTTGACCTGGGCGTCGCGGGTCAATGGTGCCTTGGGCATTCGTCGACCTTTTGACTGGGTTCCTTAAAGGATACATGGACAAGGCCATTTGTTGTATCTTTTTTTCGGGGGGACCCGCAAAAGGGTCGTTTTCCTTTTGGTTTCCTTTTAATTAAACCCACCTAAAGGGGACCCACACAAAATGAGACACGCATCTACTTTAGAGAAAATCAATGTATTCTCTTCAGCTGGTTAAAATGCGAGTCCTTCTTCTTCTCGCCCAAAACGCGCGCAATGACATGTCCCATGCCATGGGATGTTGGCGGTTCCCTTTCGCAGAGGGCCTTAGGCAGAGACCCAGGGTTTGAAGTTTGGTGCCAGGTTAAGATGGGACTCTCCAGCCCTTTTTGGGTTCGTGAATTTGGACGGGGGAGAGGGTGGGGGGGGCGATGGTCAATCTTGTGCGGCAGTGGGGTAGCTGTCTTTCAGGGAGTTGGCAACGTGAGGCTATAAGACCAGCATGGCCAATGTTGTCACAGAAAGGGAGGTGTCGTCCGCCATGGGCAATTTGAGGTTCTGGCACCTCCACCCCCCAGTTTATCACCAGATCAAACGACTCCACCCCCCTTTTTATCACCAGATCAAGCGGGTTTTTTTACAGCCGCAATGTTTCCTGTATGTGTAGAGATCAGCTGAGCTAGCCCGAGTACGTCATGAAGGCGTGTTCCTTTGTCATAGCCCTTCCCACCAAGAAATGGAGCATACGCCTGTTTTTGAGATCAAGTGTTTTTTTTGCCGTTTCTTTTCGTTAGTAATTCACTCCTTGTATTTTTTCCGGGTCTATTTTGAGTCATCACCAGAAGGTTCATCTTGTATGTTTGGGTCCTCGGGGCCACTGGGCGCCAGCAAAGCCCAGGGAACCCCCATGGTCAAGTGTTGGTTGGGTGCTTGCCCGACTTCAAGCGGCTTTTGGCCGTCCTTTTCAGACAGGTGGTCACTGGGAAATTGTTTGGCGAATTTTTCAGGTGCACCAGGGTCAGGCTCCATTTTCTCAGACCAAAGGTCGCTTCCATGAGAATCACGGTCTTTCACACATTGATTGAGGCGTGTCAACTCGGGGCCTGATGTGAGGTACGGCAAGTACATTGCAGAGAAGGTCTATGAGGAAGATGGCGATTCCGAGTCAAACCCCATGAGTGGCATCGGCGCCCTGGCAGCAAGACCAGACCGGTTCGTGCGGCCTCACATAGTCCTTGGGTTAGCCTAGGCTCATCCTTGGATAGCTCTCCGTCATGTCCGTCACAAAGCTGGAACATCACCCTTTGCTGGGTTTTCAAGTGGTCCACGACTTGAATGCTATCTAGATTTGAAAGAAGCTCAAGCCTGTGTGCCTGAGCTTGTGTAGTTGACCCTTTCAAGTTTCCGTCTAGCACACATTACACACATTCTTTCAACATAAATCTGCACTACTTGTAGCGAGCTCATCGGGCCGGGGGCAGAGGCTAAATTTGCGAGCCGGTACATCCACGAAGGTTCCTTTCTTGCAAGGTCTTTCATTCAGGTCAGGGGAGTGAATCATTTGTTGTACTCAGTGCAGGCGTGTTTGGAACGGATCAAGCCCTATGAATCTTGGGCACTTACCAGGACCTGCCTGCAGGATGTTGTCGGCGTGATCTGCTGGACGGAGCTGCCTTCAGGTCTAAGAAGCCAAAGTTTCCACCACCCGGGTCCCAACTTGCCTGCGTTTTGGTTGCCTTACTGGGATTCTGGACATGGGAAAAAGCAGGCAGTTGTTTGGGGGTGCCAGTAGGTTAATGACTTTAATTGGGATACTTGGGACTCTTTGGACATCAACATTCGGTCCACCACCCAGCTTGGATTTGGATTTGAAGCCCTTCTTGTAGAGGGTAAATGGGAAACCACACCTCTGGCCGACCATTCAGCTCCTTTAGACAAAACCCATTCAAATGCGTTTTCGTTGAAACATGCCCACACGAGCTGTGGATGGTTCATAGGCTCCCTGACAAGTTGACGAGCTTAGGTGACGCTGTCGGCAACATCTTCCGCTGAGCTCTCGCGGACAAAAAGCCGACAGCGTGCGGAACTTTGGGGTTCAGATGAAAGGGTCACCCAGGTGGGACAACCGCAGACACCCGGCAGTGCCGTTTGTTTTTCTTTTTGGGATTGTGTTTTCTTTAAAACCAAGTATCAACAAAAAGGTGGCCATTGTGTCGTCCCAGTGGTTGCTGCTCAAAAAGCAACCCTCTAGAAGTTCATGGCCCTTTTGGACAGGGGTGTGTCAGCAAGCCTGTTTGGGCGGTTATTTATCCGAGGGCCATGTGAAAGGGGTATGGACCATGCACCCGCGGATGCCGCGTGCCACGTTTAGGTGAACTTGTTTGTAAATCCATTGGCATGGACTATTTGAGGGCAGGGAGGGATAGATCCTGTGATCTCAGAGTTCAGCCGCCAAGCTTGCCCCTCAAATACCAGAAAGATGACCACCCTGGCCCCAAGGAATGCAGTTGTCCTCAGTTTTGTTGAATGTGAGGTAGAGGCATTCCTGGTTGCATCCATGAGCCTCTACCTCAGATCCTGCCCGAAACCAACAGTATGTCAAAGTCCGGGTCCTAAAATTGCAAATCCATATCAAAAGAGATGCCCGTGGGTCCAAATCCCGTACCCCCATTGAACAGCCCAATCCCCACTAAAATAACATAAAATGGGTGGTGCACCCTGAAATGGTACCATTCGTCTTGACCCACGGCCAGAAAATTCTTAGTCACAGTCACGGCAACCCGAAAGGTGGATGTTCAAACTTAAAAAGCAAGGTGCCCCTTGGCTGGCGAGCGAATTGGTGGTTCTCCGCACCCGCGAAAAGTGGAAGTGGCTGAGGCCCCCTGCACAAACCTCGGTGATGGTTTGACAAGGAGCAACGTACTCGTACATATGCGTGTATATGTAAATATGTATATATATATGTATATGCGCAGTCAATGATTTATTCATGCATTTGTTTATTTGTTTAAGCATTTGTTTCAGGGTACGATTTTTTGGTTGTTTGAAAGGGAAGCCCGACGAAAACCAACGTTTTCTGGGGTCGCGTACTTTGAGACACACCCATGTTTCAAAACGTTGATACCCCATGCGTTTGTCATTTTTAGCTGCAAAATTGTACCCTTAAGGTCGTACCCCGAAAATTAGGGTTGCTTGAAGAAGTTAGTTTCGCAGAAGAGCTAAATGGGTCGCAATGTATTCAATTTTTGCCGGTCCTTCCTACCACCAGGGGCAGGGCTAGTTTTTTTGTTAATTATTTTCCCGCATGACGAATAACTCGCCCGAGGATGCATTATGTGGGCTACGCCGAGATGGCGGCTGCGGTGTCCAACGCCGGCGGTTTGGGGACCGACTTTACCGGTGGCCCCTGACTTCCCGCAAAAAATATATCAGCTTCTATTGCTCAAGAATTGTTATTTATCTTGTTGGTCAAAGGGAATCTATGACTATTGGAGGGAATCATCCGTGTTAATTGGCGGGAATGCAGCTTCCATGTGCGTATAAGCATGTTTTGCTGAATGTACCCTCCCAACAGGTCACATGGAGCCTGACAGGGGGTCTCCTGAAAAGGAGTAATTGCCTTACAGGACCCCGAAAAGTCAGCTTCCACGTTCATTGGTGGGAGGGTAGCTTCCATTTGCTCAAGACTATTCTGCCAAATTGATCTTGTTGGCTTTAAGGGCAATCTATCACTATTGGACTCTTGCTCATATATATATATATATATATATTTCCAGGTGGCTTAAGCAAATGGAGGACTAGTTCAAGACTCTATGGGTGTCGGGGTTGACCCCCGCGTTCAAGCAGAACCTGGTGGTTGTTCCTCCGGATTTGCAACATGAAATGGCCACACCAGACGAAAGGCGTGAACAAACACCTGTGTGGAGTGCGGCTCGCCGTTTGGCGTCTTGCTCATAAAGCGCGCATATTGTGCCGAATGCTTCCTGAAATGGGCCGAATCCTCCGTGAGCACTGCATACCCTCGGTATACATACGGGGCGTGTTTGTGAGGGTGGACCCCCAAATGGATCCACAAAAAGGGGCTTCCTTCAAAAAGACACAGCCCAACACAAAAGGCCAGATGCAGAGCATTGGGTGAGGTCCTTATTCCCAAGGCTCGATGTGGCAATCTCGGGCTTGGTTTCCCGCTGCATGAAAACTGCCCTATTAGCGGTGATCAACCCTCTGAATGGATAGGCTTTTCGACAAGGTGTGCGACAGCCTTTGCGACCATGTGGATTAGGGCAAGCGTGGCCATGACTCACATGAGGGAGCCATGTTTTGTCCATGGCACAAATGTTTCAAACATGTTTGGGAACCAGCCCCGCTCTGTGTTGGTGCTGCTTGGGAAAAGACGAGTTTTACCCATAGGCAATTCTTATGAAATGGCCATGGGGGAAAGGACCAACTTCTTAGTCACAAATAAGAATGACCGCTGATTACTTGAACGGCAACCAGTGGATGTGGCATTTCCTTCAGCTTGTCACAGCTGAGGGGTGGTGCTCGGACATTACATTACATTGCAGAACATTACATTACATTACATTACATTACATTACATTGCATTCAGCTTCAGCAACTGATGCATCCGAATCGAACATTTTGGTTCTTAGGCGGAATGGGCAAAGCCATATTGGATGTCGCTCTAATCGGGGGTCCGACATCACATCATTAAAGCATGGGTTTATGCCAAAAAGCCTGGAGCGCGTTAAAAGATGACGGAGATGTGCCAAATTGGTTAATGGTGTTCTCGTGCCAGTCTGGCCGTCCTTAGAAGCAACCTGGTTCCCCTGAGAACAAGGGAATCCTTGATGGGAATCAAATGCGAGGGTGAACTTTCCGCTTTGCTGGTCGATTCTGGGCTCTAAATATGGGTTTCCCAAGCTCTCGCAAAGAAGCCGATCGGAAGCTGCGAGTAGATTGGGCTGCCCTGTCTCGTTTGCGCAATCGTCAGCGAAGAGTACCTTGATTTCATGTGGCACCACAGGTGCTACTGTGGACGGACGAAGTCTTGCACCAGTTAGGACTGGTGGTTTAGCCCAGTGTTAAATTCGGGTTTCCATCAGTTTGTAGGATGGACAAACTCCCAGAGTTCCAGGACTTTTGCTTTTATGACTTTTTGGGAAGAGCATTTTGTGGCATAACAAGTTTGGGATTTTTGTTGGGCCATCCAGTCAAGAAGTGAGTTTGGGTTTGGACCTCTTTAGCGGCAAACCACCAGTTTTACTTTTCTTGCTGGTTGTCAGCAGGGAATGAGCTATGAACCATCTCCTTGAGTTTCCTTTAAAGGGATCTATTGGTTCATTCCCAAATATCCGTAATAATTCCCGATATTGACAACCTGCATAATGTTAACCCCGGATTAATAAACCCCTGGTTGATTACTCGGGGGGTGCCCCCTGGGACGCGTTGATTAATCCTGGGTCAACATTATTTGTTTTTGGGCCGTCCACATGGGAAGTGATTGGCTAGGTCCCCCAGTAGTGCCCTTTCTCACTCTTTTTTTGGGGGAGGGTTCCCCTAAAATAGACCACCGAAAAAAGAATCGGTACCCTTATTCTAAACGTTCCCCACTAATATAGACCACAGAAAAAAAGGGGGAAAACAAAACGGTACCCTTATTTTAACGAATCATTGGAGGACCTAGCTGAAAAAATGCGCTCGAAATCCGAAGCCGTTAGGATCATCACGGCGCTGACCGTAGCGCAGCCCCCCCGGGGCAAGGAAGCCCTGCGCGACGAGATCAGGCGGGCGCCCCTCGAAATCGAACCCATCTCTTTCCATTGGGGATTTGTTCTTTGGAGTAGTTAGGAATGGTAAACCACCAGAAAGGTGTCCAATTCTTGGTGGCTCCCAGTTATCCCCTTAGCTTTTTAGCCTTTTAGGGTTTAGTGGCTTGACTGCTCTTGGGGTGGATCTTTAGGCTTTAACCTTTTTGGGGTTTTCCATTCAGCCCACAAAGAGTTTTGGACTTTTTGCAGGGTCAACAGCAACCAAGTTTGTTGGTGGTGTGGAGTAGTGGTGGAATTTCAAAAGAGATCCTTTAGCTTTTTGGTTGAAATCAAGTGAGTCGGAAAAAAACCCGTTGTATGTGTCCCTGTCAGGCATGATCCCAGGTCTTTTGGACCTATCAAATTAGCTGCACCGCCGCTTGTAATTTGAATGGCAGGAGTGTGTTGCAGGAGCGGCCGCGCAAGTCAAACATGGGGCCGCGCAAGTAAAGCGCAAGTGAAGCGCAAGTGACGCAGTGATGATTCATCATCATCATCATCATCATCCGCATGGTCGAAAGAATCCGGAAGATTGCTAAATTTTCGCGCAAGTCGCGCGCAAGTCGCGCGCAAGTCGCGCGCAAGTCGTAGATGCCTTGGATCAGGAGTGGCCCATTTCTGTAGTTTGCATTTTCTTTGTTTCTGCAGATCCCAGCAATGAGTTGCAGCAGCAGCAGCAGCAGCAGCAGCCAGCAGCAGCAGCCGCAGCAGCAGCAGCCAGCAGCAGCAGCAGCAGCAGCAGCAGCCAGCAGCAGCCAGCAGCCAGCAGCAGCAGCAGCAGCAGCAGCAGCAGCAGCAGCAGCCAGCAGCAGCAGCCGCAGCAGCAGCAGCCGCAGCAGCAGCCAGCAGCAGCCAGCAGCAGCAGCAGCAGCAGCAGCCAGCAGCAGCCAGCAGCAGCAGCAGCAGCCAGCAGCAGCAGCCAGCAACAATTTGCAGCGGTGTACACACCTGAGACCTCATACACTTAAACTTAAGGGGCATGTTTTTGGGGGACCTCACTCTTATGAATACCGCCGCTTGGATTTGCAATGAAAACATCCTGGGATAAGAGTATTAATACGGTTTTTTTTTTCCAGCTCAAGTTGGGTTTTCCACTAAACTCAGAAAATGTTATGAGCTTTTTGCAGAGGAGTCAACAGCAACCAAGCATAAACCCCACCAAGCTATTGGGATGGATCTTTACAACTGGCCGTGGCTCAAAAAACCGGTACCAAAATGGAACCTGTTCAGTGGAAACATGGACCAAACCCCGCGTAACCCCGAAAAAGAGGTGCCGCTTTATTCGTGTGGCCACTGGGCTCCTTGACCCCTGACTCACTTGCACGGTTAAATCGACCTGTGGGCCTTTGGGTTTTCAGTGGCCTTTGTGAGGGGTGCCCCCCTTCGCCTTATGACCAAAGCACAGACGCAGGATATGAATCAGGTTCCCTCAGTTTCATTTAGCCCAATATCTACCCTTCCGGTCTGGTCTGGTCGGTGAGGAATCCACGGCTTATTCGAGTAGGTTCCAAGACGGAACTGTTTAGCGGCACTCTCTAACTCCATGTTTGCCTGGCGGGTTCCCATAGCAAGCTTAAATCAAGGTTTCAACAAGTGGGTGTAGAGCCATTTAGATATCCCGTGCTCAAGTGTTCAGTGTCCGGCCAGTTGCGTCAGAATGAACACATGGCGTTGACAAAGGACAACTTTACCTGTATTAAAACCCGAAACTTGCACTCCTGATTCTGGAGCGCTTTTCTGTTGTCAATTGGTTAGCCACACAACATCTTTGCAACCTTTTCGCCAAGCTCGACTCAGTCCCTCAAACAAAAACATGCCGCGTTTTTCGAGTTGCAGTGGTGTCTTTTCGCACAATGAGAGGGCGGCTTGCGAGGAAGTGCCGACAACTGACCGACAAGTCAGGGTGCCTCAGGATCTCAGTCTAGGAGCCTAGGAGGTCTTTGTAGGAGCATGGTCCAGGACCCCATGTGAGGTTCCATGTGGATGGGGTTGGCTCTGGACTTGTGAAGATTGTCTGGGCCTCGGTGATTTAGCTCCGGTCATGTATTGAGGCATGGCTACTTGCGGCTTGTTTTTTTTTCCCCTTTCTGGTGACAGCAGATGGGCAGCCAATAAAAAGCAGTGAACAGTGAACTCTATGAACCCAGCAGTCAAATTGAACCGGTCATGATCCAACTAGCTTGGGTCCTGGGTTGGCCAAGATCAAAGTTGTTGGGGTTGCACCAGCGGAGAGCATTCGGACCAGTGAAGCCTTTTGTTTTCTTGGATTCAGTTGCCGCCATAAAGAAGCATGGGCCATGGGGCTTAGCTGCAACCGCCTTCGTTTATCCAAAGGGGTTTATCATCTAAATTGGGTCGGTTGGACCCTAGGATGGTTTTTGGAGGAGCCCGGTTACGTCCAGGTCAGCGGTCCTCTCTGTAAGTATCGAAAAGCTTGCAGCGGAGTCGTCAAACTCGAGGGCAGACGCCGCTGGAATCTGGGTCCCCAGCTGCTTGCTTTTGACACCAGACTGAAATCGCTCTCTTTGGCATCCTGGGATGCTGACAGGTGGGTTTTGGAAGGCCACTAGAACTCTCATTTTTTTAAAGACAAGACGCCTGTCCAAATCGACATGCCTGCTGGGCAGGTATGTCTTGCACAGCCACAGCTTGGCATCTCTATTCAGATACCTTGAAATCGGCTAAGCAGGTTTTGTTTTTGCATAAAGGCGGTGGTTTTCTGCATCTCGGCTTTTTTGCTACTTGTCGTCGTTCTGGATGTAGCATGCGTCCTTGCTGCAAAGCGTGATGGAACTTGGCGGTCATGGTTTTAGTTTGCGGTGATTTGTTGGCGCTTCGGTGTTTGTGGTGCACGTCGGCTTTTACCTTGAACATGTCTGTGTGTTTTTTGCAGTGGCGGACATGTCCGTCGCCAAGCATTTCATCATTTGTTTGGGCAAGAAGATCACATGTTGAAGGTTCAACCCCGTGTTGATAAGAATCAAGCACTAGGCCCGGGGGGGGGACTTGTGTATGACGAGTTTTGCTATGCATTCAGTTGTCACTGGTCATCTTTTGATTGGGCCAGTGTTTGGTCACGCTCCCAATGAGCAAGGTGCAACACGCTCGTGCCAGTGTGTTGCGTAAGTGCCGTTCGCGCCTGATCAAGTGAAGATCAGGCGTGTTGCACTATACATGGGTCTGAACTGTTGGGCACCGTTTTAAACATCATTTGCACAGGTATCTGCGTCCGCCCCTGTTTGAAAAACTGCAGGTAGAAATCATGGCGATGTGTCTCGAACGGATCCCTTTGTTCGAGCGAAAGGCAACGCTCCACTGCACACGCCGGTCACTTGTGCCGGATCCATCGAGGCCGTTTGGTGTCAACATCACGCAGCGAGCTCAGAACTTCGGCGCGGAGGGACGGACCTAAGGCGGCCCAAGGGTCGCCTTCATGTTCCGAGCTCAGGGTCATAAGCACATACCTACTTGTGAAGGTTTCCTGGGCAAATCACTTAGGGAGGTGCCGCAGGTGCCCTAAAGAAAGGTCATATACACATTTGGCTCCAGGGAGGCTGCGCAGCTTTCTTTTCTTTTCGGCGAGGCTGCTGCCGGTGGGAGTGCCTCCCGACTTTGACGGCATTGTCCAGGTGCGAAAATAATGGGCGTAACGGGCAGAGGCTGCGCCGCTTTTGTCGAGCCCAGCGCAAACCTGGGTCTGCTTTTTTGGAGGGACGTTTGTTGTTTGCGGTTTTTTAGGACACCATGTACCCAAAAAAACACATCCAGCCTTTGGCAGGTTGGTTGCTGTTCGGATTTCCGCCAGAAAAAAGAGACCCAGGTTGTATCCCAACAGCTGCCTGAAAGCTGCCCCAAACCACCCCAGAGTCTATTTGGGCCTATCGACCCCAAAGCTTCAAGCTGAATCTCCACATCTCTCAGCCCTTGTTTTTTTTCTTCGGGAAGGCTACAGGTTCCAATCAATGAAAGGGAAGGGATGCCAAGCAGGTGCCCTACTCATTTCTTTGCATCCCGGAACGTCAGCGGCCGATTCACCCACTTCGGCGACAAGCTCGCCGGGTGTGCCGCCAACGGTATTCAGTATGTCCACGAGCTGTGGCTCGGCCATCGAGGCGACGGCAATGTGTGTCGGAATCTGCTCTGTCTTGCTGGTGCGAAGTAGGGAAAGAGAAACGGAGAATGGGATGACCACGAAAAAAACCATCCCAATTTCCTTTAAGAGAACCCCTGGGTTCATTCCCTCATTGCACACTCGCACCAGCAAGCTGTGCTCCAGGACGAGTATGACCTAAGACGCCTCGTCAAGAGAGTCGAGACTGGCCAGGTTTGCTTGTTCGCCAAAATGGTACCTGAAGAGTGCAGAAGAGCGGTGTCACTTGATTCGTTGAGTTACTTTGCTCTTTTTGGGTTCAATCCCAACCCAGTTCATCGGCTGGGTGGAAGCTGTTTAGGGAACAGAAGCCCAAACCTGCTTTGGAGGGGGGGGGGCAAAACAGGTCAACAACCCAAAGAAGCGCTTCCATGAGTTGTTGCTTTGGAATTATTTGGAGTTCTTGATGTTTGTTTCGTTCCAACCAGCGAATATGGGAAGCAAAGACCGCGCAATTGGCCCATAACGGCTACTACAGAGCATTATTACTATCATTATACATTTATCGTTCGGATGGCTTTGATGGATTTGAATTTCAACTCCTGGTGTGATTAATTGATTCAATTATGGGCGAACACCTCCCCCATCAATTGTGGGGTCACCAGTTGTTATCTTACAGTTGTGCCCTTTGCTCAAACGATGGTAGAGGAAACCACGGGTCCTATTGATCAAGATAGAGTCAATTATGGGCACCCATTTGCCAATGCGTCTCATTATGTTCCACTATTCTTCTGCAGAGTCAGCCACTGAGGGTGTGCTTTCCAGTTCACCTATCACGGGTGGAACTTAGGTAAAGAAAAGGGACTGGCAGAAGTGGCTCGAGGTGCTCATTGAAGAGAAGGTCAAAGTGGTGGAGACCGCCGGGAGGAATCCCGACAAAGTCATCAAGAAGTGCAAGGACCGTGTTGAATCTTGAGGCACTCCGAGGAACCGCAAGGGTAGAGAGCATAGGTGTCCTTTTGATCTCTTAGTTTTCTTAGCAAGCAATAGACGGGTTCTTCTGATGGGTTTGAACAATTTAACAAAGAAATCCATCTCTTTTTTTTGCCAACAAGTCACCGGCCACAACGTTAGCTCGAGTTTGTCCGTGTGGTTTCTTTGCGAGGCTCCGATCTCGATTGGTTTTTTGGGGGGTGTGCCTGGTTCGGATTTCTCTCCCTGGTGCGATAGGGGCGGAGACCGGATGCTGGGAATGAACCGTTTGCGGATTCCCGTGAAGGAAACCATGGCGAATGGTTTACAGGGGGTCATTCCCTCATTCACTATTAAGACTATCCAACCAGCAAGTTCTTTCCACCCATGACTCGGTGACTCGAAGTCGGGAAGAGTTTAACCACAAACCGAACCAGTTCGGTTTCTCTGGTGTCCTTTTAGCCGAACTTGTTCTAAGCCTGTAGTAGCTCAAGGGCCCCCACTCAGCGCAAGAAGCGTTTTTGTAGGTTGCAGACACAGTCTGCCCAATTAGAAGGAAACGGTTTGGATGCTCATGTAGAGGTTTTCTCTTGAGTTCAACTTTCTGTTTTGTATGTTTGAATTTGTTTCAGCACTCTTGTGGTACTGGTACGCTTGCTTTTTGGGATACACTATTTACACTCCTTGGGCTCCTTTTGCTGCCCACTCTTTTCGGATGCCCTCCTCTCCACTAACGTGAAACCCACCAGCGGGGGTGTTTTTGAAAGAAGATAGTCAAAACCAGGACCCCGAAACATCAGGTTCCATGGTGGAGGGCTTTCCCAGCCCTCTACAAGCACCAGGGCCTCAAATCCAAACCACCAATCCAACGAAGGACAACCTGAAAGGGGGTACAGTCTCTCTCTTTGTTTTTTGCGCGCGCGCGCGCAAAGCCACCGCACGAAAACGGCAACAAGACAGCAGCACGCGACAGGGGTACAGGCCTGCCAAGAAAGGAAAAAGGAGCATAAGCACACCACCAAGCCCCATGGGTCACACGATGGTCACACGATGTCACGCGTGACGCAGGAGGCCGGGATGTTCGTGATCCACAAGTGTGTGGCGGTGAGGCATGCGATTACCGCCCAGAGGATGGGCTGCGGACCTCAGATGCACCGATGGACGCCCGGCGAGTCGAGCGAGTCCTCCAAAAGGTGGAACCCATGTTGCCTATGACTGAAGCTCCAAGGGGAACCGCCCCCCCCGTTTTATTTGTTTGTTAAACAAAAAAGAAAACGGTGGGTTGTCCTTGTTGCTTTTTGAAACCACTTCAAAGAATGTTGCAAACAAAAGAAAGAAACGAGTGCCAGACCCAAAGGTTCGGGTTGTGCGGCTTCACGGCCCCAGACGAACCGAGGTGCGGACATGATCTCCATGGATGGCTTTGACTGCGGAGGTCATCCAGGCGAACGGATGTCTTGCGACAACTCACTTGGCTTTAGGCGAGGGAAGGAAGCCCACCCCGGTTGCCCAAAGCAAATCGACCTGTTTGACAGTTAAGCTTCCCCCCTTTTGGGCCATTTTTGTCACAGCCCTAGAAGGTGCACTTTCTTTTTTTGTGAGTCTTTTGGACAACTGAGTTAGAAGAGAGGAGAAAGACAACTTTGAAATGTGGTTGACGGATGTTGACGGGTTTTAGGTCCCAGTTGTTTGCCCCCCCCAATTTTGTTTGGTGCCCTTGCCCGAGAGTCAAAGGCTTTCCATGGTTTTCAACTTCGGTTGGGGGGGGCTCAAATCCAGTACCTGCAAGAATGGTGCCTAGGTGCCTAAGGCGACCCACCAAGAAAGGTCTACCAAAAGGGATCTATGTCTCGGCATAAACAGGGTTATGTGCAGCTGGCGGGCTATTTAAACCTGAGCCGCACAGGTATATTGTGGTGTGTTGGTGGTTACTTTCTTAAAACAATTTCTTCTGGTTTTCAGTGGGGAGCTGGGAAGAACTCTTTTACGACCCCTGCGCAACGAAGACCCCAAAGAACTTGGACGAAACACACACAGAGTTAAAGTCTCAATGCATGCACCATCTCCACCTCCACCAGTCTCCACCCGTAACTAATGTATGGATCATGCTCCTTTTCCTTCGGGGGGCGGCTCCTTCCCCGCTACATATCTTTCCCTTGCGAGCCATGACATCTTTCCCACGGGACAAAAATTAGAACCCAGGGCCCAAAGAGGCGGCCGAGCGAGGCGGCCAGCGGTTTTTT
The DNA here is from genome assembly GCA_963377175.1 of Effrenium voratum. Classification (NCBI taxonomy): domain Eukaryota; class Dinophyceae; order Suessiales; family Symbiodiniaceae; genus Effrenium; species Effrenium voratum. The sequence continues at coordinate 277,459 of CAUJNA010003550.1, read as the reverse complement.
TTCGGGCGCCAGGCGAGGAGGACGTGGGGAACTGGGTGCTTTTGGCCCAGGCCTCCCAGGCGCTTGGGGCTTGGGGTGGGTGAGAGGTCAGGCTGTTGGATTTGGATCGAGCTTGCGATTTGGCTGTGGCTCAATAAAATGTACCCCAATGGCACCTAGGCAAATGGAGCTAAAGACTAAAACCCGCGTAGCCCTATCTCTTTAAGTTTGAGCCACACCCATGTGTGAGAACCAAGCACCCCGACCAATTCTCAGACTGCTTGTTTGTTGGCACCGCTTTTTCAGCAAGTCGGGGCGTAAACTGACTTTGCTTTCCCGCTGTTTTTTGAAGCTTTGAGTCCAGAAGCCTCTTTGAACGTAAGAGCCACGTCGAAACCGATCCGGACAACCCCGGCCCCAATAGAAAATGGTGCGGCCAGAGACTTGTTGATGCATCTGAATTGGTTTGGGTTCACCATGTTTTGACGCCGATCGGTTTTGATTTTATGATTGCAGGCAACAACTTAAGCCTTCCACAGCATGCAGCAGCGGCCGCCCGCGAATTGTTGTTACATTTGTGACTTGGCACGTTCACGGGGTTCCCCGCCCAAGAGCAAGCTCGTGGCTCTTGGCCACCCATTGGCCAAACGCAGGCCCTTTTTCGGGCGGGCCCATTTTTTGTCGGCCTGGCCGTGGTTAAGGAGTGCTTGGTTGTCGGGGACCCCCCAAGACACACCCAGACAGGGCCGAAGTTTTGACTCCATTTGAGGGACCCGGGCTGAGACGTGTCAGCCGGCCAGGAGTTGAAGATCCCCTTCGTGGCCAGTGGAGGCGGTCGGGAGTAACTCTGAAGCTAGGGGTAAGGAGTGAGATGATAGCATGCTCTCATGGTGACCTCCCCCCCAACAAAAAAGAAAGAAACATAAATAAACAACAAACAAGCACAAAACAACAACAACAACAAAAGAAAAACAAAAAACAAGCAAACAAAATCACGTACCCCGCCCCTGAACAATGATGGATCTGATGGTCCCCCAAAATGGGTGTTTCTTTCAGGTTCCATGAGAATCAGAGTAGGGGGGGAGCCCCGGGACAACACTCAAGCAATCAGCAGAACCACATCTCTTTGATCCATCTCAGAAACAACTTGCTCATTTGCCCTGCGCCACATGCCCGCTGATGTTGCTAGGTGTTACTACCTCACTGCTCTTTGCGTGTTTTGGGTGTTCGCGGTATTGCTTGGTAGACAAAAGCAAAGTGCGTTGCTGAAGCGGGGTTGGCACGCTAGGGGCAACTGATGAGTGGCCAAGTGAGTTGCGAATTTTGACCCAGGGCACACATGTCCAAGTCCGTTGAGCAAGTAAGAATATATGGTTGTTTTTTGGTATTTGCTTTGAAGCTTTCATGGTTATTATCCAACATGAAGGGTGTTGTTAGTTCTTGCGACGCGATTTGCACATTGCTTTGCTTCCAATTCGGTTTGACGTCCCAACCATCCATTTTCCCACCGGTGCCAGGACAATTCGACCTTTGAATCATCCCTTTTTGAAAAGCAACATATTCATCCAATCTTCGAAGCCAGCAGACAACACTAGTAGGAACACTTTGAGCCAGCAAATTCCAGGAAAGTGTCGGAAAACACATCCCGTTCTTCAAGCAATAGTTGAAGTTTGCCATAAAGCCATCCAGTTCGAAGAACGCACCAACACTAAGCACACGCGCGGACAATTAAACTATTGCAAAAACTCTAAATCATGCCGTTGAAACCCATGTTGTTCAATCCATTCCGCGGAAGTGAGACTGACGTGGAGCCCCTAAGGCTTCGCGTGGTTTATACATTCAGCCCCAGGGATGGTCTTGGGGGTAGTTGAAACCACCTTTTTTTTACAAATGCAAGGGGCATCACTTCACTGTGGATGTCTTTGTTTTTATTATTTAAGTTGTTTGTTTCTTTTGTTTCTTTCCTCTTTGAGCAGGGGCCTGCAAAAATAGGTTTGTCCACTGAGCTAGCCTGGGTTTGAACCATGTCCATGACGCCCGCCAGGCACGGCCACAGGGGTGCAGCTGGCGGCAGCACTGGCCATGGGCGGCTCGCCACATTTCTTTTTGTTTAGGGAGGAAGCCATTGTTTTGTTTGGAATTTAGAGTTCTCATCACGGCAGAGTAGTAGTTAAGCGCGGATGTTGTATTTTTGTTTCAAGAGAAGAACAACAGAAAGGGTAAGTAAGGTGTTTTGCCCAACCCGTTGCCCCGGCTTTTATTAAACGAACAAAAACAAGGTTTTGCCCAACCCTGTATCTGTTATTTTTTACTGAACAACCCAAGCAAGATAAAGGGTCGGGAGCAAACGGCATACAATTTTACATTTTGCCTGTCAGAGGGCAGAACTCGTCCCTGGGGTCTCCGAGAATTGTTGTATTAAAACTCTGACCCATGGAAGTGGTATACTAGCAAAAGGTAACTGGTATACAGCATATGCGCACATTATGGGGGAAAATCAGACCATTTTGGCACAACAATTCGGCATAATCATGCCATGTACGTGTTTACCATAAGCCAAGAATTGGCCATAAAACCATGCGCATTTCAGTGCCCAGTGTTTCTCAGATGCTTCACATGTGTTTCTAGCAAACACATGAGAAGCATGTGAGGAGCACAGAGCCATTATCCGCAGACTCATGCACATCCAGTATCATCGCTACACACATGAGGGTTGGTAAGTTGCCTGCATAGCTTCCACACATGTGCGTTGATTAAGTGCTTGATATGGTTACAATACAGTGAGCATTGGGTGAGTAGGCACTATGGTTGCGACACGCATGTGGTGCATTGTTTGCCCTCATTGGTTACATGTGTGCTTCTTCTGTGTGTGCATGTTCATATTACTGAGAAGATTGACATGTGCTTCTGACATGAAACTCCTGTGCTGAAGAGCTGAGCACAGGAGTTGCATGTCCAAAGCACATGTTACATGCCAACATGGAACATGCCCTGGCGCAAGCAGCAGCTGCAGCGGCTTGCCCTGCAGCATGAGGAGGTCTGCCTGGCGCATTTGCGAGTACAGCTGCATGGTTCAGAGCGCATGGCTTCTTATAATTATTAGACACCTCCAAAGGTTGTGCCAGGAAGGGCCACAGTTTTGCTATTTAAGCTTTGATGACACATTGGGGGAGTAGCAGGGCCACATGGAAAGGCATGGCATTGAAAGGGGGCCAATGCCACGCCAGGCAAGGCAGAGCTACTGCCTGCGCAGTGCTGAACTCAGAGAAACATCAACTGTGAGTTTGCTTGTTGGTGCAGTGGTCCAGTAAGCCACTGGAAAACTTTACCACTGGACCACTGGACCATCTTGCTACCCAGTAGGCACTGTTGCATAACCCTAGGAGTCGTGACCCTTACAGGATCTGCCAGAACAGGAAAACCAAGGGGAAGCCAACACCAACCTCCTCTTTTTAGGGAGGGGGCACTGTGATTTGCTAGCAGATCACATGGCGTGGGTCAAAACCCAGAGCACCACTTTTATTGGGCAGCACCCCTTTGCTTGGTCCACTTTGAGAGAGCTTGCGGGGAGTCAGAGGGGTATGAGGATCATTGGACCCTCCATTAGGGTGTTGGGGGTGTCTGAATCCATCATTCTTGTCCCAAACCTCATTTACTGACCCCAACTCCTGGCACTTTGTGAAGGCCCTTATATTTTGGGTCTCGGGCTCCTAGTAGGTATCCAATATGTTCTTTTGGTTTTCATATTGGGTGGCATGCCCTTGGACACCTGCCCTTACCATGGCTGAAGTTTGCTTCAAGTATCACGTGGGAGGAGAAAACAGGGCGCTCTGCACTGGGCTGAAAGTGGCAATATATGTAAACCACAGGGTCAAGTAAACCAGCTTCAACAATTTCCTCAGACTCAGCAAGCTCATGGAGCATCCTGGGCCAGCGTTGGCTGCTCATGGGTAGTGGTGCCCCCCTTCCCCCGGCCCAGGCCTCTGCATGGACTATGGCAAGCTGACCAAACCTCAGAGTGCATGCACACACAAGATGAGTCTTGGTCACAGTGAGGGTGTGTTTCTGTAGCCAGCATGGACCCTACCTGTAAGGAAACACTTCTTTGCTTAATTAATGAGTGGGGCGCACTTTCTGTGACGTAATCGTTTTGCAATAGCAGCGTGTCATAAAGAGTGTCCAGGCAATGAGAGGGCAGCAGCATGCCAGCATGACTGACAATTCAAACATGACGAAGCCCGGGCGGGCCTCCTCATGCTTGCATTGCGCAATCATGTTTGAGTGCATGGCTGACACTATATGACTCCTATGCACCACGGCTATGTGCTTGAGTCTGAGTGGTAGACTTGTTGAAAGCAAATAGCTTGTGGCATAATGCCAGTGTATGACAGACATGTCAGACACGTGTGAGAACGTGTGTATGAGAAATGTGTGAGAAAGTATGTAGCATATTTGATGACACATATGAGAGACGCATGAGACACATCTGAGAAACATATGATAGCAACTATGAGACGCGCGTGAGAAAATATGACAAACTGTGAGAAATATGAGAAATATGAGAAACTATGAGAAGTATGAGAACATATGATAAATCTGAGAAAATATGAGAAGCTATGAGAAATATGAGAAAATATGAGAAACTATGAGAAATATGAGAAACTATGAGAAACTATGGGATGTATGAGAAAATATGATACAATATGAGAAATATGAGAAACTATGATAAATATGATAAACTATGAGACATATGAACAATATGAGAAACTATGACAGACATATGAGAGACATGTCCGTGTGTTAGACACATACAAAAGTGCGGGGGACATGAGGTGCCTGTCAGAGCACGTTGCATAAGTGCGAGACATTATGAGGAGCAGTGCATGCATGAGATAAGCATGCATATCGTGTGGCTGCTTTATGCCCCCCTTTGGCTTGCGATATGTTCATCACGTACTTCTCACTTGACAGTGTCACTATTGAACACGGTGTTTGCGCTGCACTGCAAAGCTCATGAGGGGACCTGACAAGAGATGCAACTATGGGAAGTGTAGCATCTCACACTTGCATTTCTTCTCACTTTTCCCTTATATGGCAGCGGCCCTTCCCTGTGCGCATCGGTTCCGCTTTCCAAGGCATAGCTGAGGAGCACAGCGAGATGTTCTGAGAGGCTGGGGTGGGCAGCATGCAGGTCTAGTGCATGATAGCATGCGCACTTGAAGAGAGTTGAGGTGCAGCCTGCAACTAAATTGCCTGCTATTTGGCCCATGCTGCAGCAGCTCTTTTTTTCTGCAAGGCACTCATCAGCAAACAGCAGGCACTCAGCAGGCACAGCAGCTCAGCACATCTACCCCCCTCCCGACAGCCATGGTTGTTTGCCTTTTGCCGGGGAGAATCTCCTTGGAGTGCCTGGCGGAGTACCGAGAGCTGGCGCAGCGGGAGAACGTTGAGCCTCCCTGTGAGCCAGGACCCTGCCCTTGTCCTGCCCAAACTGCACCCAAGGCTTGGCTAGTGTGTGATTCTGTTACATACAGGGCGCGCTTTGTGCTTTGCAGTCTCCCCTGTGGGTTGCCCGAAGGACGCCTGCCGGTGAGGGTGACGCCTGACTTTATCCCGGTGCTGCTGAAGCCAGTACCAGCTGGGCGACTTCAAGCTGTCACCTGGCGACAGGGGCTGTTGACTTTTGAGCCAGCCCTCCTTGCCTGACACTCAAACCCTGTCCTATGGCTGAGGAAGAAGTCATCCACAGGCAGGTCCAGGAGTGGTTGGAGGAGAACCGGAGAGAGGTGATGGAGGCTTTTGAGCAAGAGAACAGTCCAATTGAGCCAGCCTCCGCCCCAGTGCTTCCAACCAAGGATCTAGTGGATCCAGTGGATCTAGCGGACACAGTCAGGGACTTCCATCCACAGGATCCAGCCACCCCAGATCCAACAGATTTAGTGGAAGTGGACCTAGTCAGTGACTGCGACGCAGAGGATCCAGTGGATCCAGAGCATCCAGCCGACCTAGTGGAGGATCCAGCCACCCCAGATCCAGTGGATCTAGTTGATCCAGGCAGTGATGATGATGATGATGATGCCACTTCAAGGGCAGCACCAAAGATAAGACCCCAGCCCAAGCCCATGCCAAAGCCACACAAAGTCAAGGCTGGGGGGTCCAGAAAATAAGCATATTGCTCTGCGGGGTGAGTGTGGCCGCCAAATCCCTGATGCGCAGGTCTATTCAGCTGGTCTAGCTCAGCTCTCAAACAAGAAGACCTATGCCATGTTTGATCTGGTGATCCCGCTGCATGCCTTCCACGATCCGGCGAGGGACACCAGGCACATGGGCACGAACCCCGTCATTCAGCTGAGGATTGCCCAGCATCCCAAGTTTGCTGTCATGCTGCCCCCTGGCTTCAGAGCTTGCTGGCGCGGGTTTCAGTCAGACGAACCTTTGTCAAACTTACTTGGCGCTAACTGAGGAGGGGGCTTTTTTGCTGGCTCCAGTGGCTCAAGGTGATCAAGACGCCACAGACCTTCAGCCTCTGCTTTGCCTGCAGTGCTGGTAGACACCGGAGCGTTGCTGCAGCAATCATTGTCCACTGGCTGCTGAAAAGCAGCTCAGTGCAATTTGCATGTTGGCTTGGCGCTTGGCACGTTTGCATAGATGTGTCAGCCTGAGGCCAGCTCTATGAGGTGGAGCTGCAGCACCTGGCAGAGCGGTCGTGGACTGGCTGCAAAGGCTGGTGCCGTGACTGCACCCAGCTTCCTGGCTTACAGTACAGCATGCACATTCTTCAAATACATTTCGCACATCACGCATCCTTGCCACCATCCTTGCGCACTAAGGCACTACCTCACACCTTCCCAAGATGTGAGACAGCTCGTCTCACAGACGTGGCAGGCGTGAAGGCTATGGGATCAAGTAGGATCCAGTGCTGCACTCCAGCCTTCTAGTGGCTAGAGTGGGTCTGGTGGTCTCAAGGGCCCATGGATGTGGCAGAGGGGGAAAAGTGCAATGCCCGGCTTCAGCCTGCTGATCATTCATGGCATGCACAATCCGTCGCACTGGTGCCTGCCAGGCAGCCCTCGCACTATGCTAGGGCCTCAGCCAGAGCATGTCATGCATCTCACACCTGCAGCATGCTTGCTTTGGCCACACTGACAAGCCCATCCAGTACTCAGTGCCCGCAAAGAGCAAGCCACATGTGCATCACGCATGATCGCTCTGACTCTGACAGCCGCCTGAGGACTGTTGGACCATCATTGGCCATGCCTGGGGCCAAGTGTGTGGCCCATAACTGGCCAATGAGGGTTCAGTGCAGCCCTTATAATTACAGCAATCAATGTCTTCTCGCCCAGCTGGTGTAGCAGCTAGTGTAGCAACTTGCATGTGCAGCCACATTGCCTTGCAGCCATTACAGGCACCCTGCGTGGCACTGCTTGGGTGTTTGCCTTTTGTTGGGGCCTTCATTTTCCTAAAGCTTGCTTACACTCACCCATTTGGACCTTGTGCACTCTGATGTTTGCACGCATTGATGCTTGCATGATCTCTGCATGAAAGGCACATATGGGATACATATGAGAAAAGTATGACAATCGTATGAGAAAATTCACATGCTAGAACTGAGAAGCTATAAGAAACCTGTGAGACACTTGTGAAGACACACATGTCTCAAGATTCCCAAGTGTTCTCATAGCTTTATGTGACCTGTACTTGAGAAAATATGATAAAGGTGTGAGCAAACATGATAACATACTAATATGCACACCATATGAGGAACATATGCAAACATATATGATCATACTTGTCTCATATGACACGCATGAACATTTTGAACATATGAGAAGCATGTGAGAAACATATGAGACAAGTATGAAGCACATATGCGACAAGTATATGAGACATCTGAGAAATGTAACTGCGTTTGAAATGGGGAAACGGGGGAGCATGAGAGGCATGCCAGAACACGTGGGAAAGACAATTGGGGAATGCCGGAGAACATATGCAGGAGCTGTCTGGGACACACTCACACATGATAAGCATGGATGTATCATGTGGCTCCTTGATGCCCCTTGTTGGCTTGCAATGTGTTCTTCACACACTTCTCACTCGACAGTTTCTATTTGGACACACGCACACATGGTTACTTGCCATCAGTGGACTTTACCATTGCACTGATGAGCTCATAATGGGAAACCTGCCAAGAGATGCAAACATGGGAAGTGCAACTTCCTATACTTGCATGTCTTGTCACATTTCCCTCCTGAGCACCTATGAGAAAATATGAGAACATGTGGGAAATGCATGATAAACTATGAGAACATATGAGACCTTGCCAGAAGTAAATGCTAGGGACTATGAGAAACGTGATAAACCTATGAGACATATGGGAAAGTATGAGAAATATGAGAAACTATGAGAACATATGATAAAAACTATGAGAATCTATGAGAACATATGAGAACATATGATAAGTATGAGAAATATGAGAAAATATGAGAAACTATGAGAAACTATGAGAAACTATGAGAAACATTAGACATATGAGAAAATATGAGAAGTATGAGAAACTATGAGAAAATCTGAGAAGCATGAGAAGCTGTGAGAGACATATGAGACACCTATGAGCCACAGTGTGCACAGTGCTTATTCTACATGCACAGAGGGCCTTCTGTGTCCACCTCATAGGCTCCGGCTGCCCGTGCAAGGACTCGTCTGCAGAGCACAGGCTACAGGACCGATGCATGAGGTGCTTGTCAAGTTGGTGTCTCAGAAAGGGGGGGGGTGTCTCACAAAAGAAGAGAGTGTCTCAAAAACTTTGGTATGAGAGACGCGTGCAAGAAACATTCTTCTGAGGCTGGTCTAGCACGAGACGTTTGCAACATCCAGTGGCCAGGTCCTCAAGAGCAGACTGCTACTTCAGGGGGGGGGGGGTGGGGGGGCAGGACGGCAGACATGTGCATCATGCGTCTTGGAAGTGTTCCACTGAGCCAGGTCTAGCACTATCCAGTGGTCTAGTACAGCCCAGTGGCCAGGGCCTCAAGTGCAGACTGCTACAAGTGCGGGGGGGGGGCAGGACATCACAATAAATCATCAGGCAGGAGAGAGGTCTGTAACCAAATCACGTCATGCATGACGGATGGCTTGACTGACATGATGCCTTTGAAGCCTGCAGCAAGTTGAAGCTCCAGTAAGCTCTGCTACTTGCCATCATGGCAGCGTTAGCTCCCATCGCGCCAACGCCAATCTTGACGGTCGACTTGATCATCGAGTTTGTCACGGACATGCCCGCGGTCCCCTTCTTCTTGCCATCGCCTCAGAAGCCGAATCCAAGCAAGCCAGGGGTTGCCTGATTGAGTTCAAATTGCACACTGGCAAGGCGAGTGGTGAATGACAGCACCAAGAGTACTCTGGCACAGACCGGGTGGAAAGACTCTAAGGATTCCGTCCGACTCTTAGCCATGCTTCACTCGCAAGGGATGCTGCCTGGCTAACTGTCACGCCCAGGTCTTGCAGCACAAGTGCTTTGCAGACTTGTCGGAGCACGCCTTCCTCACGGTGTCAGCCATCAACAAGTCCGATAAGTGAAGCCCTGAGCATGCATCCTGCCTAGCACACACCTAGTTACACTAGTGTTTGGCACACATCACATTAGTGCTTTGCTTGATGACTCAGGACCATTGCGACCTTCAGCTTTGCCAGAGCCCCAACAGAGAGCTCAAGTTGCTAGCATTGGCTCTCGCATGGCTTTGGAGTGGACCAAGCTGCAAAGCAAAATCCAGTTGCCAGCCTTGCAAGGCCACCTCAACGCTCACGTCCGAGTACACCATGAAAACCCTGATGAACTCGACTGGTCAGACCCTCGGGCTTCGGGCGAAAGTGCGCGGCGACTGGCATTCTGAACGCGAAGGCTGGGCGAACAGATCCATGCGTTGCTCCCTTTGAGCTTGCCTTGCAGGCCCACAGCAGCCACCATCAGCCCCGACCGCGGAGGATCTGGAGCTGGAGTCACTGGACCATGTGGATCACGCAGATCCAGTGGATCCAGTGGATCCAGTGGATCGAGCGGGTCGAGTGGCTCCGGATCTGGTGGGGTCCGAGTCAGTCTCGTCCTGGGAAAACGTGGGGTCCGCCAGCTTACCGCACGCCAGCTTCAGCAGCGAGCCAGAGCCCGCCAGTCCACCGAACCCAGAGAGCTCATGGACTTGCTCTGATGACTACGATCGCTGCCCGGACCTCAGTGTGCCATCAAAAGGACTCCCCCACTTGTTAGCCACAGTCACTCGCCATTCTGCCAGATCCGCACCTCCACAGCTTCGACAAGTTCTACCTGAATCTCGTGGAGAATCCGGAGTCTCTCTGGCTCCGCCGCCCGGCCGCATTGACGCCACGCATACATTCAATGTATACTACTCTGACCCCACACAGGCATGCGCAGGAGTGCATTAGTATGCATTTCACACTGACTTGCACCTTGATGCACGCCCACACAGTGCGCACGCAATTTGCAGCCTCTCCCCCAACGCACATGCAAGCAACAAACTCAGGACTACCTCCAGGACTTCCACGCCGGTCTGAAGCCCAATGGCACCTATGCCGGTGGGCACATCACCATGCAGACGTGCCCCAGCCTCTTGAGCACACACCCATGTGCCCGCAAGCCTACATTCTTGCAGTGCCCTCCAGGTACTTTGGAACCCACATTGCTTCCGTTGTGACCCTTGTCATCGAGTCCCTGAATGCCAGAGCACACAAGGGCAAGGCATGCCACCAGGGCATCCTCGCTTGGCCTGTCAACTGGCCGCATTCCCTATGGCCCGGTGCTCGCGCAGCACAGCATGCGGCAGGGGTCCTGGAGGTTCACAGACTGCGGGTGGCTCTACCCGGACTGCCTCAGCCCCTGGTTTGAAAAAATGAGGATAGTCGTGCATCCTGACTGGTTGCATTTGTGCTCACTGGCCCTTGCCAAGGTGACAGGAGTGGCTCCAGTGGCTCCAGTGGATCCAGCTTCTTGGCAGCATTCTAGCGTAGCTGCTGCTCCAGCAAAGTCCTGGCTTGCAGCTGCCCGAGGCTTTAACTTCCTGGACCACTACGCCAAGGCCGTGGATCGCATCCACGTGTTGCTCATCTTTGAGGGCAGCTGCCTCAGTGCGGCTGGTGTGGAGCTGACGGAGGACACGACGTCAACCAGGGCGCAGATGAAGCAGCTGTGGCGCTATCGGGGCAAGGTTGACTGGAACAGCTGGTCCCTCCCGTCCCTCAGTTGCTCTTGTTTAATGCAGGGCACATAGCACTCCTGCCTCGCTCACACCTCTTCAAGGCGGAAGGCATCCTCCGGGACCACTCCCTGAGCTTGGTCGAGGACAGCCTGCCACTGTCCACTCTAGTGCCATCCAGTGGATCAAGTTGGTGGGTCGACCTCTTTGTCACCATGTTCGTGTGCCGCTAGTCTGAACACATAGTAGTGAGCACACTTGATACACCATTAATATGTGAGTTTGCGTGTGTGTATGTAATGTAAAGTAATGAATGCAATGCAATGGAATGTGTGTCACATAATGCAATGCAATGCAATGTAATGCAACGCAGCATGTTGTAATGTAATGCGACACAAAACAAAGGTTGTAATCTAATGTATGCTGTGTAATTTAGGTTCACATAGTGTAACATCATGCAGCACAGTGCAGTGTGACGCAGTGCAATGCAGCTCTGTGCAATGCAGTGCGATGTGACGTGATGCCACGCGATGCACAACAAACTTTGTAAACCAATGCCGCGCAGCACAATGCAATGTGACGTAACAAGGTGTAATGCCAGGTAGCGTCATGTGCCGTGACAGAATGAAACACACCATTGTATTAATGCGCGACACAGTGCAGTACTGTCATGTCATGTGCAGTACTGCACTGTGTTGCGCATTAATGCAATGTTATGCAAGGTAATGTGATGTAATGCACTGTAATGTAATGTAACTTAATGTAATGTCCATTGTGTTGATACGTATTTATAGATAGACATGTATCTATATATATATGTATATGTAATAGATATTTTGATCGATAGATGGAGAGGTGTTGATATCGATATCGACGATATCAATAATGATCTCGCATCGATATTGACATGTGTATGGGTTGGGTCTGTGCGTAGGACGCTGGCATGCAGAACTTTCATGATCATATGATTTCCTGAGGCTTCGACTTCCCGCATCGCGGGGGCATCACGATGTACAAGATCCCAAGCGTCAATTGGACATATGGGACGGACTATGTCCCAATGGAGCGGGCCGAGGCGTTCAGGATGCCCCATGGCTGCACTCCAGGGCACTCATACCATGCTTCTGACTCTATGATTCTCACTCCCTTGACTTGCTTCAGGGCTCCGAATTTCTGGCTGGAAGCTCGCGGCGGTCAGTGCTTATGTCGCCTTCACGGGGACGCGCCTTGGCCGCTCATCGCCCCATCCTTTGTAACTGCCTCATGCTCTCAAAGCTTGGCAATGTCCTTTCCGTGTATCTTGTGCTTCTCCACGCAGTTTGCTTGTCTCTGTGCGAGGCCTTGGCAGCTCCAGCGAGCACTGACCCTGAGTCAGCAGGGCAAGGGCGCCGGCAAGGCACCGGCCAAGCTGGTGGCCATGGAGTGGGCCAAAGGCCCGGCGAACCCCCACGCTCGCACGCGTCCGGTTTTGCACCTTCTTCGCATCGACGAAGAAGACGTGCCGGCAGCAGTTCACACGTCATTCGTGAACTGCTATCAGAATCAGTAGGCACTTGCTTGTTTGGGTCCAGTAGGGTCTAGTGGGTCTAGTGGGTCCAGTAGTCCAGCCATTAGATGAAGGATTAGACTCCCTCGAGCCAACTTTGGGCACCCAGTATGACCCTCTATACCCGTGGCCACTAGACCTCCCCATGGACGGTCTCAAACGGCTCCAGTGCGCGTGGACAGCACACTGGAAGCCAGCCATATGCCTGCCATCTTCCCATCATGTTCAGCCAGTTTCCCCGCAAGGGCTGGGCCAACAACTGCAATGTTTTAGCATGTTTAGCATCGTAATTGCTACAGTTCCAGAAGCCTCTTTTGGGCTGTCCCACCAAAGGGGACTAGGGAATCGCCCACCCCTGCTGCAGGGAGGATTTTGCTGCATAGGTGCAAATTTGTGCAAACCATCAGTGCGTGCATGTCAGCAGCGCTACAGATCATGATTTATGAAGAAGTGCCCGCCGTGCCCAGGACTACTGCAGGGAGAGCAGCAACTCCCCCATGGCCCTGGGGCTCAGCATTGCCGTTGGCTTGCATGGCAGAGCTTGATGGCAACTTGCCTACTTTCCTGCCTCAGCTTGGCCAAGGAAATGCCAACCGGTCGCGGGAACAGGGTCGGACGGGGCCTCAGTTCGGCTTGGGCAAGTGCAAGCCGTGTCTTCCTGTTGGCTCAGGGAAGCTTATTATCTTGTCAAGTTGCTTTGCCGGGCAAACGCCTGAGGGCAATGCAGCCCCACTGTCATGACATAACTTGAGCATTGATAATAGCCAGCCTCACGATTTCCTGTGTTCTCCAAGTGCTGGCTTCTTTCTCACACAGCTGCGCATTCAGCCCTTTCCCTTGTGCAGATGTTGGTGCGTTGCAAGGATAAACTCACCCACACGGCCACTCTGCCCGCCAGGCAGTCACCGCGCTGGCCATTACCGGAAGCAGCCTCAGACCCTGACGCCATGCCTGCACCCATGGGCCCACAGTAGCCTCCACATGTTTTGAGGGATCCAGTGGGAGTAGGTCCATTAGGCACGGGGCTCAAGGGCTAGGGCTGGCACTCCAGTGGGTCTAGTGATCCAGTGGGTCTCAGCTTCGCCATGCCACCCTCATGTCTACTGGCGCGCCCAGAAGCACCAAGAGGGCCACTTTGTTCAGTTTGCTCCTCGTCTGCAGGTGCATGCCAGTGTGTCTCATCGGCCCCTCACATCCACCTTGCAAGCCAAGGGTGGCAAAACGCACGGGAAGCTGTTCAGCACAGAGCTGGAAGCTGCCCAGCATCTCAAGAAAGAACTTGGTGCAAAGTCACTGACAGAGCTGCTGAGGAGACACTAATGTTATCACCACTACTTCTGTTCTAGCCTCACTTTAGCATCAATGCCAGGACTTCGAAGAGCAAGGCCGTCTCCAAGAAGCGTCCGACAGAAGGCTCAGAAGCAGACAGCAAGCAGGGGCAGCCCAGGAAGAAGATCAAGCAGAAGAAGAAGAAGAGGCTCAACGGAAAGCAGAAGAGCCACCACAGCCACAAGGGCCCAAAGAGCAAGGCCAGTGCAAGTGGCAGCAAAGCAATGAAGACCAGCAAGAATACTAGCAGTAGCAGCACTGGTGAGAAGAGCAAGACTGCCAAGCAGACCGAGACTAGCAAGAGTAGCGAGCAAGGGAAGCCTCAGCCAGCAAAGCCCTGCCTGAAGAGGCCTGCGTCAGCACCAGTGCAGGCGGGGCAGGCCCAGCCCTTCTTTTGAAGATGCCTGCGCATGCGTGCCTCAGGACGCGGTGCCCGTGGACCTCCAGATTGTGAACTGCCTCCCTGCTTCTCCAGACTGGGCCTTAGGCTTGTCTCTCAACCACTCAGCTAGGACTGACCTTTTCAGGATGTGTCTGACATCAGCCCGAATTTGGTCCAGCTTTACTTGCACAAGGACACTGCAGTGCTCAGAGCTTGTGAGCACACCAGTGCCTTTTGAAGGACATGGAGTGGCTGCGATCCGTTTGCCGACTGGTGGCTCTGTCTCGGGTTCGAGTGACTTGACTCACAACTGTAGCAGCAAGGGACTGCACTGCCTCCCTGCTTCTCCAGACTGGGCCTTAGGCTTGTCTCTCAACCACTCAGCTAGGACTGACCTTTTCAGGATGTGTCTGACATCAGCCCGAATTTGGTCCAGCTTTACTTGCACAAGGACACTGCAGTGCTCAGAGCTTGTGAGCACACCAGTGCCTTTTGAAGGACATGGAGTGGCTGCGATCCGTTTGCCGACTGGTGGCTCTGTCTCGGGTTCGAGTGACTTGACTCACAACTGTAGCAGCAAGGGACTGCATCCTTGGTCGCTTTGCTGCAAGGCCATAGCGGCCCTGAAGTGCATTGAGGAGACCCTGCTGAGCCTAGGCGCGCACACCTGCATCCCAGACCAGGGGGCACTGTGTGGCTCTCATGCACTCTCATATTAGACACTGTTTATCACATTTGCACACATCACATTTATCATATGTTCTCACAGATGCCCTGAGTGTCTCACACGACTGTCTGGCTTTCTCACATTTTCTCGCACATACTTCTCACACTTCTCACTTGTTCTCATATTATATGCATTGATGGCACCTCATCGCAAGTTTCTCATATCACTTCACACACTCACATACTTCACCAACTGCACGCTCTGACATCTTCTCAGATGTCTCATAGTTTCTCAGAGTTTCTCATATTTCTCATACTTCTCACATTTCACGTGTCTCACATCTCTCATAGTTTCTCATAGTTTCTCATATTTTCTCATATTTCTGATACGTTCTCATATTTCTCATATATTCTCATATGCTTATCATATGTTCTCATATTTCTCCTGGCCTCTCACATTTTCTCATATTTCTCATACTTGGCCCACATGTCTCATAGGCTTGTCACGTTTCTCATAGTTCCTCGCATTTGCTTCTCATATGGTCTCAGACGCTGTCATAGTTTAGCACGCATTTCCCACGTGTTCTCATATATTCTCATAGGTGCTCAGGAGGGAAACGTGACAAGACATGCAAGTATAGGAAGTTGCACTTCCCATGTTTGCATCTCTTGGCAGATTTCCCATTATGAGCTCATCAGTGCAGTGGTAAAGTCCACTCATCTTCTCACATTTTATCAAGTTCTCATATTATACGTGTTGATGGCACCTCATCACAAGTTTCTCATATCATTTCACGTGCTCACATACTTCATCAAATGCACTTCTGCTCTCACCTTTTCGCACGTGCTCCCATAGCTTCTCACAGTGTATCATAGTCTCTCATAGTTTCTCATATTTAACTGCATGCTTTAAGGTTTTATGAGTGCACTGACTTGCAGGCTGCGTGTTCTGCACGAAAGCATCATGCACGCACAGGGCACAGGGTGCAAAGGAAACTGACAGGTGAAAGCAAGGGACTGGCGCCACGAGTGGACCACTCCTTTGCTTTCCCCCATCAGTTTACTTGTGAGAAAATATGAGAGAAGCTACGAGAACCTATGATAAACTCTGGGAAAATAAGAGTGCGCTACAAAATGTGAGAGCATATGAGATGCGCGAACAAGTCTGAAAATGTGAACAATGATTAGCAAGTGCGAGAACATATGAGAGCATATAGTTAAATGTGAGAAGTGTGAGAAATCTACGATCAGCTATGATAAGCTGTGATGAGGTGTGAGAGCATGTGAGAACACGTGAGACGTGTGAAAAAATATGAGAAATGTGAGACATGTGAGAAGCTATGAGAAGCTATGAGAAATATGAGAAAGCATGAGAAATGTAAGAAACTATGAGAAACTATGAGAATTATGAGAAACTATTAGACATATGAGACACGCACAGACACGTGCAGACACAGACACGCGCGTGCACACCCATGCATGCAAGCGTATGCACAAGTGCGCACGCGCCCGCCAATGCACGCGCACTTTCAGATGCAGGGGCGGGCGTGCAAGTGCCGAGCACGAGCACGCGCGCGCGAGCACCCACACCCGCACGCGCGCAAAAGGTGCACACGCACTCACACTCCCGTGCGTGCATGCACATCCACGCGCACGCATGCGCGCACGCACACGCGCGCACACGCACACAGACGTGCATGCGCACCTGGGCGCACTTGCATAGGCGCACACACACACGCGCACACACGCACGCACACACGCACACACACACACACGCCCACACACGCGCGTATCTGCGCAAATGCAGGCACTCACGCGCCCCCACCTGCGCACCAGCGGCTTGACGCGAGTTGCTCGGTATTTTTCAGCTGTAGACCCACTGTGTTTGAGCCAAGGATGAGAGATACGAGCACACTGATGGTGTCACTGACGCAGCATAGCCCCTTGAACTTCTACTTCCACATGGCACCTTGCGCACCGTGGCAAAGTGGCCCACTGTCATGCTTTGCTGAGCTTTTTGTGCACTGCTCCTCGTCCTTCACAGGCACTCCTGAGCCTCCTGAACCCCGCTCGCTTCTATGGGCTGCAGGGGAGAGCTCTCTCCCACAATCAGACCGTGTTTCAGGCCATGACATCTGGCTTGCACACAGCCCAGACCATGGCCACGGAGTTTGGAATGGCGCAGTGCATGCGAGCAGCACCGCGGCTGCAGGGGGGGCGGGCAACTTGGAGCCAGCCTGACAGAGTGGACTGTAGCTGAGCCAGCAGTGACAGACGCACTGAGGAAATCAAGCTAGGGACAGCCTTTCTGTGGCTTCTGATGACCTCCGGCACCGCGCAGGAGGAGTTGCAGGACGAGGCGGCACAGTGCTCAGATGGTGCAAAGAGTCAAAGTCATAGGATCAGGCTGCTTGACAGTTGAGGTCTCCAGGGTTTTGGGTGCTCACGTCGGCGAGTTCCCAGTTGCCACTCGAGAGCACCATAGCAGCACAGTGGCAGCATGTTGACAGCACGCCCCATGCAGCCACTAAAGGTCCAGGGCCTCCAGTGGCTCTCGTGGTCAAGTGACTCGAGTCACTGCTGGCGGGTACCAGTCCAACAACGCGGCCATGGGCCTGCTTTGTTGGGCTGACTGCATAGGCGGGCTAGCAGCTCTGCAAGACTTGCAGCCCAGCAAGACTTGGGAGGCCTGACCCAGGGAACCCCGGTGGGCGAAGTGACGCACAGGGAGCTGACGCAGTCTCAGTGCTGACCTTAGTCTCAGCAGCTCATAGCACTCTGTGCCCAGCTGCACTAACCTGGCCAGAGGCGATCAGACTTCAAGCAGTTTGGCCTCACAAGCCCGTCAGGGTTTGCCAAGCTTTGCATGCAAGCCTCTGAGTCGGCTCGGCGCGGGCTGGTGCAACTAACAGGCCAGCTGCGCACGATTCCTCACTTGCAGTCAAAGGCCCTTCAGGAGTCCTATATCCGCACCTTGGCTGCAGCCCAGCAGCGCTCGTTTGACTAAGTGGCTTGCAGACCACTCGTCGCGACAGTGGAGGTTTGAGTCCCTTGTCAGGAGTCTCATGGCCCTTTTTGATGGTCGCCGTGTGTGAAGCGCAGACATGCCTGGGCAAAGCAAGTGCGGCCTGCTTAATCAAGCTCGCAGACAAGGCAGGCACGGACTTGGCGGCACACTGCCTTGAACTTCTGCAAGGTCCTCCAGGAGAAGTACTCCCTTCCTGAGCGATTTGAAGAAGAGGCACCTCAGGGCGCCTCAACTTGCTGGACAGCTTGCCAGCAAGCATTTGTCGACCTCTCCGTGCCTCGAGAGCCTCCTGACGCCAAGCCACGAGAAGACAAGAGTGCTGCGAACTCAGTCCTTCACGACGTCACGCAGTTCAGTTTGGTCTGAGACTGAATTGTAAGTGGTTGCTCCTTTCAATTCAGTCAGGCTTGAACGTGAAGGCGAAATGGCAGCACTGCGCAGACCAGGCACGCCCAGTGGCCTGGTATCACTTCTTTGCTTGCCAAGTTCTTGGCATCAGCGCCGACACACCAGGCACCTGATCCGCATTTGGACCTGGGACTTATTGCCTGCATGTGTGCTAGACAGCTCCACTGCTGTAGAGCTGAGGGTCCGAGATTTGCCAGCTGCTGCGCTCCAAGCTGCCCAGCACGGCTATAACTCTTATGGCGAGCAACAGTGGCTTGTGGCCATATCGCTCATGAGCCCAACGTCTCCAGACTTTAGCCTTGGTGAGACTGCAGGGCTTCTAGTGGTGTAGTGGCTCCAGTTTTTCCAGTCACCCCAAGTAAAGAGCTGGCTCTACCAGCGAGCACTGGACGCCACCTCACTCAGTGTCCCTAGCGGCCTCACCTTTTCCAGCAGCTTCAAAACTGGAAGCTAAGCTAAGTGCAGCTTTTGCGAAGTAAAAATGGCTGATTCTTTGATGAGGAAGCCTGGCTCACCTCAGAGACACGCCTTCACTGGTGAGATCACAGTTGCCACTGCATAATAAGTTCAATCCGCGCAGAGTCTTTCCAGTAGTGGATCAAGTGGGTCAAGGCAAGCCAGCACATCTGCCAAATGCCGAGCATCTCAGCATTGAGGCGCAGTAGGAGACACAGCTGAGAGTGCACCCCGGTGCAATACATTGGCTGGGGGGGCCGCAGGGCAGCCGGGGGGCCAGCCGTGGCTGTGACAAGTGCGCGCTAGGAGCATCCAGCTGGAGACCGGTAATGCGGAGGAGGCGCAGCACATGTTTTGATCAGTCAAGTGAGGGCTAACTTACGGCCTGTGCCAGGCTGACTCGTGGCCTGACGCACAGCCAAGGGACAAGGCCTTCCTGGAGGCAGGCTATTTGCTTAGGGTTCACTTGACAAGTTGAAGTCTCACACACCCTCCCCTTTGAGCCTTGGAAGTCTCATCCCACATTTCATTTGAGGCTGGGCAGACTGGCTTGATGTCTCTCTGTGGTCATTTGCACTGCGATAGGTGTTGCAGGGGGAGGCGAAGCATCTTTGCAAGGAGGAGTCCCCAAGATCCAGGCAGAAGGCCACACTTGTCTGTTCTCATGCTGTACTGGCGTACTGCGCTGCAGACAGAAGATGACATCGACCTGATCGCAGAGGCCTTTGTGGACGAGGTGTGCACTTTATCCAGCCCACGTGATGCAGCATTTTGTCGCCAGGCCAAAATTATCACAGCGAGTGAAGTGATTGGCCCTAGAAGAAAGCTGTTTGAGCTGGCTGCCATCAGTCTGAGTGCCAGCGCACGCGTGCTGCTGCGCACTAAGCGCCTTGGGCCATACTAATTTGCATTAATTCATGGGTGCCATAATTGTCAGAGCAGCCCACTGGTTCCAGTTGGTCCAGTGGTCCAGTGGCACCCTGCCGGGCCAGAGCTCAGTTAGCAAGTGCGAAAATCCCCACGGTCACTGCAACGGTCACTGCAGTGAGATGTCTTCACACTGAAGCAAGTTCCCATTAAGCACTGCAGCACGACCTGACATGGTGCAATCTGTCTTTGCTCACCTGCACTGCATTTTTCACATCTAAAGTGCATCTCTCTAGGTTGAGGCTGATGGGTGCAAGCTTGTTTTAGGTGTGGGATAGGTGCTCGGCAGAGTGATGCATCTCACCAAAGTGCGCAGCAGACTTCTTTTTTTCTACAGCCCAGTAATGGATGCTCGCCAGCACTGCGTGCCTGACTTCACACCTGCGTGGTCACCTAATTGTCCCAGCTAGCACGCACTGCATTATCCTGACATACTTGCAACAGACATCGCATGTGGGCACAGTGCATTACCATGTTAGCATGTCACGTTGGCTGCAGGAAAATGAAGGGCAAAGGCAACGGGTAGGTGTCAGAGGCGCGCGCCTTACTCTTTGCCTTCCCCCTTCATTTTCCTGGCTGCGCGCAAGCACTCACACGCATGCGCACACGTTTGCTGCAGGACGCACTTGCTGCACCCGCGTTTACGCAGCACTGGCGGGTGCTGGAAGCAGCCCTGACGGACGCACGCATGCGCGCGCATGCGCACACTGCGTGGCAGAACATGTCTGAAGCACGGCCCACTTGCGTGAGAGGGACAAGAATAATGGCGACTGCAACGAGTGGATGTCAGACGCAGACACCTTACTCGTTGCTGTCTCCACTTTTCTTTCCTGCACACACTCTCTCATATTTGCTAATATGCACTAGTATTTTCTCACACGCTCACACGTCTCATATGCTCTCATATCTTGTCATATGCTCTCATATGTTCTCATAGCTTTTCATAGCTGTTCATAGTTTCTCATAGCTCCTCATATGTTCTCATATTTTCTCACATGTTCTCTTAGATCATCATGGCACTTAGCACTGTGTGGCTCTCATGCACTCTCATATTTGACACTGTTTATCACATCTGCACACATCACATTTATCATATGTTCTCATAGATGCCCTGAGTGTCTCACACGACTGTCTGGCTTTCTCACATTTTCTCGCACATACTTCTCGCACTTCTCACTTGTTCTCATATTATATGCATTGATGGCACCTCATTGCAAGTTTCTCATATCACATCACCCACTCACATACTTCACCAACTGCACCCTCTGACATCTTCTCAGATGTCTCATATTTTTTCTCATAGCTCATCATATTTCTCACACTGTTCTCATATTTTCTCATATGTCTCATAGTTTATCATAGTTTCTCATACTTCTTATATTTCTCACATTTCTCACTTGTCTCACATCTCTCATAGTTTCTCATAGTTTCTCAGATTTTCTCATATTTCTGATACGTTCTCATATTTCTCATATATTCTCATAAGTGTTTTATCATATGTTCTCATATTTCTCCTGGCCTCTCACATTTTATCATATGTCTCACACTTTCCCATATGTCTCATAGGCTTATCATGTTTCTCATAGTTCCTTGCATTTGCTTCGCATATGGTCTCAGACGTTCTCATAGTTTAGTGCGCATTTCCCACATGTTCTCATATATTCTCATAGGTGCTCAGCAGGGAAACGTGACAAGACATGCAAGTATAGGAAGTTGCACTTCCCATGTTTGCATCTCTTGGCAGGTTTCCCATTATGAGCTCATCAGTGCAGTGGTAAAGTCCACTCATCTTCTCACATTTTATCAAGTTCTCATATTATACGCGTTGATGGCACCTCATCACAAGTTTCTCATATCATTTCACGTGCTCACATACTTCATCATATGCTCTCGCCTTTTCGCACGTGTTCCCATAGCTTCTCACAGTGTATCATAGTCTCTCATAGTTTCTCATATTTAACTGCATGCTTTAAGGTTTTATGAGTGCCAATGAGTGCACTGACTTGCAGGCTGCGTGTTCTGCACGAAAGCATCATGCACGCACAGGGCACAGGGTGCAAAGGAAACTGACAGGTGAAAGCAAGGGACTGGCGCCACGAGTGGACCACTCCTTTGCTTTCCCCCATCAGTTTACTTGTGAGAAAATATGAGAGAAGCTACGAGAACCTATGATAAACTCTGGGAAAATAAGAGTGCGCTACAAAATGTGAGAGCATATGAGATGCGCGAACAAGTCTGAAAATGTGAACAATGATTAGCAAGTGCGAGAACATATGAGAGCATATAGTTAAATGTGAGAAGTGTGAGAAATCTACGATCAGCTATGATAAGCTGTGATGACGTGTGAGAGCACGTGAGAACACGTGAGACATGTATGAGAAAATATGAGACATGTGAGAAATGTGAGAGATATGAGAAATATGAGAAACTATGAGAAGCTATAAAAAGTATGAGACATATGAGAGTGCATGAGAGTATGTATATATAGCACTGAAGTAAGATGTGCGATAACTTGGGAGCAACTTGAGAGAGTGCGAGGCAAACCGTATGAGACAGTGTGAGAAGCAGGCTAAATTATATGAGACGTGTATAAGTGCAAGCTAGTCAGAAGCAGACTAGGCAGTGCAAGACTGTGCGTGTAAGAAGTCTAAGAACGTCTGCATGTGTAAGAGTGAGTAAAAAGAGGAATGCGCGGTCCAGAATGAGAGAATGTAAGAAATATGAGAGCATATGAGAGTGTGGGAGGAGGTAAAATAAATGCCAGCTGTAGCTGCAGGGCTGCTCAGAGATGGCTCAGAGCGAAGGCATCAGCTGCCTTTGGGGCAAGCTGAGGCTACCTGCAACAAGCTCCCTCGCTGCTCCTGGCTGCAGGCTCCAGGCACCTAAGCTCTAGGCTCCAGGCACCTTCCTCGCCAGAGCTGCGAGCAGCCTTCTGGAGGCCTGATGCTTGCCCTGCCCCCCTACCCCTGAGACGCCGGGTTTGGCTTCTCGCATTCGTGGTGGACAGCCGTACACCACTAATGAAATCAGGGAAAAGCGAGACGCCCTATGTTGGAGTCCCAGATGCATCAGGGCAGCATTCGGGAGTCTCACTTTTCCCTGATTTCATTTCATTCGCGGGGTACAGCCGTACACCACTAATGCAAGAACTGAAAGATGAGACGCCAGGGCTCGGTGTTTGGCGGGGCGTGGGGGGTTGGGGAAGGGAAGGGGAATGAGGGAGAAAGGGTGGGATGGCTACTCGCGAGACACTTCCTCAGCGAGACGCTGCCTCGCCATTCGTGGTGTACGGCCGTACACCACTAATGCAAAAAAAAACGATACGATGGGGGGGATGAGACGCTGGAGTGAGACGCTTGGGCCGTTCGGGGTGAGACGCTGCTCTGGGGTGAGACCATCTTTTGATCCTAACTTGGATGAGACACTCTTTTCTACTGCCAGGCTTCAGGGGAAATCCCATGTCTTCGCAGCTGCACTCATGTGGGGTTGCACGAGTGACTGTCTTTCCTGGCTTGGGCCAATGGGGTGAATGGGCGCGGTGCCAGGTGCTGATATGTGGCATCACCTGGTGCCAGCTGGCGGTCAGGACCCGGAAGTCCTTCGACGGAAGGAGCTTCGCAAGGCACGCAACAAGCGGCATCGAGATCGCCCGGGCCTGGCTGATGTGCGTGGTGCAAGCTCCTCTTGGCCAACTAAGGTGTCAAGGATGGCCAGGTCAGTCGGCGCAAGCCGAAGGATAAGCCACAGGACGCCATGCCTGAGCCCAAAAAGCCAAGCCAAGTGGTGCTGGCAAAGCCGGCCAGCACGCCAAGGACTGAGAGAAAGGCCTTCTTGCAGGCCTGCATGGCTGGGGAGGGACTCAGCATCATCGCGGCAACGCACGCCTACGCCACATGCCCTTCTGCCCTTGCCCGCAAGCGGGAGCGAGAGGACCGTCGCGCTAGCCGAAAGCCAGGCCGCCGCCGCCTGAAGAAGGCAATCGGTCCAGTGGATCCAGTGGATCCAGTAGTGGATCCAGCAGTCCAGCCTGAGGGAGAGGAGCCGAGCAGGGGCACCAAGCTGCGCGGGGGAGGCTGCAGATGATCTCGCTGATCTGTTCTGAGGGCCACAGCAGCTGGGGAAAAGCTCCAGTGGTCCAGTAGGTCTTTTGGATCTAGCAGTACGCGCCAGGATGAGGAAAGCTGCAGATTTCCTCACTGATTTGTCCTGACTTGCTTATAGTCTGTGGGGCTGCAGCAGCTAGGAGAGAGCAAGCTTGCAACTTTTGCAGCCTCGCGCACTCTGCAGTGTCTCCAGGGCTCTAGTAGTGCTCCCGGCTCACTAAGTTGGAGACATGTTCAGTGGCACCAGTGGTTTGCCTGAGTTCTCTACCCCGGATAAGAAGACGCCGAGCCCCTTCAACCCGAACTCAACTTCTGCGCAGTACATGGCCCTTGCTCGCTCTGGGTCGGAGCCTTACAGTCCGCAGAAAGCATGCCTGAATGCACTGATGGCTGTTAGCCATCATTATCAGGTCACTGGATGCTCTTGACTCACCTGCTCCCTCCTCTGCTCGCGACTCAGAGGCTACCTTGCTGCTAGGTCAAGAGGTGCCCACGGACACCAAGCAGCTAGGGCAAGAGCCAGTGCCTTCCCTGGCACCCACAGGCACCACGCAGAAGGAGTCGCCGCCTTCACTGGCGCCAGCTGGCAGGAGGAAGCAGACCAAGAAGGAGATCAGTCGCTGCCTCTTCCCTGAGACCACAGACAGTGCGCCAAACGCAGTGGCTCCAGAGAATCCAGGGCGGGCAGTGGCAGAAGGCCCTGCACGTGCGGTCATGAAGAGGCCAGCAGGGGCAGGAAACTCTGCGCCGGAGAAGGACGCCAAGAAGAAGACAAAGAAGACCACAGACCAGGTCCTTGACGCCGCCATCGAGCCTGTGAGCGACAAGGAAGTGGATGGCGTGAAGCATGGCCCAGAGCCGCCGCCAGGTCTGATGCCCGCCAACTTGCCAGCAACGTTTGCAGGCCGCAAGGCGCCAACAAGCCCTGGCTTGGCACTCATTTGGACAACCTTGCGTGTGGTGTGGTACACACACTGCCCAGCTGAGTCTCGCTCAGAGGGTTTGGCGCGGTCTGTGTATGCCCATGTGAAGAAGACTGTGCCCAAGACCCCTGAAGTCCTGGAGATTGAAGCTGCTGCCCACAAATACCTCATGGAGCACGTCTCGAAGAAGAACTGGTGAGCGGAGCCAATCATGCCGCCAGCCTGCCTGCTCAGGTCCAAGTTTTGGCTAGGTGCTCGACGAGTGGTCCAGTGGGTCCAGTGGGTCTAGTGGGCTGAGAGGGCTGAGCAGCCAAGTGCTTTAGAAACCAGTAGCTTAGGTCATGTGCCACTGCTTAGGCACCCGACTGCGCAGTTCAAAGTTCAAAGTGCTTGCTGCAGCGGTGCGACAGCTCAGAGCTAGCTTCCTTTGCATTGTCTAACACCGCTGAGGCTCCAGTCGGTCCAGCAACTTCCAGTGGGTCTAATGACGCCAGTGGTCCAGTGACTGCCAGGATGAGTGCCGAAGAGGTGAACTCGATCATCTTGCGCCAAGTCAAGCTGACCTTTTTTGGGATATCTCTGGCAGCCCTGGTGCTTCATCCCTTGTACTCCGAGCTGCCAAGAGATTTAGATGTTGCCGAGATCTTCACCACTGCAGGCTTAATATCAGGAGCTGCCCGCCAGACAGGTCTGTCTGCAGAGACTTTTGACTGGGAGAATCCGGGCCAGAGCAGTGTGCTCAGCCAGCAAGGCTTTTGGCAGTGCTTGACCCTTGTCCTTCGCTTGAAGCCCGGCGGGCTGCTGACATTGGCGCCGGATTGCTCCAGCTTCGGATTCGCTTGTCGCCACTGGACGCAGCGGAACAAGAAGAATCCGGAGGGAAGAGCAGACTACACTCCAGCAAGTGAAGGAGCCTTGTTCTTGTTTGCACTGAGCCCACATGTCATTCAGAAGGCTGCAAGGCTGTGCGTGCCTAGAGTGGGCACCAAAGCTGGCTGAGGAAATATCATGGCCAGGATGAGCATATTTTTCTTCTGCGTTGCTGTCCTGCGCGGGGTGGAGGCGACGTTGGAAAACCCCAGTGGCTCTATGATTTTTAGTCTGCTGAGTGACACGATCCGAGACTTGGCTGCAGCTGTCTGGCACCTGTAGTGCTGCCACGGTCAGTCCCCTTGCTGCATAGGATTCTGCTGCTAAGGCGTTCTTGAGTCTGTGCACCGGGCATTCATTCACTACCTGGATCGCTGCGCCTATGATGTCAGTGACCCTCCGAGAATATACAAGCACTTCAAGTTTCGCACAGGAGGGTGGCTGCAGAGTGCTGTCCGCACTTGCAGCTGCCAGTGCAATCATCTGAAGCTGATGGAGGAGACAGTAAACCCAGAGGGCAAGATACAGAAGACTGGCATCAAAGACTTGATGGGCCTCTCAGGTCAATACCCTCCTGCTCTAGGAGCAGCTATGATAGACGCCTGGAAGTCCCGACATGCATGGCGACCACCAACCGCGCAAGCTCCAGACTCAGCCCACTTGAGCAACTCATGGGCATTTTGCTGTCCCACTCAGGGCACCAAGCGAAAAGGCACCGCTGGCAGTGACAAGGAGGCCACTGCGCAGCTGCAAAAGCGGGAAGAGAAGGCTCCAGCCTCGGCTTCTTGCATTGCGCCCCATGGCAAATTCCCAAGATCAGTGTCTCCAAGGCTCAGCCTCCAGCTCCAGTGCATCCAGCACCTGCAGTGGTCGGAGATCTCAGTGCCGATTTTGATCCCTGGCACCTGGATACCAGGCGGCAATGCAGACTCCCATGTTTGCAATTCTGCTTCGTACTTGCGACTTGTCTAAGGGCACCCAAGCGAACAGGTGCCACTGCACAGCCACCGAAGACTAAAAAGACTCCAGCCAAGGCTTCTTGCATCGCATCACTCAGTCTGATGCAAATTCCCACGCAAGACTGAGATCAGTGTGTCCAAGGCTCAGCCTCCAGCAGCTCCAGTGGCTCCAGTGGCTCCAGTGCATGTAGCCAAGACGTCTTCAGACTCAGCTTCTGCTGAGTTTGATTCCTGGCACTCTGATGCTAGGCAGCAATGAAGACTGCCAGGTCTTGTCTGCCAGGCTCAGGCAGCTTGCAGCTTGTCTAAGGATGCTGCAGCCGCTCACCTGCCTTCAGAGCCAGGTGCTGACTCCTGGGACCCCTGGTGCTCCCGTAAGGAAGCCCAAGAAGCTGTGTGGGACCCCTGGTGTCAAGTTGAAAGCACAGTAGTCATGAGTCCTGGGACCCTTGGTCCTCCAGTGCTAGTGCTGAGCCATGACATGCTCACAGGCAGGAGGTGGAAAAGGAACCACTGCAGCTGCTGCCACTACTGCTGACTCTGCATCATCGCACTTGTAGCAGCCCGCAGCTATTTGGCAAAGAAGCATGTCAGGGGCTGATCCGTGGGATCCTTGGGCAGGCACTGATGGCAGCACTGGGGATCCTTGGGATCCTTGGGCAGCTGAAGGTGCAGCTGCACAGAAGCCTCGCCGAGGCAAACGCCAGGCACAAGATGATGAGCCCCAGGAGCTGCAGGCCCAGTCTCGCAAGCAGGTCCGTCTCGACTCTTCCCTTGAAGTGGCAAGTAAGCTGTCAGATCGGCGTGCTGGCGAACATGCACCCACTGCATATGAGGTGAGTGGAGCTGACCGGAAGCGCATTCAGTCCGTGGTCGCCACGGCCTGCAAGCGCAGGGGCTGCAAAAGGCCAGGCTGCAAGGCCAAGATGCAGCTTGATCTGGTGGTCCAGTTCGTCCAGCAGTACTGGGGCCTGCTGAGTGATGAGAGGGCCCACTTGCTTCGCTGCACGTACAACGATGTAGCTCCCAGCTCGACTGGAGACATCAAGATTGCAGAGCGGGGCAGAGTGGACAGTGTGCGGGGAGTTGGTTTGCTTCACCCGCTTTTGTGCCATCATTGGCTGCAGCCAGCGCACTGTGCGCAACGCAATCGCCGGGCAGCCAGACCTGAGGCGGTCCCGCTCTAGCAACCTTCCTGCCCAGGCCAGGCCAGCTGAGCAGGCTATCAAGTGCGACATGTTTTTTCACCAGCTTCATGCATCCGCTGCAGAGCCAATGCCCGAAGATGAGCAGGCCTATCCCGCTGTCCGGTTTGTGGATGGTCGAGCTGTTCCAGCTGCAAAGGGGTCCAGGAGTGCAGAAGTGCAGGAGACAGACCCAGAGTCTCCTTTGGCTCCAGGGGCTCCAGTGGCTCCAGTGGTGGCTGGCAAGAAGAAGTCTGCATGCAAGGCCTCCCTGATCAACATTGACCCATGGGAGGACTGGTCCTTTGACTGGATGGAGACATCACCCCTGACACCAGCAGCCAATGCAGTGGTCCTAGGCCTTCCAGTGCGCAAAATCCAGCACTGTCGCCTGGTAGACCTTTACTGGCAGATGTGCTCTGAATGGGAAGTGATGATAGAGCGCCGGCCTGATCTAGGCGCGAGGCCCTCATATCATACATTTGTGCGACGCTACACATCCCACTGGAAGCATGTTTTGCCCCTTGGCCTTGATTAGCTGTTGACGGTTCTTCATGGTGTGAAGCTATCTCACCCTGCCAAGTCCAGGCAGATGAGAAAAACGTCGCAGCATGGGCAGTGCAAGATCTGCTTCGATCTCTACATGGCCCTTCGAAACCCAAGATCCTCTTGGGAAGCCAAGGCGGAAGCAGCACGAGTGCTTCGCACTCACCATCGGGAGCAATATACGGATCGCATGCTGTACTGGTCCCTGAGGTGGTCCAGCATCAATGCTAAGAACTGCCTGGTCATCATCATAGATGGCATGGGCAAGTTTCCCACCTCCTGGCCACACCTGGGCCACGACAGGGTGTCAAAGGAGCTCGAGAACATCGTCAAGCCGAAGATGGTGATCACAGGTGCCCTAGCACATGGCTGGGGAACATTTCTGTATGGCACCGCCGAGCAGCACAACCATGGTGCAGAGACTCGGACTGCATGCAGTGCCCATACTCTGCACAGCAAGGCAGCAGCAATAGCACAGCTAAGGACCACTATGGTGAGGTCCTCTGCCGCGTGCTAGACATCATTTTTCGGTCCAGTAGGTCTAGTGGTCAAGTAGTGCCAGAGCACTTGATCCTTGTCGCAGACAACACAGTGGCTCAGTGCAAAAACCAGCAGACCTTGCTCTTTTTAGCATACCTCGTGGCGAAAGGGTACTTTGCCTCAGTCACCCTCTTTCACCTCATGGTAGGTCACACGCACGAGGCCAGGGTGTGTCCATGCTTTGTGGGCTGATTTCTGCCTGCACCTTCTGGCAGGACATTGACCAGCTGTTTGCCCTCATCAAGGCAGGGCCCACGCATTTCAGGCTGCACGTGTTGGCTAAGCCCTGGCCAGGCAATCCTGGCCGGGATGCGGACGTGGCAAACACCCAGGGACATGCTTCAAGGTATCAGGCAGAAGCTGGAGCCACGCGTCAGGAGCAAGGGGGAGTTCTTGATCACGGACGAGATCACCGCTGTGCACGACTTCAAGTCCTGGCTCGCGCCCTTGCCAGTTGCTGCGGCCTCAAGTTGGCTTCCTCACTTGGCACTCCATGGGAGCACTCATGTTCATGTCCGAGTCCGAGCCGCGTGGGCCACACTGCCCTAACCAAGGAGATGTCAGGCTGCTTCAAGCCAAGATATGGCACTGCTTCATGCTCATGAAAGGTCGCCAGCTGACTCGTGCGCACAGCTCAATGCTAGACGACACTCCAGACCCTGATGGCGTGTACGTGTGCATAAAGTCCTATGTGAGAGACACAGTGCTTCAGCAGCCGCCCGAGCTGCTGCTCACCCCACTCTTACTCGGCAGGATGTCCCGAAGTGTGCCTGGTCAAGTCCTGCCACGTCGAGAGCTGGGCGACTCAGAGATCAAGAGCTTCCTGAAGCTGGCCCAGCTGTGCATCAAGTATGGCATGCCCCTAGCAGAGAGTGCTCTCAAGGAAATGGTGTACCAGAGGGTGGACAGCGTTGTCGATCTTAGCTGGCTTGCTGAGCAGGTTGGCCGAATGCGTGGTCTGCGCAATCTTGCCACCGGTGATCATTTTTTCCCGCACTTGCCAGACTCAACCTGGCAAATGTCAGTGCGGCTGGGGTGATTGAGCCACTGGGTCAATACTTGGCTCTAGTGGCTCCCGTGGCTTCAGACATTTCCAATGCGCCACCGGGCCAGGGTGAAGTTGACTCGTCCGCTGGGTCAATATGTTTTTGTGTTTTTTTGCAAAATTGCAAGTCAGCATGGCCCAGCTACTCCTGTCAGCACGGCCCAAGTAGCGGCAAAATAGTTGCTGTTTTTGAGGCGGGTCATCGAGTTGAGGCGTAGACTGACCACTTTCTGAGATGTCCGGGCCCAGAGCTGCCTGGTCATCACTGATGCTGTGTGCAACTTGCCAACACAGACCCGTGCGGCCAGTGACTGGACAAGGTCATCAGAACTTGGCCACAGCTTGAGCCACTGGATCCAGTGGATCCAGTGGATCCAGCTGGCCCTGGCCCAATGCTTCTCATGCTGACGAGCTCCTGGACTTCTGCCCTGAACAGCTGCGCATCCAAAACACAGCTGCACCGGCAGCTGCAGTGATTGCTGCCTTCTAGATCCAGCACGCCAGTGTGGAGTGGACATTATTGGAGCGGGGATCAAGTGAATCTCCATCTCAGACTTCTGGCCCAGCCCTCAGAAGACCCACAATGATGATGTTTGCCCCCTTGGTGTTGGAGGTGAGCTTTAGAAAGGCCCAGCAGGCTCCGTGTGTCAACCAAGGCTTGGTCCTCCTGATCCGGCAGCAGTGTAGCCTCCATCATCAAGTCAGAAAAATGACAAGTGCCGCAGCACTGCAGCTGCCAAGAGCCCATTGCAAGCATGGTCATGTCCACAGATTGCAATAAGGTCAGCCACTGCACATCGGTGGAGCTTTTGCGGCTCCAGTGGCTCCAGTGGCTTCAGTAAGTCACGGGTCGGTAGTGGAGCTTAGCTGCACTGCCGATGAGCACTCTGGAGGACTTGCTCAGAAGCATGACAGTGACATGTGGCCCCTGTTTGCGCCTCAGGAGAAGCTCGGCAAGGTCTATGAGAAAACCTTTGCAGAGATTCGCTCCTCACTGTCAGGAGACACCTATGCCAATGTCCATGACTGGATGCAGGCAGAGTACTTGGCGAACCCTGCCCAGCTGATGTCTGAGCTGAAGGAGCTGGAGGGTGAGTGCCGGCAGATACTTGGGCTCCCAGGCTCCAGCAACATCCAGAGCACAGTCCCTGACTCCTTGGTGACTGACCAAGATGTACCCCGACGCTTCAAGTTGGCCCTGTGGCAGTTTGGCTTCCTGGCTGAAAGCCAGCTCAAGGGGCCTGTCCAGTCATACGCAGTGTCCCTCACCTGCACCCAGTGGCTGTCTTGTGTGCTGAGTTTGTGAGTGCACAGTGACATCTATTTTGTGGCCAGCCAGGCGAGACAACTTGCAGAAGCTGATGGTGTTCAAGAGAGGCAATGAAACGCATCGATATCCATTGGAAGTGCTCTTCCAGTTTCCGTGCAGCCTCAATCCAGCACCAGCTGGTCCAGGCTCACTCCTCAGCTGTTGTGCCATCAGCCAATTCCCCACATGGCAGTGCCAGAGTTGAGCCATTGCTGAGGCTCAGAAGTGCAGCCATTCACGGTGGCACTGGCCATCGGATCTGCTACAGTCATGAGCTGCTTTCTGTTCGCAATCTTCAGCAAAAGGCTCGACATTCTCGCAGAGCACATCACGGACGAAGAACTGCAAAGGGAGTTGGCCTTGCGCCTGATGAAGACCCTTGTGCTCCACACGACGAGCTCTGGAGATGACAATCCCGACAGAAGAATGCTTCAAAGCCTGGGGGAGAAGCGTGCAGCTGCGCAGCGCACGCATCCGAGCCCCTTCCAGCACTGGTACGTCTACCAAAAAATCCTCAGCAAGCAAGTCAACCCACGTGGGCCGGGGCCTTGGGCCCAGTCAAAGCTTGCACGCACTTGCTTCCTGTGAGTCAGGTCTAGGGAGCAGCGCCTGCGCGACCTCATCCGTGAGCAGAACGCATCCGCGGTGTCAAAAGCTCGAGTGGGCACAGAGGAGATGTCAGTGATGATATTCCTGGACAGTGCAGGGTTTCTAATGAAATGCCCCCTGTGCGTATTTGCAGGCCCTGAGACCAGGAAAATCATTGCGGCAGCCCACCAGAGCGAGGCGCCGCAGTTCACGGCGTTCCCGTTGTCGCTTCTCACCAAGGACTTCTTGCACCCGTATTACCCGAATCCAGTGCAACTTGGCACAGCCCAGGCCAGCGGCACTCTCCCAGTGGCTCCAGTGGCTCCAGTGGGTCTAGAGGCTCCAAAGTAGCCTTCCATCTCAGGAAGAAAGAGGAGAACCCGGTCTGGCATGCGATCCACGGCCATTCCTGGGAGAAGGTCGAGTGGTGGGCCCGAAGGGTCTATGGCAAATGGGAGCATAAGATCTCCCAAGTGATCCAGGCTGGGCAGGTTCCAGCCGTCAAGAGCTCGACAGGCTGCGCGCCCTTCCGAGATTCCGGCAAAGAACTGGAAATCTACTGCATGGCCCAGCTCATGCAGCACTACAACCACGCCTTCGTGAAGATGTTGCCACAGGACCGCTACAAAGAGCTCATGACCATGTGGAACAGTGGCCTGGTGGACTCGAAGGTCATGCCCGCCATCATGGCGAAGCGCAAGGAATTTGAGCCGAGGGATCTCGCCTTCCTTGCCCTGCAAGACGATCGAGCTCCCCGCAACTTCCTCAATCCAGCAGGGACTGCTGAAAAGCAGGACCAGGGGGGCTCAAGCAGGGATCCACAGCTTGGCTTCAGTGCTGGGCAAATAAGCACCCTACTTTAGGGAGCACCCCCCCACTTTAGGGAACTCACCCCCCTTCTCAGGAAGCTCTCAAGCGCCTGGTCAAGCAGCTCCAGCATGAGCAGCGCGCCTGGCGGGTGTACTTGCAGAAGGCAAAGGCCTCCGACGACATGCAGAGGGGCGACTGGAACGTCCAGGTGGCGAGGCAGCAGGAGCGCCTTGAGGAGGCCTGGCAGAGCCTCAGCAGTGCCTGGTGTGTCACGACAGCCGCCAAGGACACTGCTGTCCGGGAAATCGATGTCATGACTTAACTTGTTGCCTTGCTGTCCTTGAGCTAGCTGTTTTGGCATGCAGGACCTCAGCACAGCCATGCCACACGTCGCTGCCCACCGGCACATGCTGGCAGATGCGGCAGATGCTGTCCAGGTCCATCAAGTGGTTCAAGTGTTCGAGTGGAACATTCCAAAGGCAGGTGGGGAAGCCTCCAAGAAGGCGGAAGAAGCTGCAAAGGCCATCGCCCTCTCATGCAGCACTGACCCGCAGATGGCTATTCACATAGTGCCCCCTGCTTGCACTGTTGTGCTAGGCTTCAGTCATATATACTTGAACCAGTAGTGGACCTTGCCATGAAACCCGCGCGTGCCGAGGATCCCGCCTTGCCAGCCATGCTGCGGGAAGATGGACAGCTCAGGAGACGAAAGGGTGGAGAGCACAGCCAGGCATGTGGAGCTGTGGCTGGATCAACTTTCAAAGCCTGAGCACAAGCTCCTCATCCGCAAGGTGAGGGTGACCTGGAGCGCGGAGACATTTTACAGCCCAGAGCGGGAGCTTGCCTGGGAAGCATGGATCACACTGTCATCCACGACCAGGGTGCCCAACAAAGCCAGCTCCTTCAATCACGTGCTGGGCAACAGCCCACTTCTGAAGCGCGGTGCTTTTCCAGTTTTCATCAACGCCATGGCTCGGAAGGACTTCCGCAACTGGAAGGTGCCGCTGGGCTTCGATGGTGCTGGAGGCTCCAACAACGCCTTGTCCATTGAGCAGCTGCAGTGGTTCAGCGGCTCTGAGCTCCACTCACAGTTTTTGCGCCACCTCTTCATGGGCTCCAGCTTGGGGAAGCAGAGCCGGGTTCAGGTCATCGACATGTTTCTTCTCGACGACCAGCCTGGAACAAGTGTGGTGGACTTGAACTGCCTCAGCGACCGCGGGCTTCCTCAAGTCGGGTACTGTGGAATAGTGTGGATCCAAGAGAAAGCACTTGTGAGGCAGGGGTTTGGTGTCCAAAAATGTTTCTGGGAGGCCTTCCACCTCCAAGTGCCTAGAGCCTTCAGGAATGTCATCCTGGAGAATGTCACCACATCCCTCTCTAACATGTACAAGGAAAAGCTCCGACAGAAGACGCTGCTCTTGGAGACGGGGGTCGTCGTCCCGGAGGTTGGCCAGGGGGCGGGTGCACAGCACGCAAAGCCTGAGTATGACCCCAAGGACTTTGAGCTGTGCTGGCCAAGGGCAAATCAGGAGCTTCCACTTCGGCAGACCACTGTGGATCAGGCAGAGAAGCTCAATGGCATCTCCATCACAGACTCCAGTGGTCAAGGGATCCAGTGGTCCAGCCTTCAAAAGGCCCACAACGACGAGTTCTGCCCCAGCGGTGAGGCCTACAACCCTGCCAGCAACAAGAGGAGCCCAGAGTGCAGCACCGAGGAGCTGCAGAAGCAGACCAAGCCTGCAGTGAATCTCTCAGCCAGCTCAGCCTCCAGATGGCCTGCTGAGCACTGGAGTTGCCACGGACGACTTCCAGCTGATCTTGGCACCTGACGGCTCTCTTTACGTCAAAGCCCTCAAAGACTCCTGCCTGGAAAGCAGTGCAGCACTGTTCCTGTGCAAAGGCACGTACAAAACTGGAGCAACCGCCAAGGCAGAGAAGGGCAAGCCTGGCTCCGCTTTCATTCCCTCCGAGATGAGCCAGGACACCTTGGTGGTTGTCGACTTGGGCGGCACCCGCTGTCCGAACGGTGCTCCTCCCAGTTTTCCAGTGCCTCTTGGAGCTGCCTTGCAATGGTTTGCCGGCGCGCGTCTTCAGGTCGGTGCAATTTTCAAGCACAAGGTCTTCGAGGTCGAGGGCAAGTTCAAGGTAGCCGCCACAGATGATGTCATCTACCAGCTGGATGTGAGCCGCAAAGATATGGACCCAAAGGCAGTGATTGCAAAGGAAGCACTGTCCAGCTACGTTGACTATAGCAAGCTCACCCATCTCAAGGCAATCCAGCGGGTGAAGTATGATGAGAGTGGTAAGGCGCTCAAGCAAGGCATTCCCGCTGTTCACGCATCCCAGTCAATTCGTCTCAAAAAGGACGAAGTGTATAAGATGTAGGGGCTCTAGTGCCTCTAGTGGCTACAGTGGCCACTCAGTTTTGCTTCAGCTCAGAGGGCGGGCAAGGCCCTAACAAAGCACGTGACCATGGTGAAAAAGATAGCTGACCACCAGGGCTCGACTTGTTTGAGGCAAGTGTTGTTTATGCTGCATTGCCCGCGGCTCTTGAATTTCAAGAAGCTCGAGAAAACACCCTTAGGCCCCGGCTCTAGTCTCGCCATGATGATGTCCTTCTCCATCGCTCCAAAGCCAGACCTGTCGTTCTTGGAGCACTCCTCGCAGGACATATATGGAGAGTTGACACAGCGGGAGCAAAGGGCAGCTGATCAAGTTGCCCGTTCCCTGCAGTGCCCAGAGCCTGAATCTGCATCCAATCCGGAAAAGGCCAAGGGCAGTCCGCAAAAGGCCAAGGGCAAGGGCAAAGCCAAGGGTCAAGCCAAGCCCCAAGCCAAGTCCAGTGGGAAGACTGCTGCCCCAGTGCAAAAAAAGCCCAGCAAGGCTTTGATGAAAAAGCCTGCCAAGTCTTCCTAGAGCTAGCTCAATGCAGCTTTCAGCTGGACTCGCTGTTTTTTTCAGGAAATCATGCCTTGCTTCAGGAATCAGTTGCTTCAGGAAATCACTTGGCTACAGTGGGTCCAGTGGCTCTAGCTGGACAAGAGTAGAAAGGGCCCTGCGCGGGGATTGAAAAAATCTACAGGCAGCCCGTGCACGCTTTTATGTTGCCGGTGCAGTGCAGCAGTTCTGAGTGCCACAATTTCAGCACATTGCTCTGAGGCTTGCGGCGCCATGACTTTTGACATGTCGCCGGTGGCTTGGAGTGAGACTGCTGCACTGTGGCAGCTTAGCACTGCATGGGCAGCAAATCAAGATTACTGAACTACTTGACATACAGGATCCACTCAAAGCTTCTTGACTTTGATCTCGACGCATAGCCGGCGAACCGTCTCAGGTGCAAGGCACGCCTTCACTCGCAGGACTTTGCTCACCTTCGTGGCAAGAGGCCGCCATCCAAACTCACCCTTGTCGCGCTGCGCCTTGAGTTTCTTCACCTGCTTGATGCTGGCCTGGGACGGCTTGAGCTTCTGAATCACACTTTTGCAGCCGTTCACCTGAAGGGAAATCCAACCGCAACAATGCGTTATTGCCACTTTACTTCCCTCTTCTAAACATGGTTTTGGAGCTTGCCCGCCTTGGGGCTCCCCTTCTGTGTGATTTCCTTGGTGGTTTTTACCTTGTTAGCCAAGCCCTGGGACAGGTGATACACCACCATGTCTTTGTTGAACTCTTGAGCTGCGCAGTGCACCTTCCTGATGAACGACTGTGCCGGCGTAGGGCTGTGAGTGAACAAATCCGGTATGTCACTGCACACAATTTCCACATTGTGCTTCCGGCTCGCCTGCCAGGCCTGCTCTGCAGCAATCTGCGAGCGCGCCAAGGCACGGGCAGACTCAAGAAATATCTTGACCTTGTCAGCGCAGCCCTTGAGCATGGGGTGTGTGCGCTCAACTAGGCTCTTCAGGGCAGCACGCTGGTCATAGGGAAGGCTCCCACTCACCACTTCTGACAGCTTGACTTTCAAGGGCGTTGAGTCCCTTTGCGCTGCCTGTTTGGCCGCTGATGTTTGACGCTTGATCGAGCCTGCTAGCTTCTTTCCGTCACTGCTTGTCCGTGTGTAAAGAACCCCAAC
The DNA here is from genome assembly GCA_963377175.1 of Effrenium voratum. Taxonomy (NCBI): domain Eukaryota; class Dinophyceae; order Suessiales; family Symbiodiniaceae; genus Effrenium; species Effrenium voratum. Next base: position 240,588 of record CAUJNA010003550.1, on the reverse strand, counting down.
CGTCTTTGCACTGGATGTTGAGGACTTTGATGAGGGCTTTTGCGTCACCTTGGTCGGCTTTGGGCAGCGGCCTGAAGATGCTGAGGAGCTCGATGGCTTCCGCACCACTCGTGCCATCAGCTCAGTGCAGTGACTAGATTACTAGACAGGGGGGAGCCACTAGATCCACTAGAAGTGGCCACAGTCAGGCACGCACAGCTGTCTCACAATGCAGCCGTCTTTAATACCAAAGTTTTTGAGACACTCTCTTCTTTTGTGAGACACCCCCCCCCTTTCTGAGACACCAGCTTGACAAGCACCTCATGCATCGGTCCTGTAGCCTGTGCTCTGCAGACGAGTCCTTGCACGGGCAGCCGGAGCCTATGAGGTGGACACAGAAGGCGCTCTGTGCATGTAGAATAAGCACTGTGCACACTGTGGCTCATAGGTGTCTCATATGTCTCTCACAGCTTCTCATGCTTCTCAGATTTTCTCATAGTTTCTCATACTTCTCATATTTTCTCATATGTCTAATGTTTCTCATAGTTTCTCATAGTTTCTCATAGTTTCTCATATTTTCTCATATTTCTCATACTTATCATATGTTCTCATATGTTCTCATAGATTCTCATAGTTTTTATCATATGTTCTCATAGTTTCTCATATTTCTCATACTTTCCCATATGTCTCATAGGTTTATCACGTTTCTCATAGTCCCTAGCATTTACTTCTGGCAAGGTCTCATATGTTCTCATAGTTTATCATGCATTTCCCACATGTTCTCATATTTTCTCATAGGTGCTCAGGAGGGAAATGTGACAAGACATGCAAGTATAGGAAGTTGCACTTCCCATGTTTGCATCTCTTGGCAGGTTTCCCATTATGAGCTCATCAGTGCAATGGTAAAGTCCACTGATGGCAAGTAACCATGTGTGCGTGTGTCCAAATAGAAACTGTCGAGTGAGAAGTGTGTGAAGAACACATTGCAAGCCAACAAGGGGCATCAAGGAGCCACATGATACATCCATGCTTATCATGTGTGAGTGTGTCCCAGACAGCTCCTGCATATGTTCTCCGGCATTCCCCAATTGTCTTTCCCACGTGTTCTGGCATGCCTCTCATGCTCCCCCGTTTCCCCATTTCAAACGCAGTTACATTTCTCAGATGTCTCATATACTTCATGCTTCTCATATGTTCAAAATGTTCATGCGTGTCATATGAGACAAGTATGATCATATATGTTTGCATATGTTCCTCATATGGTGTGCATATTAGTATGTTATCATGTTTGCTCACACCTTTATCATATTTTCTCAAGTACAGGTCACATAAAGCTATGAGAACACTTGGGAATCTTGAGACATGTGTGTCTTCACAAGTGTCTCACAGGTTTCTTATAGCTTCTCAGTTCTAGCATGTGAATTTTCTCATACGATTGTCATACTTTTCTCATATGTATCCCATATGTGCCTTTCATGCAGAGATCATGCAAGCATCAATGCGTGCAAACATCAGAGTGCACAAGGTCCAAATGGGTGAGTGTAAGCAAGCTTTAGGAAAATGAAGGCCCCAACAAAAGGCAAACACCCAAGCAGTGCCACGCAGGGTGCCTGTAATGGCTGCAAGGCAATGTGGCTGCACATGCAAGTTGCTACACTAGCTGCTACACCAGCTGGGTGAGAAGACATTGATTGCTGTAATTATAAGGGCTGCACTGAACCCTCATTGGCCAGTTATGGGCCACACACTTGGCCCCAGGCATGGCCAATGATGGTCCAACAGTCCTCAGGCGGCTGTCAGTCAGAGCGATCATGCGTGATGCACATGTGGCTTGCTCTTTGCGGGCACTGAGTACTGGATGGGCTTGTCAGTGTGGCCAAAGCAAGCATGCTGCAGGTGTGAGATGCATGACATGCTCTGGCTGAGGCCCTAGCATAGTGCGAGGGCTGCCTGGCAGGCACCAGTGCGACGGATTGTGCATGCCATGAATGATCAGCAGGCTGAAGCCGGGCATTGCACTTTTCCCCCTCTGCCACATCCATGGGCCCTTGAGACCACCAGACCCACTCTAGCCACTAGAAGGCTGGAGTGCAGCACTGGATCCTACTTGATCCCATAGCCTTCACGCCTGCCACGTCTGTGAGACGAGCTGTCTCACATCTTGGGAAGGTGTGAGGTAGTGCCTTAGTGCGCAAGGATGGTGGCAAGGATGCGTGACGTGCGAAATGTATTTGAAGAATGTGCATGCTGTACTGTAAGCCAGGAAGCTGGGTGCAGTCACGGCACCAGCCTTTGCAGCCAGTCCACGACCGCTCTGCCAGGTGCTGCAGCTCCACCTCATAGAGCTGGCCTCAGGCTGACACATCTATGCAAACGTGCCAAGCGCCAAGCCAACATGCAAATTGCACTGAGCTGCTTTTCAGCAGCCAGTGGACAATGATTGCTGCAGCAACGCTCCGGTGTCTACCAGCACTGCAGGCAAAGCAGAGGCTGAAGGTCTGTGGCGTCTTGATCGCCTTGAGCCACTGGAGCCAGCAAAAAAGCCCCCTCCTCAGTTAGCGCCAAGTAAGTTTGACAAAGGTTCGTCTGACTGAAACCCGCGCCAGCAAGCTCTGAAGCCAGGGGGCAGCATGACAGCAAACTTGGGATGCTGGGCAATCCTCAGCTGAATGACGGGGTTCGTGCCCATGTGCCTGGTGTCCCTCGCCGGATCGTGGAAGGCATGCAGCGGGATCACCAGATCAAACATGGCATAGGTCTTCTTGTTTGAGAGCTGAGCTAGACCAGCTGAATAGACCTGCGCATCAGGGATTTGGCGGCCACACTCACCCCGCAGAGCAATATGCTTATTTTCTGGACCCCCCAGCCTTGACTTTGTGTGGCTTTGGCATGGGCTTGGGCTGGGGTCTTATCCTTGGTGCTGCCCTTGAAGTGGCATCATCATCATCATCATCACTGCCTGGATCAACTAGATCCACTGGATCTGGGGTGGCTGGATCCTCCACTAGGTCGGCTGGATGCTCTGGATCCACTGGATCCTCTGCGTCGCAGTCACTGACTAGGTCCACTTCCACTAAATCTGTTGGATCTGGGGTGGCTGGATCTGGATCCTCTGGCTCTGGGGTGGCTGGATCCTGTGGATGGAAGTCCCTGACTGTGTCCGCTAGATCCACTGGATCCACTAGATCCTTGGTTGGAAGCACTGGGGCGGAGGCTGGCTCAATTGGACTGTTCTCTTGCTCAAAAGCCTCCATCACCTCTCTCCGGTTCTCCTCCAACCACTCCTGGAGCTGCCTGTGGATGACTTCTTCCTCAGCCATAGGACAGGGTTTGAGTGTCAGGCAAGGAGGGCTGGCTCAAAAGTCAACAGCCCCTGTCGCCAGGTGACAGCTTGAAGTCGCCCAGCTGGTACTGGCTTCAGCAGCACCGGGATAAAGTCAGGCGTCACCCTCACCGGCAGGCGTCCTTCGGGCAACCCACAGGGGAGACTGCAAAGCACAAAGCGCGCCCTGTATGTAACAGAATCACACACTAGCCAAGCCTTGGGTGCAGTTTGGGCAGGACAAGGGCAGGGTCCTGGCTCACAGGGAGGCTCAACGTTCTCCCGCTGCGCCAGCTCTCGGTACTCCGCCAGGCACTCCAAGGAGATTCTCCCCGGCAAAAGGCAAACAACCATGGCTGTCGGAAGGGGGGTAGATGTGCTGAGCTGCTGTGCCTGCTGAGTGCCTGCTGTTTGCTGATGAGTGCCTTGCAGAAAAAAAGAGCTGCTGCAGCATGGGCCAAATAGCAGGCAATTTAGTTGCAGGCTGCACCTCAACTCTCTTCAAGTGCGCATGCTATCCTCTCAGAACATCTCGCTGTGCTCCTCAGCTATGCCTTGGAAAGCGGAACCGATGCGCACAGGGAAGGGCCGCTGCCATATAAGGGAAAAGTGAGAAGAAATGCAAGTGTGAGATGCTACACTTCCCATAGTTGCATCTCTTGTCAGGTCCCCTCATGAGCTTTGCAGTGCAGTGCAAACACTGTGTTCAATAGTGACACTGTCAAGTGAGAAGTACGTGATGAACATATCGCAAGCCAAAGGGGGGCATAAAGCAGCCACACGATATGCATGCTTATCTCATGCATGCACTGCTCCTCATAATGTCTCGCACTTATGCAACGTGCTCTGACAGGCACCTCATGTCCCCCGCACTTTTGTATGTGTCTAACACATGTACATGTCTCTCATATGTCTGTCATAGTTTCTCATATTGTTCATATGTCTCATAGTTTATCATATTTATCACAGTTTCTCATATTTCTCATATTGTATCATATTTTCTCATACATTCCATAGTTTCTCATAGTTTCTCATATTTCTCATAGTTTCTCATATTTTCTCATATTTCTCATAGCTTCTCATATTTTCTCAGATTTATCATATGTTCTCATACTTCTCATAGTTTCTCATATTTCTCATATTTCTCACAGTTTGTCATATTTTCTCATGCGCGTCTCATAGTTGCTATCATATGTTTCTCAGATGTGTCTCATGCGTCTCTCATATGTGTCATCAAATATGCTACATACTTTCTCACACATTTCTCATACTTTTGCATATGTTACCCACACGTTCTCACATGTGTCTGACATGTCTGTCATACACTGGCATTATGCCACAAGCTATTTGCTTTCAACAAGTCTACCACTCAGACTCAAGCACATAGCTGTGGTGCATAGGAGTCATATAGTGTCAGCCATGCACTCAAACATGATTGCGCAATGCAAGCATGAGGAGGCCCGCCCGGGCTTCGTCATGTTTGAATTGTCAGTCATGCTGGCATGCTGCTGCCCTCTCATTGCCTGGACACTCTTTATGACACGCTGCTATTGCAAAACGATTACGTCACAGAAAGTGCGCCCCACTCATTAATTAAGCAAAGAAGTGTTTCCTTACAGGTAGGGTCCATGCTGGCTACAGAAACACACCCTCACTGTGACCAAGACTCATCTTGTGCGTGCATGCACTCTGAGGTTTGGTCAGCTTGCCATAGTCCATGCAGAGGCCTGGGCCGGGGGAAGGGGGGGGAGCAGCCAACGCTGGCCCAGGATGCTCCATGAGCTTGCTGAGTCTGAGGAAATTGTTGAAGCTGGTTTACTTGACCCTGTGGTTTACATATATTGCCACTTTCAGCCCAGTGCAGAGCGCCCTGTTTTCTCCTCCCACGTGATACTTGAAGCAAACTTCAGCCATGGTAAGGGCAGGTGTCCAAGGGCATGCCACCCAATATGAAAACCAAAAGAACATATTGGATACCTACTAGGAGCCCGAGACCCAAAATATAAGGGCCTTCACAAAGTGCCAGGAGTTGGGGTCAGTAAATGAGGTTTGGGACAAGAATGATGGATTCAGACACCCCCAACACCCTAATGGAGGGTCCAATGATCCTCATACCCCTCTGACTCCCCGCAAGCTCTCTCAAAGTGGACCAAGCAAAGGGGTGCTGCCCAATAAAAGTGGTGCTCTGGGTTTTGACCCACGCCATGTGATTTGCTAGCAAATCACAGTGCCCCCTCCCTAAAAAGAGGAGGTTGGTGTTGGCTTCCCCTTGGTTTTCCTGTTCTGGCAGATCCTGTAAGGGTCACGACTCCTCAAGACCCTTGGACCCTCAAGATCAAGCCATTTCAGGCCCCATCGACACTAGGGTTATGCAACAGTGCCTACTGGGTAGCAAGATGGTCCAGTGGTCCAGTGGTAAAGTTTTCCAGTGGCTTACTGGACCACTGCACCAACAAGCAAACTCACAGTTGATGATTTCTCTGAGTTCAGCACTGCGCAGGCAGTAGCTCTGCCTTGCCTGGCGTGGCATTGGCCCCCTTTCAATGCCATGCCTTTCCATGTGGCCCTGCTACTCCCCCAATGTGTCATCAAAGCTTAAATAGCAAAACTGTGGCCCTTCCTGGCACAACCTTTGGAGGTGTCTAGTAATTATAAGAAGCCATGCGCTCTGAACCATGCAGCTGTACTCGCAAATGCGCCAGGCAGACCTCCTCATGCTGCAGGGCAAGCCGCTGCAGCTGCTGCTTGCGCCAGGGCATGTTCCATGTTGGCATGTAACATGTGCTTTGGACATGCCACTCCTGTGCTCAGCTCTTCAGCACAGGAGTTTCATGTCAGAAGCACATGTCAATCTTCTCAGTAATATGAACATGCACACACAGAAGCACACATGTAACCAATGAGGGCAAACAACGCACCACATGTGTGTCACAACCATAGTGCCTACCCACCCAATGCTCACTGTATTGTAGCCATATCAAGCACTTAATCAACGCACATGTGTGGAAGCTTACCAACCCTCATGTGTGTAGCAATGATACTGGATGTGCATGAGTCTGCGGATAATGGCTCTGTGCTCCTCACATGCTTCTCATGTGTTTGCTAGAAACACATGTGAAGCATCTGAGAAACACTGGGCACTGAAATGCGCATGGTTTTATGGCCAATTCTTGGTTTATGGTAAACACGTACATGGCATGATTATGCCGAATTGTTGTGCCAAAATGGTCTGATTTTCCCCCATATGCTGTATACCAGTTACCTTTTGCTAGTATACCACTTCCATGGGTCAAAGTTTTGAGTAAGTTCGCAGCCAGAGAAGCCACGCTGATGTCAACCCACCGACGGTCTAAGGTCACCTTAGCCATTACCGAATAGCTATTCCAACAATGCCCCAAAATAGATGCAGCATGACATGTTTTGAGCAAGAGGGCACGAAGGCCTCACGAACACCAACCCAGCACCCGATGCCCACGCCGCCCAACAGCCCTGCAAGCAAAGGCCCCAAATCGAACGAAACAGAACAATGGCACAAGCAGAATGGGGAGAACAAGAAACGAACCCCTCCGAGGCGACACCGAACTCCGAAAATGGAAAAGAACGATGCTGTGGAACAGAACGATGAGTGTGGAACAGAACGATGAGTGTGGAAGAGAACAATGAGTGTGGAGCAGAACGATGCATCGTCTGATCCAACAGCTGAGGGAACAAGGCCATGTTTTTTTGCGGAGCGTGCGATTGCGAGAAGAATGGGTGCTGCAAGGATCCTCGAGAAACAAAAAAAAAAAAAAGAAACGCCAAGGGCCCCCCAAATTCGAGACGTTGATCACGGAGCCCACGCTCCGGCAAAATCTTGCCCCAAGCCTCGCGACGCGAAATATGAGTCACTGCCTTCATGTCAGGTTTGTTTTTTATGTGAGATATGAGTCACTCAATTAGCTCGGTTCAAAAGCAACAACTTGAGTTGGTGTTTCTCCAAACCGAGAAAGTTCCACGGAAGGCCCATGCTGCGGCGGGGTGCCGGGGGTCCGTTCAATCTCTCCAACACTCTTCCGAGTTCCGCGCAGCTCGGGCGTCGCTGCCTCTCCTGTTGCCATGACCGACTGGCCAGGCGATATGTCAGGCAATACTGTGGATGGTTGCGAAATCCATGCAACGCACCACTGTTCAGAAACCCTGGAATGATTCAATTCACCTGCAAATACCAACAAACAATGGTTTCCCATGGTTTCAAAGTAGTGCAGGATTTGGTATCAGCTATGAAGAGATGCTTGGTCTGGTGCGTGAGCTGTCGCCTGCGTACCGTACGGTGTTTAATCTGTACGCGATAGAGGGGTATAAGCATGAGGAGATTGCGAATATGCTGAATATATCGGTTGGTACTTCTAAGTCGAAATATGCGTCCATCTGCAGTATGAAGGGCCAAATAATTGCTAGTTGATCCCTATAACCATGGCCAACCGTGGCTTCAAAGCACCCCATAACCCCTATTCTAGTTATAGAGCTTCAATAAGGTGCTTGTTAGCCATGCCTATAGCCCACCGGAACTTACAACCATGGTAACCATGGATTGTAACCATGGTTATACACCAAATGCTCCCCTGGAAATGTGCACGCCAGCCAAACGGAGACGTTTCTAAGCATCGGAGATGCATGAGGTTCCGTGCCAGTGTTCAGTCTGGATGCAGTTTGACAAAAAACGCTTCGCTGCAGAGTGTAGATGCTCTGTCTATCCCTCTGACTTGCACACTATGCTCAAGTCCGGTTGACCGCGACTGGATGTGCCGTTTGGGCCGCCAAACAGGACCTTGCCCATCCAAGTCCGTAAGCCTGGTCGAAGAAAAACAGCCACAACGTCGTGGGCGACGCGAAAAGTGGGGCGGCGCCGAGTTTCTTGAACCGCATCCCCTTGCTCCCAACACACAAATGGAACATTCCCCAACTCAAATCAGGCACTTCGGGGGCTAGTTTCTGGTGGAAAACGGTGGCCCCTCTCTGTAAGCGAGATCCATTCAGAAAAGACCCGCAAGGGTTTAGTGAATCCCATCTCTCCCTTGGCCCCCACAGGACACCAGAGTAACAATTCATGTAAAACCAGGCAAAGACCCTGGTTACCCATGGCGACATGGAAGCACTAGGTCCTAGGTGTGACACCAAAGTGGGAATGTCCGTCGTCGTGGGCAGCTTTCAAGGGGTGTCCAAGACCATAAAATGGCCGCGCACAAAGCCAAAAACCGTCAGGGAAGATGAGGACACCCCGCCATGAATCAACCTGCGGTTCTGAAAGTGAATGGGCCTTGCAGCCGGCCACACTCGATGAATTTTCAACCAATGGGTCAAACCCACCAGCATTGGGTCCACAGATTCTGTTTGGGGAACCTGGAGTCCTTCAAGCAAGGCGCAAGCGGGGTCCCTGGAGTTCATCCTGTCCGTTTGGAGAAGATTTGTCCATGTTCCGGTCGATCCAAACAACGTCTAGCCGTTCCGAAAGTCTTGTCGTTGACATGTGAATACTGTTGTGGTTTATAGGGCCCGTCTACTGTGAGGGAACCCTTTTTGTCTAACAAAAACAACAGGACAAAACACTCCCCCTTTTTATGGGTTAGACGTCCAACCCCCAAGGCTTTTCTGCTAAAAACAGGGAACCAACACGTTCTTAGGGGTCCAATTTCCACTTCATGCGTATCTTTTTTCATCCCTTTGGAAACCCCCCCAGCCCATGGGAGGCCACAGGTGTCCTCGGGATCTCCGGCAAGTCCTCCTCGAACCTCGCGACGGCGAGCGCGCGACTGGGCGGAAGTGTCTCTTCAACAAGGGCACAGGCGGTGAAAAGGAAGAAATCCCGGAGAAAAGCGAGAAGAGCACCAAAAGCGCCAGGCTTTTCTTACCCGCCTGTGTCCTCGAACAAGGCCACATGTGCATACAAGAATGCTCAAACACCGCGCCAACAGGCAGGTTGGAGCAGCCAGCTAATAATAATACGAATGCTGACTAGTACAAAGGCTAATAAGTATTAATAACGATCATACTGTGGATGCACCAAATCCTGCACCACCTAAGAAACCCTGGAATGATGATTCCCCTGCAAATGTCAACAAGCAATGGCTTCCCATGGTCTCCAAAGGATTCCGTCCATCCACAGTATCAGTTATCTATTGTGGAAGCAATGAGTTGTTGCATGCTGCAATGCTTTCCCGTCAGCACAGTGGGTTCAAAATACATTTGAGGCAGAAGCGTATCAGGGTGGCTCCAAAGCCTCCGGCAGAGCAGAAACTTGGTGTGTGATGCCAGGAATCAAACGTACCCAAACCCATGCTCTTTCACCGCTCAGAGCCTTGGAGCTTGACCCTAGATGAGAGAAGCCTTTCGAATGCGTAAAGCGAAATGGTGCGAAGTGAGGCCTTGTGTGTTTTGTCGCGTCCCCACGCGGACGAACTCGGTGGCCGTGTGTCAACAGAAGCAGCCCTTAGGCTCAGGTCTACCTTGCTGCTGGAGGGCGCGCGCATCACTTTTGTGTGGCTTTGGCTTGAGGTTGAGGCTTTCAGGTGTCCGTGCACAAAAACCAAACCCCAAGCAAGGTGTCCGTGCACAAAAGCCAAACCAAGCCGCCAACAACCCCCCGCAAACAAGCCCGAAATGCTGCTCCTTCTGTCGAACATGTGTTTTGAAGTTGGATGCAAAACACCAACGGTTTTGAGGGGTCCTGCCCCAAGACAAATGCCTTGACCCAGTTTGGCAGTAGACCTTTCAGCTGAGCTGCTCACCTGCAGGCATGGACTCGCATTGGGCGATGCGTCTTTGGGCAGAGGTTGTCCCCTTCCAGCGTACCCAATTTGGCATTGCATGGGACAAGTAGCCTTTGCCGGGACTGGAAATCCAGTCTCTGACGTTCTTGTACAATTCCAGGCCGGCGCTTTACCCAAGATGCGGATGTCGCGCTCCCATACTGCGGCGCCCAAAGCTGTGAAGGTGCCACGCTCTCGTGCGTTCGGGCTCGCCAGTGACATGGATGTCGAGGTATGGTTGGCGCCATCGGAGTTTAGTTACAAGGTGGCAAGCCCTCTTTCAACCATGGGGAATCAACTGATTTGGACAGCTCCTCGGATTGTGGTCCTCCGGATAAATCCGAGGTTGCCCTGAGTCGAAAAGGCTTGCTCTTGGCTTCCCTTTTTGCAGTTCCGATTGCAAAATTGGTCGGCAGGGTACTCTCAGTTGCGCAAAGGACCAGGAAATGCAAGATTAACCTTGTGGGGCCTTTGCTAGAAGTGGACCCAAATTGGAAAACCAAGTGGTCAAAAAGGTCGATTGGCTTTGGACAGAGTGAGTGTTTAGTGGTTACACTCCCTCAGACTAACATGGAAGCTCCCAGAAGACCGCTGTAAATGGAAACAAGTCTGCCAAAGGGGTCCTGGGCGCTTCCATGTTAGCCTGGGGGAGGGTACGTACCCTGCCATTTTAAAGGGTGCCCTCGCGTCCGCCGTTTCGCGAGGCAAGGGCTCGTCGTCGTCGTAGTCGCCCTCCGAATCCACCAGCAGATGCTCGAAGGAGCGGCGGCGGCTGCCCGAAGCCGAGGCGCCTGCCGTTCGCTCGAAGCCCTGAGGCAGCCTTGACTCAAAGTTCTAGGGGTACGCTCCCCACTCTTTCCAGGGATCCTTCTTTCTAGAAAACCTCCGGAAACCCGGGGAAAACGGCCGGTTTTTGCAAAGAAGGATGGTCTCTCTCTCTTTTCTACGGCGTATTATTCAGCAGCTGAGAGCTATGGATTTGGTCTCTGCCCAAATAGGTGATAAGAGCTGGTGCGGGGGGTGCAGCTTTCAGGGTTCCGGAGTGGCTCGGGGCCTCTGATTTGAGGCTCAAAAGGGCCGTCACCACCAGCCCGTGTTGGCTTCCTGGTTTTTGAAGACCTGGTTCCAGGGAAAGCCATGTGGTCGCAACGGAACTGAGCATACCCAAGCTGTTCTTTGGTGTTCAGAAGTAGCTGCTCCCAAACATATACTGTATATATATATATATATCAGGCTCCTACATACAAACATTCATACGTACACAAGTGTATATATATGTATATATTCATGTTACATAGATATGTAGTTAGTTATGTGTTGTATTTGTATTTATATAGTTGTCTATCAATCAAATTATTTAGTTGTCTGTTTTTGCGTTATATGTGTCGGTGCATCTATGTTCGAAACATTTATTTGTTGCGGTGTTATGTATTTTGTATGTGTTTATTTGTTCATTTGTTTATTTATGTGTGTCCTATTATAGTTATTTGTTTAATCAATTATTTGCGTATGTGTGTTTACTCATGTTTGTGTATTTTTCATTTAGAGTTTATGCATTTATATATGCATTAATTGATCGATTTAGATATTTATCTGTTTACCTACAGGTGCGTACATATGCATGTGTTTACTTACGTATGCATGCATGCATGCCTGCCTGCCTTCCTGCCTGCCTGCCTGCCTCTCTGTCTGTCTGTCTGGCTGGCTGGCTGGCTGTCTGGCTGTGTCTGTCTGTCTGTCTGGCTGTGTCTGTCTGTCTGTCTGGCTGTGTCTGTCTGTCTGTCTGTGTCTGTGTCTGTGTCTGTGTCTGTGTCTGTGTCTGTCTCTGTCTCTGTCTCTGTCTCTGTTTGTCTCTGTATGCATGCATGCATGTCTCTATCTGTTTGTGTGTTTTTCGGTCGGTTGTGTTATTGATCGAAGGTGTTCTTACTTTCTTAATTAGTCATTTCCTGTTTGAACTAACATACTTGTTTGTGTTGTTAATCCGTTCATTTATCATCCATCCCATGCAATGCCACGTCATGCCAATTCATACCATTTCATAAATATGTGTATATATATATACATATGCTACTCCCCCCCCCCCAGAAACCTACCTGATTGTTGCCCGTCCAGCGCATTATTTGCCCATCTAGGACTGGAAGGAAAGATCTCTCAACTTGGACTAGGACCAAATAAGACTAGGACTAGGACCAAACTAGGACTAGACGATCCACCTCTGATTGTTATCGCAATTGATTGTCAAGTAGAACTTCCTCTGTGATGTCCTTTGCACTTTCTAATTGTTTCAGTAAACTAGGAGCAACATAACACTATAACCAAGGATCTCTCAACTAGGCCTAAACTAGGACTAGACTATTCAACTCTGCTTCTTGTAATATTTGGACATTTGGATTGAAACAAAATAGCCCAAAAATTAGATTACAATTTAACATGCACAAATAAGTAGATGTGTTCCTTATTTCAAGATCTACTGTTCAGTTTGCAGTTACCTTGAACTTGATACACACTTAGCAGAATTCATAAGGACCCTCCTTTGAAATGTCCTTAATGCTTTCTAAGTAATTCCATAAGCTAGGATCATACTAGGCCTAGAACCAAGGATCTCCCAACTAGGACTAGGACCACCAAACTGGACTAGACCGTTTCACTCTAGTTCGTATAGTGGTTGAATTTTATTGGAAAGGACATCTTGTGTACCATTGAATTTGACACAGAACAATTAATATTTAAGTTCCCATTTAAATCAAAATTCTGACTGGAGTATTTCCTTCTTAAACTCTATGTAATTTCTATTAGAATTTGAGTCGAATTAGATAAACATACTAAGTATAATTCAGAAGGAAAGAATTCAGAGGTCCCCAACTTGTGTCTTTTCACTAGTCCTAGCACTACCATGGTCAGAAAACACCGTAAAACACAGTGTTGTGTAGTGTGTTCATACTCAGTTCACATCTCCACCAACGACTGCTCTCTAAATGCTCATTTGGTGTTGAACAGGATTTAATTGGGACTCAATACAGAAATACTTGCTCAGAATCCTACTGGGGAATATATCTGAAATGTAGAATCTAGATAGCATTCCTTTCCCAATACATTCTTACAATTCATTAGAGCTTTGACAGAATCTGATAAGGACAGAATCCAAGCCTGTGCTTGAGATTCAAGGTTAAGCATTCTCTAGACAAGTCTTCTCTGCAAACCCGAGTCCAGGCCGCGTGAAACCAATTGAAACCGACCAACATTTCAGCCGAGCATAGTTTGGCCTGCAGTCCTGGATTGAAACAGGGTGAAACAGATTGAATGAATAATCATGACTTAGATGCTTGCACAACACTGAGCCAAAGCACCGTCGCGCAAAGTGCAATGTTGAATTTGGGCCTCGAGTTAAACCGATTTAAACCGATTCAAATTTAAATCGGGCCTGGATTTAAGACTCAAGAATCCAGGCCAAACTTTTCCAGGGAATCTTGAATCCAGGCCTCGATTTACACCGATTTCAGCCAATTTAAACTTAAATCGGGCATGGATTCAAGATTCAAGATTCAAGAATCCAGGGCACACTTTTCCAGGGAATTTAAGACGATCTAAACCGATTTAAACCGATTTAAACTTTAATCGGGCCTGGATTCAAGATTCAAGAGTCAAGATTCCCTGGAAAAGTTTGGCCTGGATTCTTGAGTCTTGAATCCAGGCCCGATTTAAATATCGGTTTAAATTGGTTTAAATCGAGCCAGAAGCTTCCCGAATGTCCTTGGACATGTGTCTTTCTCATTGCTTTCCCCAAAGCCCAAAAACGGGTAGAAACCACTGCACATACCGGTGAATTCTTCAAAAAGGGTAGGTCCCGGCAAAGGGGGACCATATATATATATATATGTATGTATATATATATGGTACCCCCCCCAGTACCCAGGTGTTGTTGCATCATGTATCAAAACCATTGGTATTTACAGTGTATTTTGATTGAACCCATGCATTTTCTGCAAGGCCATTCTGTGGCCAAAAAACCAAAAAACAAAAAAAACAATCCTAGCCCCCACCATGGCTGGGATTCTTTGGTTTTGTTTTCGGTTTTTTGGTTTTTTGGTTTTTTGGTTTGTTGGTCCAGGGAATGTTGCGCAACAAATTCTAAATGTTGCGCAACATTTGCGGAGCATGATGAGAGGATATGTGAACCTTTGTGAAAGAAGGCATGTTCTGGGTGAGAGGATATGTGAATTTTCTGTAGAGAAGAGTCATTGAAAAAGACATGTTTCGTGTGAGATGATATGTGAGTCTTTGTGGAAGAGTCAGGGTTACAGTGATTCTTAAAAAACAGCAAAATACAGTAAATATCATGTAAAACCACCATGTATGTAACACAAACTGTCCCAGCCATAGCCTGGTTTTATTCTACACAGGGTTCACTTTCCTTGGCAACTCTTTCACATATGCTGCCTTTGTTTCATTGAAAGAAGACACGTAAAAAGACATGTGTTGGGTGAGAGGATGTGTGAATTTTCTGTGGAAGAGTGATTGAAACAAGGCATGGTTTGTGTGGGAAGATATGTGAATGGAAGAGCCGTTGAAAGAAGGCATGGGTTTGTGTGGGGAGATATGTGAATTGAATTTTGTGTGGAAGAGCCATTGAAAAAGCGCATGGGTTTGGTGAGAGGATATGTGATTCCTTGTGAAAGAAGGCATGCAAAAAGACATGTCTTGGGTGAGAGGATGAAAGAATTGTCTGTAGAGAAGAGTTATTGAAAAGACATGCTTTGTGTGAGATTATATGTGAATATTATGTGGAAGAGTCTTTGGAAGAAGGCATGGTTTGTGTGGGAAGATATGTGAGCTTTCTGTGCAAGAGCCTTTGAAAGAAGGCATGTTTGGTGAGAGGATATGTGAACCTTTGTGAAAGAAGACATGTTCTGGGTGAGAGGATATGTGAATTTTCTGTACAAAAAAGTTATTGAAAAGACAAGTGCGGCAAAAGACAGTAAATATCATGTAAAACCACCATTTATGTAACAAAAACTGTCCCAGCCATAGCCTGGTTTTATTCTACACAGGGTTCCCTTTCCTTGGCAACTCTTTCACATATGCTGCCTTTGTTTCATTGAAAGAAGACACGTAAAAAGACATGTGTTGGGTGAGAGGATGTGTGAATTTTCTGTGGAAGAGTCTTTGGAAGAAGGCATGGTTTGTGTGGGAAGATATGTGAATGGAAGAGCCTTTGAAAAAAGGCATGTTTGGTGAGAGGATATGTGAACCTTTGTGAAGAAGACATGTTCTGGGTGAGAGGATATGTGAATTTTCTGTAGAGAAGAGTCATTGAAAAATACATGTTTTGTGTGAGATGATATGTGAGTCTTTGTGGAAGAGTCAGGGTTACAGTGATTCATAAAAAACAGCAAAATACAGTAAATATCATGTAAAACCACCATGTATGTAACACAAACTGTCCCAGCCATAGCCTGGTTTTATTCTACACAGGGTTCACTTTCCTTGGCAACTCTTTCACATATGCTGCCTTTGTTTCATTGAAAGAAGACACGTAAAAAGACATGTGTTGGGTGAGAGGATGTGTGAATTTTCTGTGGAAGAGTCTTTGAAACAAGGCATGGTTTGTGTGGGAAGATATGTGAATGGAAGAGCCTTTGAAAGAAGGCATGGTTTGTGTGGGAAGATATGTCAATTGAATTTTGTGTGGAAGAGCCACTGAAAAAGGGCATGGGTCACGTCCAAGGCGCCTTTCTTCACTGAGGCAAACCTCCCTCCTTTGGTCTCCCAGTGTGCAAACCTGAGCTGTTCTTCCTGCTTGCTTTCGCGGTCAAAGCACATCTGAACCAAGGTCAAACCTGGGTACCTGGGGGGGGTAGTATATATATATATGTATGTATAAATATATATATATATATGTAGGTATGTATGCGTATATATGTATACGTGTGTGTACGATGTCCGGATTGCAAGACTTGGGAAACGCCCTTGCGGCATTTGGGGACCTCAGAGCGCAGAATCCTTAAGGCCTTTGGCACTACAGGCTACAAGCGGCTCAATCATTGCTAGTTGACTCCAATCATGACGAAAATTGGTTTTTGTTTCAAGACACCTCACTCACCCCTTCTTGTCCAAGCCCTAAAACTCCGCGAGCCTTCGCTTCCCCACGCGTCGGAAACGGCGGAGAGGCGCCTCGGGAGGTCTCCGGGATGTCCTGGAAGGAGTCGCCCTGAAGGTGCCGCGAGTTGAGGGAGGTAGGATTGATGTTGGGAACGTGGGGCAGCCTCTATAAATCCCTTTTGCCTTTTTCGCCCCCTGGCAAAAAATAGTAATCTTTCCAGTAGTGATAGATTCCCTCTAAAAACCAACAGGGGAAAAGAAACATATTCTTAACGAAATGGAAGTATATACGGAAAGTAGGATATAGGGAATGTAGGGAATGTAGGGATATAGGTCTCTCAAACTGAGAAAACTGAAAAATGCTTACACACTTCGGCAAAGTGTGGTTGGATTGATTCTACATGGCTATGAATCTTTATGAGGAACTCCAAATGGCTGGTGGGCATAGATCCCCACCAAACTGATGTTTACAAATGGAAACTACACTTGATACGTGGCAAAGCTCGGGATTGTGAAGGGGTTCTATTAGGGTTTGTAAAACAAGCAAGTAATCCCATTTGTTCAAGGCATATCTGAGCCTCTAAACTGGGGGTTGCAGGCTGACATCTGACATAACATGACATAACCAAACACAAGCAGCCAAGGCAAAGGAACCCGCCAAACCCCATGTTGTTTGGTGCAGGAGTCTGGGAGGAATAGATAATTTCAAGATTTTACCATGAAGTAGGCCCGCCCCCAACTAATGGGTCACCGAGATTTGCCTCCGACCCATGGTAAAGAACCAAGTCTGGACCACTGCAATTCCAAACCAAAAAGAACACCTCGCATTTAAGCGCCTGAATCGTGAGTGAGCATGTAAACAGCACCCCAAAACGTTGAACGCTTAAGCAAACAGTTTAGGATCGCACCCAAGAACCGTACAACTGGGCCGTGTATCGTCAAAGTTGAGCCTACGCCTGTTCGCACAAAGCGTCAACATACTCCCCGGGCCGCTCATCAATATCTAAACCAATCTCTGCTTTGCAGGCCGGCTTATCTTCCAGCGCACGGGGTCACACTTGGCTTCCAGCGAAAGGGATCGAATTTGGTCTTCAACCCCAGAATCGATTAGCTTTTGCCGGCTCAATGGAAAATTGCTTCTTTTTGTGGGTGCCAATCTTCGAAGAACGTTCTGAGGTAGCGAGAAGGGCGCCTCCGACGCTTGGCACCCCCTTTCGATACCGGTTACGGCTCTACACACCAGAAGCGTCAAGGAGGGCCAGGTGTCGAAAGGATGATATTTGTCCCACCATGTCGGCGTCTTGTTTTTGAAGGGTTACCAGCATTTGGTGGATTCAAAATGGGAACTCCAGCCTCAGAGGAGGCCGCGTCGGAGGTCCTCGCCTGAGACAACAATTACAGGGACCGCTGCTTTGAGGGGGAGGGCACAAAGAGAGGGCCTTGGGAAGGAAACCCGTTTCATAAATCGGTCCCCTCTACCTTCCCAAAACAAAAACCAAACAAAGCAAAACACGGCGCCCGCGACGCCGATGTTTTCCAGTCGCTGCCCAAGGCCCCAAAAAAAAACCAGCTCTCTCCGCGGGCCCAACAGACTGGAACCTCCGCAACTCAGGGGGCTGTGGTTAAGTCAAAACCGTTTTGGGATCCCATTTTGGTTGGTAGGTGAATGCACCACCCATTTTAGAACCTATAGTGGAGATGGGGATGTTCACTGGTACGATTCGGATTGTGACCCATGGCCCGAAAACGAACACTGGCAAAGGAAGGCGGCGAAACTCATGGCAAGAGTGGAAAGGAAGGGGAACTTCGTCATGGGTAAACCGAAATTGCGTCATGTGAGCGGCGTAGCCACTTTCGAGGGCGACCCGGGGGGTTGAACCTGCAATCGCCTAGACTCTCAGGAAACGAGCCCCTTTTGAGATGCTAGTCTTCCTAAACCTGTCCACTTCCATGTTTGGATACAGGGTCCGGCAGTCAATGGTCAAAAGGCAAACCCTCAATATTATAGAAGAAACACTTGGGGGACCTTTTGCTGGGATCCATTTGTGTTTGTTTGTTGGAGAAGCAAATGGTCAAAAGGCGAATCCCCAACTTGCGTTCGGCTGTTCATGCGCTCGAGAGCGCCCGTCAGAACTTAACCGGTTCGCAAGGGTCCTCACGTTTACAACATTGATCAAGGTCATGTTCAAGTGGGTTCGAAGCTTTGGAGGTTACCCCTTATATGCTTGCCCCCTTAAGCGGCCTCGCGTTAAAACCAAAAGACAAAAAATGGGTGGGTGCCCCGCACTAACAAAAACACTCGTTCCCCTTGTCCCCATTCCTCCCCTTGACAAAGTACCAGTCCTCTCGGGGGCCCCACAGGAAGAATCGCCGGGTCGGGCCGGAACACCGCCTCGCTGGAAGCCGCGGCCTGAACGGGGGGAGTCCGGAGTCGACCCGTGCTTAAATCATGGCTGAAGCCGGCACCACTGGTCCAAAGCCATTTTCTGCCTTACTTGCCCCTCTTGTAGAGGAATATGCTCAAAGTCGGCGCCTTCTTGAATGGCGGGCTTTCTGGACCCGGTTAGCTCCTTCTTGAGGCTTCGGAGTTAGACAGTTCGGCTTCCTTGACCAAAAAAAGAAACATCAAAAAATGACCCCAGCCCCACCAACACACATACACACCCGCACACACCCACACAAACACACACACACACACACACACACACACACACACACACACACACACAGACAAACAAACAAACAAACAAACAAACAAACAAACAAACAAACAAACAAACAAACACAAACAAACAAACAAACAAACAAACAAACAAACAAACAAACAAACAAACACACAAACAAACAAACAAACAAACAAACAAACAAACAAACATACAAACAAACAAACAAACAAACATACAAACAAACAAACAAACAAACACAAACACACACACACACACAAACACACACAAACACACACACACACACAAAAAGAAACACACACACACACAAACACACACACACACACACAAACACACACACACACAAACACACACACACACAAACACACACACACACACACACACACACACACACACACACACACACACACACACACACACACAACACACACAGAAAAGATACCAACACTAACCACACAAACACACACACAACCACAACAAAACACACACACAAACACACACAAACACACAACACAACATTCACACACATTTCACACACACAAACCCAAACCACACGCTCACGCACTCAAGCGCACTGCGCACGCACACGCACACGCCACACGCACTCGCTCACGCACACGACACGCACACGCACACGCACACGCTCACGCCACACGCCCTCGCGCAAGACGCGCACGCAACACGCGACACGCTACACACACAACACACACAACACACACACACACACACACACACACACACACACTCACACACACACACACCACACAACACACACACACACACACACACACACACACACACACACACACACACACACACACACACACACACACACACACACACACACACACACACACACACACACTTGAACTCCAGATGGAGAATGCTAATCTTTCGAGTACAACTGATGAGTCTCGAGTACAACCGACAAGTCTCGAGTAGGATGAGTTTCGGCTCGCAAGGCACTCGGTTTCCCTCTAGAGGCGAAAACGTTACAGAATCAACATGAAGCACACACAGCGAGAGAAACAACAGGCCAAAAGGACTTTACATCACCAACTCCAAATGTCGCAGGTACGTCGAGGTGATCAGCCTCGATATCCGCATTTGCTGTGGCCGCTTCGTTGGACCATCGCACACAGCAAACGGATGGTCCCCCTGCTGCAACAGAAAACGGTTTTGGTGGCAGGGTTTTCTGCCACTCCGCACACACACGCCCCTCTACGAGGGGCGAGGTTTCTCTTTTCTCCTGCAGGAAGATCACATGCTCAAACTCAAATCTCTATCGTTGACCAAAATATCCTCCACGGCGAGGGGAGCGAGACACCGCCCTAAACCGCTCAGAAGACGGGAACGAAAGATCACCACGTTGAGCATTGCGAGTGTCGCCATAGAGGACTGAAGCGATTTGCGAAGCAGCCGGGCGATCACCATGAGAAAACGGAGTGGCATAGGTGAAGGTCTCCTCAACTGGAACGGCATCGGAGTTTCGAACTTGACCAAGAGTCTGATCATGTGGATAGTGAGTTGCGAAGGACTCAATCCGAGACAAAATGCGCTGGTACCCTTGGTGTTGCCAGTCACGGATGTCCCATGCCTGGACTGGCGCATCGGGATCAGTCACCCGCTGCCATTCACGAAAAGAATTTTCAGGTAGATCAGGTACGGCGTCACCGCGGTGCCATCGTTGAGGCTGTCCTGGAGTGTATATCCGCACCCACTCCTGATCATGCCAGACCGAATATTCGAGCCATGGGTGCTGCTTCGAATCATCGATGTCCATGTCGAGGCAAGAGGCAAGGATTGTCGCGGGCTCCGATCCAGCTAGTAGATGAACAAGCACCATGCACAACCATGTTCAAACAACAGCCAAGCAAGATCATGCAAGTGTAGAGACCACCCTTATTTTGTACGCTGCGCTGCTCATGCAAGTCTAGTCTCAGTCAGCTCGAAGACGGGACTCATCTTGTCTTGGCCGCTGTCGGAAGGATTCACGGGCCGGTAGGGGTCGGAGACCCCAATCGTCTCCGATGGTGTGTTTCCACGCGATGCACGTACTGGTTGATGAGGATGGGAGGCCAGACGTGCGCGGGCCGTCAGTTGTTGAGAAATCCCCTCCTGGAGACGAGTCAGTTCTTCAGTGGAGAAATCAGCCGCATCCGAGGACCTGAGAATCGCGTCTAACAGCTCCGGCGACATACTCAATGCCGCAGACTGCGTGGCCACGCTGTGATGATCGGAGGGATACATGGAATCAAATTCATGACCAGCGTGAGGGGCAGCGATTCTCCGATAGCCCTCTGTGGCCCAGTCTCGTTTGTACCACGTAGTGACTTGGACCTGCCCTTCGACTGAGTCCTGGTTGGGAGCATAGAACTCCCTCCATTCTCTAAAAGTATGCGGAGGAGGTGGAGCATCATGTTCTTCTTGTGGCGTCCATGGTCCCGGATGAAAGATCTTGACCCACTGGGCATCTGGTTGTTGAGGGTCCGGGCACCATTCCAGCCACGCCATGACAACGCAACCACGGAAAGACAAGTTGATAGGTGTACGGCTGCAGACAACAACGAGTGAAAGCAAATCAACTATCATAATGCAAAAGACCACTTTTGTAGCACTGTGCGGCGCCAACATCAAAGTCAGACTCTCCAGGAAGGCGAGGACGGGCATCAGCTATCATGTGAATTAGATGATGCCGAGGAGGAGGTCAATCCAGCATACATGAGGTCCGGTGCACCCGAAGCGAAAACTGGCCTCGCTATGCTGGGATGTGGACGACCCAGGCGTTGGTACCCCTTGGTGACCCAGTCCCTGTAATACCAAGTGTAGAAGGTGGCGTAGGATACCGGTTGCAGAACCGTGCCTATAGTTGTGCCGCCCGTGCTTTCCCTGGGCCAGTACACTTCGAAGTGGTGGACCTTGCGCCATTCCCGATAGGTGGTCGGGTCATCCGGGGCCGGTCCCAGGGTGTCAGGGGCTACTGGATGCCACTGACCCGGTACATAGATTCGAATCCATTCCACACTCGTTCCTGCTGGCCCATTGACGATGTCATAGTCAAAATAGCGAGGTAGGACCCATCGTGCTGCACCCTGCACCGTACTATTGAACATTTCAACCCGACAAGCTGCTCAAAGTTATCACGGAAAGCGGCGGACACATAGAGACGACATGCACAGCACCAAGCAAGACAACCCAATGAGAACTCACATACAAAGCAAGCACAACCGCATCTTTATCCAACATGCTACTCAAGTGTCAATCCGAATCATTCCAAGGATCATGGAATGGCGGCGGTGACGGTTCCCGCCACGCCCCATCCGGTACCGACGAGCCCACCGAGGACTCGACGTCTGCATTGACGAGCATCGCGAATCCGATGGATTGGACAGGAGGTCCAAGTCGTTGGTACCCTCGTGTTTGCCAGTCTCGGTACTCCCACACGTGATAGGACACATAGGAACTGGGCGTGGCTATAGGATCCATTGTGGTGCCTCCGGTGCTGTCTTCAGACCAGTACACTTGGAAGTGATATGATCTGCGCCACTCCCGATACGTGGAAGCGTAAAGTGGGTCCGGAACTGGCGCCTCCTCAGGAACGGGCCTCCAAATGCCCGGAGAGTAAATTCGAATCCATTCCACTCCTCTATCGATCTGGTACTCGAAATACTGGGGGTTCATAGCAGCAATACGGGCTTGCACGACTGCTAAACCAGTCGAAAGTCTGCGGCAAGGACACACATGCATTGCCAACCGCACATATCCGCTGAAGAGCGAGGCAACTTTTCAAACACAAGGTGAAACGCAGCAACGAGGTCTGAAATGTCTGACTCCTAGCTTTCACTGTCGTTGATGTCGCGCACACCTGCAATGATAGTGACCTGGTCGTCTACGAGCACAAGGGGAAAGACATTTCCGTCCATGGCGCAGGATGGCGTGACAGTAATGCTTGCATGTTGCCGATGGGGATTGCGATAGACGGCCAGCACGTTTGGAATAAAACACTGTAAAGGGCCGTCGAGATCGCCGCGGCGCTGAAGCTGATGCTGTCCGAGATCGTTTGGACGAGCGCCCTGGACTGCGTGGTACTTCATCACGGGAAGGGTCAGTGCTGTAGATCGAGCGGCGTGTGCGCTGCGATTTCGAAGAGGTAGGGCAGGATTGTCCGCGAGGGGCTGAGATCGAGGGGCTGCGTACCGAGGGCATAAACTGTGGGTGTAGAATCACCGGTGGTGGTGGTGGTGGTGGAGGAGGAGGTGGAAGAAGCAATGGCAGACTTGGCGGGGGCGGAGGCGACGTAGTCAGCCGAATGGGTCTGTCGAGTAGAGCCCCGGGTCCATGAAATTGTAACCACGTCGGCTGCGCTCCATGGGTCCAGGTAATGTACGTCTGTACAACTTGTTCTGACATGATTTGAGCAACTCAGGCAAGACATCACTGCATGTCAACGACATCTCACAACACGACAAGCAAGATTGAGTCACGTGCAAGCAAGCAAATATCATGTGATCAACAACTCGAACCGGACACACCGCCGCCGCTTATCATTTGGTCCATCAACGGTCGCTGCTGCATTTGACGGGCATGTTCCTAGCCGCGAGCCTCAAGTTGTTGATAGACCTTCCATGCCTGCTTGACTTCCTCAATCGGCTTCTGAAGAAACCGCGCTATGGTCTTATAGGTGGGCCTGGAATCCTTATCTTTCTTCCGTCTCACCATTTCATCCAGCTCACCCTGTGTCCATGCCGTGAAAGGTTCACGGTATGCATTGCGAAGTGCAATGGTAAATTCTTGTAGAAGTTCCCGAGGACCATGAACCACCGTCGGCGACGGCCGGAACGACGAGGCACCTGGATGCGGACGTACCGAACCATCAGAATCCGAATCAGGTGTCGTAGGCGTCGTCTGTCCTGGCTCTCGTCCACCGTGTGCCGCGAAAGGAGCAAGGGGACGAGGCGGTGGCAGTCGATCCAACATAGATTCGGGCCGAGTACCAGGATTGTGGTCACTAGCATCACGATGTGCCGCTCGAGGCGGGGACAAAGCCGGTATGTACCAGGTAGATGACGTGTCCACCGGTCGAGCCCGAATGCGTGTGGGGGATCGAGATCGGTCAGATGAGGCGTGCTCCGTGATGATGCGGGGCCGCAACCCATGTCTGGAGTTTCTTGGTGCTCTCGGGGTCACCACCGTGTCTGTCGGACGACCACGCTCCGTCATCAAGGCAAAGTTCAGGGTGTCCAGAGCTGTCGCAACTTGGGATGCAAGGACATTGAGCACAGCCACCAGGTTGTTCACAAACTCAGCTGACAACTGCATGGCAACCGATCAAACCACAAGGTCAACTCAAGCAAAGCTGCAAAGCGATAATGCTGCGGCATGACAGAGATACGGTGCATGCAAGCATGAACGTAGCAAACGCTGAGGTACTTTTGTCGCTGTTGCTCCGTCACCGTTCATAAGACAGACCTGATGGTCTGCAAGCTGGCATGGCTTTGACCGCCGGTGGATACTTAGGAGTGTGAGCATGACGGCGAACCACGGGAACCGCATCAACAGGACGGTCTGGGAGCCGTCGATGATGGCTGCGGGATCGTCTCCGGTGCGGCTCTCGATGCCTAGATCTTCGCCTTCGTCTGTGTTCCCAGGAGGTGCTGACACTCACCGTGCGTACGTGAGCAGGGTGCTCCGCACGGCTATCCGTGGTGGCCACGAGAGTGACCGGCGTTGCCATGTGGTCAGGTCTGACCGATGTTGCAGGCAAGTGCGGCGGCGCCGTGGACGGCGGAGGCAGCGGCGGGGGATGAACTTCCGGAATCGGTGGCGGTGGGGGCGGCTGTGGATGTCGCTGCTGGCCTTCAAGACGCTGCAGTCCAGCCAGAAGTAAACTGATCTGCGATGACATAGCGAGTAGCATGTGCCGACAATCGCGTAGCAGATCCCCATGATCCATCACAATCCCGGAAAGATGAGACAGCCAGGGCTAAATCAACCAGTGATGACTAAAAGCGGCGACGGCAAGCAACAGAAGGCAAACAACCAATCATGCAAGCAACACCGCAAAAGGAAACATCAAAGTCAACCATGAGCCGCGGACAACTCAATGCGTTTTTCCGGAAGAGGAGCGTCATGATGTACATCATGAAAAACAAAGCGCACACCACGTCGGGTCAGTAGCAACGCTATTGTACTGGCATGCCACCATGGTTCACCAGAAGATGCCCATGTAGCTGGGCACTGCGATCGAAGATCTTAGTTTCCACCTGCCATCCTTGGCATGAATACAGTCATAGTAGTGGGAGGCTGCTATGTCCGCGTACACGCCGCCGCGGGGTATAGTGCAATGCTGTTGTCGGAGACGAGCAGAGCCACCAATGCACACCGGGCGGTCCGTCCGGATTCCACCGAACTGCGCTGCAGATTGGATTGCCGCTTCCTGAGACTGGAGGCTGCCTCTGCAGTAGAATCCCATCGGAGGCAACCAGACTTCGTTCCAGTTGGAGCATTCACGATTGGGGGAAGGGTGTTCTTGCCACTTCGAAGGTCGGATCAGTTCCTCATCACGCAGGATTTGCATGGCAGCCTGTATGTTGGTGTTGTGGGACCAGAAAAATGTGGACTGCGATTGAGTGCGATGCTTGTCCGGCAACAATCGGCGTGGCTCAAATGAGAAGATGATCCCAAAGAGGTTCTTCTGCGAGTTCTTTTTGTCCGCGGAGAAGTGGTGAAACGTCCGCGTGGTTCTGCTGATATATGGCCACTTCTCCTCGCAAATGCCGAGCTGGACGATGAGTTGCTGCGGTAGTGACCGCCGCGAGATCTGGAAGTAGTCCGAGATGTCTTTGACCACTTGCTCCGTCCAGCGTCCCGGAACCCCATGTGGTGGCTGAGCAAACGGAAACTCCGAAATGGACTTGACCCGCTGTTCATCTTCGATGATGCTGCGGCGGTGCGGCATGAGGCTCCTGTAGACAGACTCCCATGATTTCTTCAACAGCTCCGGTTCAGGAAATACCAAGGCGGCAATCGAAGGCAAGGTGTAGTAGAGGACATCGTTCACTTCGATGGCGATCTCCTCGATCCGGCACCCAGTGCGTAGCTTGAAGCGATGAACCCCCAAATCAGGCACCTGCCGACGAACTGAGAGAGGCACCAGCGCGATGCGGTTCTCAGAAGGACTGCCATGAGCAGGAGGAAACGGAGGCGAGCGTGGCCTCCTTTGATCACTATGGGCGCGTCTGCCATCACTCCTCCATTCACCCCAATCCTCTTCCTCATCCGAATGCCCTTGCGGGCCCGGTGTGAGCTGGATCCGCGGAATTCGTGACCGGGGGGAACGCGATCGGGGCTGCTCAGTGAGTGCTGGTACATCACGTGACGAGCCGTGGGATTGCACACTTTGCTGGTGTGCTATGCCGTGAGTCCGAATGAACATTTGGATCTCATTGCCGTTGATGAAGTTGGGGAGGTGCTCGAGCGTCACGCGGCTCGTGGTTTGTACTGATCCGTCAGAACGCAGAGTGCTAGTGACCATATATTCCGCCATGGTTCTGAGCCAGCTACATGCAAACAAAGCGCAATGCAACAACAACAGTCCCAAGCATGCACAAGAAGAGACAGAATGACAAGCTCACATGCAGATTTTGTCCCAAGTCGACGGCGAACGTCCCGCAGAAGGTGAGATTCAAAACCTTTGGCCTCATAAAGGCGTTTGAGAGCGTCGAGCCCATGTTGTTGTTGAACCGCCGGTTGTGCACCGCGTATGATGAGCCACGAGCGAGAAGACCAAGAAGAATAAGTGAACATCCGATCATTGGCACTCCGAATTCCTTTGATTTGGGAGGGATGATCAGGTAGCTGTGGAGTAATAGTTCTGGAGGAAGAATCACATCGGTAACCCAGTACTTTGTCATCATGTTGAACCTCAAGCATCACTGGTGGGCGATAAAATTCCAGGGAAAGAAAGTTCATGAGCACGGGTGAGTGTGGGGCCGAGTCTCGAAGGAGAATGAAACGATTGTCGACGTAGCGCTCATGCCAAATCACACCAATGTCGGGCATGCAAAACCGCAGAGAAATCATGGTTTGGTGCCAGAAGAAATCCTCAACCGTAGCAACCAAATTGCACAACGGTGGCGCGGCTGGTGATCCCATAGCGACTCCTCGTTCTTGGCGGAACAAGTATCCGTTGATCTCGAAGTGACTGTTGTCAATGACAAAGTCCAGAAGGTGCCGGAGATCTTGTTCACGAAAAATTCGAGGGATCTTGGTTTGACGGCGCCACTTTCCTTTGAACATACGGCGTCGATGATCTGACTTGACTTCGTACACGGACCATTGCGAGGAACCGCGAAGGCCAACAACTTGATCGTATCGATGGAGAAGCACTTGAAGCGCCTGGTGGAATCGTTCCGTAGGAATGGACGTGAAGAAGCCTGACAAGTCTTGCGACACCAGGTGGATGTACTCATCAGGATCTGCTTTTGACAGTGCTTCCCACAGCTGCTGGATAAGTTCTTGTACTGAGAGTTGACCTGCAATGTCGGGGAAGGCCGCCTTGGTGAGTTCAAATATGAGTGCACCGAAGACCGTGAGGAAGGGAGCTGCCCATGTGCGAAAGAATGAAATGATGGGTCGAGCTTTCTGCCAGTCCTTGGTCGGCTTTGGGAGGATGCGCGCTGTGGGCAACGGTGCTTGAAGTCGAAGTCCCCATGCATATCGTTGACGTAGGAGAGAAGGTACCGTGGTTACCACTTCAGAGCGAAAGGATGCTGCGGATTCGCGGCAAAGTGAGAAGACATCCCCCGCGCAGAATGTCTTCCGCATCAATATGGCAAACAGGGACGGGCACATCACATGTGCGCGGGAGGGAAAATGATCCGCTGGGATAACTACCCACGAAGACAAAGAAGCCACAGTGCGTTGCAACGATGTCGATGACCAATAAGCCCGATCTTGGAGGTTCATCCGATGAGTATCCATTAACTGAGTCACAACCGGCTGTAGATCTGAAAGTAGACCGGAACCATGTACATGCCAGCGGCGAGCAAGTTTGCGAAGTTGTGTGGTGAAACGTTGATGCAATAAGTCGACATCACCGAAAAACTGATCCTTCATTGAGGCGGCCATGATTTCAATGTTAATGTCCGCATTGATGCGAGAAAACTCATCCACCATTACTGCGTGACCATGTGCACGGTGTAGATGGTGATCATCGATGTCCAAACAGCGACACGGAAAGGATGTGTCAGGCGTCCATTTGCGCTGCCATGTGCGATAGTTGTATATCTTGTCGCCCAATGTGGCGCTGCGAGTTTCCACAACCCGGATCTTTGGAATGAAAAGAGAAGGGAACAGATCCCGATGAGAAGCAATCCAGCTTTGTAACCATGTGCCCAGTAGAGCTTTCCAATTCTGGACATGTAGCGGCGGCAAGAGTAGCTGTGTTAAAGTGGTGGGTGGTTGTAGCCGTCGTTTGCGCAGTACCTGGGCGAGGAGCTTCTGGGCCTTGGAGCGGAAGGGCTCGTTGACAAAGACTGCGAGCCGCAATAAGTAGTACAGCTGAGTGGGAGGGAAAGCGGCCGACAGTAGGTCACGCATGACTTGGAACGACGCTCCTGTATTCGATCCCAGCTGATAGAGAATCGAGTAGTGGGCTTGAATGTCATCCAGGGTGTCAGGTCGTAGTTGCCGTTGGAGATCCGGATGTAGTCGTCGTCGAAAGCGCTTGTGCAAGCCGAGGGAAGTGGGAGACGACAACGAGTGGCGTCGAAAATCTACAAGATGTTCCCGGAAGCCCACCTTGCGCAAGATTCTGTGTACCCAGGGCGCATTCAAATGCGGGCGTAGCAGGTATTGCCATTTGCTTTCTTGAACCCACACCGAGGAAACTGGAAGTTTGATTTCCACTGGTACAGCACAGAAGAGCCAGTAAGTATTGGATCGTTTCCAGTAGTGAAGCGCCGGTTCAAAGAAGGCATGCCGTCCACGAAGTAGTTGTAGAAATTTGCGACTGCGTGAGTGTTCACGACGTAGAACATCCTGATCAGTCGCCCCAACATAGTATGGTGTGTGCCATGGGGAAAGTCGAATGTAGACGCACGGTTGTTGGTGATGACCTGGATCATGTATGAAGTCGTAGAGGTCAGGAAATCGCGCCCGCAATGAGCGTAGATGTCGCGTGTCAGCGAAAGTTGAGTGCATGATTTCACACAAGAGAGAAGTCTTGTAGAAGTGAAGGACTTCGAAGAACGGCGGGAAGTAGCCGTGATCTTGTGAAATGAGACGTTGTAAGAAACTGATCAATAAATAGGCAGCGCACCGACATCTGTGAAGCTCGTACCTGTTGGCCACGGTGTGCTGAGAGTTGGACATAGCGCGATTCGGAATCTGAAGGGCTATCCGGACCACAACTAAGACCTCGAGGATGAGACCCAGCCACGGCAATTGTGTGATGGATTCGTACTCCTCAATTGGAATCGACGGTGGTGGTAGTCCAGGAAAACAGTAATGCCAGCACGTAGAGAATATGGTCAACGAGTGCAGAAGGTCGTCCAGCGACTGCCATTGTGCAACATCATCATAGATTCCGCAGCGGCGAAGTTCATCCAACATGGTGAGATGCAACCAACGAAATCTACCACAAGGCGGCGACATGAATACAAGCATCACAGACAATCACACAAGAGGCAATGCAAGAACAAGCAAGTACAAGATCAA